>CM020504.1:12087039-12409539 GCA_009823395.1 Thamnaconus septentrionalis
GACCAACATCTTCTCCCTCTTTAAAAAAAATAACTACACCATTAATGAAGTGTAAAAAGGAAGCTTATTCACATGTGTTTCAATTTGTTTTTCTTTCCTCCAGAAGAACCGCAGGCATGTTCTGAGACAGTTGCTGCAGCTCCTGCGGGTCACATGTGGCTCTAGGCAGATTTGATGCAATCCGGTCCGCGAGAACCAGAATCTTTGTCGTTGTTGTTCAACGGAACAGTTTGTTCCAGGAAAATTCTTCCACGCTGATATCGGCTCCTCTGTCAGCGGATTTGTTGATGAATGGACAGACATTTTCCCCCCAAGCTGGTGCCTGTATAGGATAAGTTTGGATCTTGACAGCAGGTCAAGCCGATGACAATTGAACCAGCTTGGGGAGACTAAAAATGCACTTTACATAACTTACTGTTGTTCTTGTGTCTTTTATAACGGTTTTGTTGCCACAAGCTCTTTTTTTTCTTCAATTTTGTTTCATGTACACCGTGAGATTGCAAACTCATTTTCGTTGTCAGCTTGACATTGACAATAAAATTTCAAATGAATTGGGAACAACCTGGAGAGCCAGAAAACCAGGCCAACCCTGCTTTGTGACACTTGACAGAGGCCACTGCTGGCTATTATTTGAGACACCAAACACTGTAAGAAAACAACAACAAACAAAAAAATTTCAACATTCAGTCTATTGATTCATAGATGTGGTTTCAAGGTAGGAGATTTACATTCACATTCACCGGTCGGTTGGTGCTGAACAGCGCCCCGCGGCGGCGATCTGATATCAAAGTCAATGCTGTGACTTTGAACCGGAGAACGGCACAGAATCCCCTGAAGCAGCTGTGATGTGTGGCACCACTCACTGCGAGGATGTCAATCAGTGCGCTTGATAGCATCTTTAATGTGTCAGAACAAAAGGCGCCGCTTCGGGACTAAACAACTTCACTAAGTAGACAGTTGCCTTCGTTCTACGGCCTCTTTACTGCCGATTGCCAGTGTTATTACCACTATCACCAGTGTGTTATTGTTGTTATTGTGAAGTCTGGGTCACAGGCTCCGCCCCTCCCTCCTCTGAGCCTCAGACAGGAACAATATGGCGCCGGGAGGAGCGCTAGCTTCTGGACCAGCCGCTGCCTGAACCTGTGGGGATCCGCCAGGATGAACCTCTGCGCCCAGTACCTACGGTGAGCTCAGGGCGGTGTCGCCCGCTCGCCCGTCGCGCCGTTCAACCGCTGCCCTAACTGGACAGTTTGCGGGGCCGGTTGTCTTGTTTGATTCGGGAGCTAACGCTGAAGCTAGCCATGTCGGTGTTCACCACCTAGCTAAACGTTGGCCCTAGCTGCCTCCTCAGCTCAACAATCGACCCATGCTAACGGCAGACACAAGGGCTGCTTGTCGCCCAGTAGAAGGGGAGATGTGTTCGATAATGTGGTATATATCCAGTCTGGAGCAGCTGCCGTTGTCACTTCAGCGCCGCATCTGTTTACCCGCCACACGACTGTGTTATTGCTAGTTAGCTTTAGCTTGTTAGCATCATCCGGCTTGTGTCAGGTAAGTGTCGCCTTACCGATGCTTCGATTTCTATCTTTGGCAGTTTCTCGGTCCCTTAAATCACATACGATGCTATTATGAGATGGTTAGTATCAGGAGGGAGGTAAGTGTTAGTGCCGACCTGCCAGCGTGAGGTTGCGTTTCAGATCTGGCTTATGAGCAGTGGATGAGGGGGATATGTTCACTGACAACTGTTGGCCTCGTCACATCTCTCTCTCTCTCTCTCTCTCTCTCTGTGTACGACCTGTCTGAGCCATCGTGTGTTTCCGCCCACACAGGCAGGCAGAGGCCCTGAAGGCTGACATGACAGGTAGGTCTGTGCCTTCACACTTCCCCATTGCTGGCGAACCTGGTTGAAGTAATGAGAAAAGATAATAACTTATTATGTCAGAGGGAATCAAAAGGCTTTCCTAATAAGTCATTAGTCTCATGATATGAGTCCCCACATCAACTGAAATTGGTGGTTGACCTTTGCTATGGCGTCAAGTGACTTGAGACCCACTTCCTGTCTGTGTCAGACTCCAAGCTGGGGACGGCAGAGGTGTGGACGTCCAGGCAGGCGCTGCAGGACCTGTACCAGAAGATGCTGGTGACGGACCTGGAGTACGCTCTCGACAAGAAGGTGGAGCAAGACCTGTAAGTTCTCCGCGTCGCCTCACAGTTGGATGAAGGTGATCGGTTGTGCCCGAGACGCTGGCTTTGACACCGTTTGTTGCCCCCACCCCCTGCAGATGGAATCACGCCTTTAAGAACCAGATCACCACCTTGCAGAGCCAGGCCAAGAACCGCGCCAACCCCAACCGCAGCGAGATCCAGGCCAACCTGTCGCTGTTCCTGGAAGCGGCCAGCGGCTTCTACACCCAGGTGAGCTCCTGGCATGGCTGCACAGGAAACCTGTTTTTCACGTCCAGAGGCGACAACCATTCGCGCTCACACACACATACATTCAAGAGTTTCCGATTCACCTCACATGCCTGTTTTTGGACTGTGGGAGGAAGGTGGAGAACCCCGGAGAGAATCCATGCAGACACGGGGAGAACATGCAAACGCCACACAGAAAGGCTTGTAACCACTGCACCACTGTGTTGCCCCTGAATAGAATATAATAGAAGAAATCTTTCTTGTCCACCAGGGTGGAAAATTGGCTTTGGTTCACCAAACAGGAGACAACCAGAAAGACAAGGGCAGCACTACAAATACAAACACAATAAGACAGAATAAAATCCAGTAAGGCTCCTTCAGCCAGAGAGTCTCTGAGGCGAATCCCAGACTTCAGACTCAAACTGACGAGAGGCTGACAATCGTCTGCTAGGACTGTCCTCCCTTTCCTCCCCGTCCTTTCAATATAGATGTGGTTAAGAGACAATTAGGGTTCCAGGCCTCCACACCTGAAGCTCTGCCCAATAACATGGAAGTCCCACCCCCATAGGTGTATTCACCTGTGTGTGCGCGTGTGCGTGCGTGTGTGTGCGTGTGTGTGCGTGTGTGTGTGTGTGTGTATAGTTGCTGCAGGAGCTGTGCACCGTGTTCAACGTGGACCTGCCGTGTCGCGTCAAGTCGTCCCAGCTCGGCATCATCAGCAACAAGCAGGGCGGCGGCGCCATCGTCAGGCCGCAGCCCAGCTCCTGCTCCTACATCTGCCAGCACTGCCTGGTCCACCTGGGCGACATTGGTGAGCCAGCGCTCACATACTCCCCACACCACCTCCTCTTCAGACCCAGCAGCGCCCCCACCTGCCCGGCCGCCCGCCGTGTCTCAACCGCACTTCTTGTCTTTCAGCGCGCTACCGCAACCAGACCAGCCAGGCCGAGTCCTACTACAGGCACGCCGCCCAGCTGGTGCCGTCCAATGGTGAGTGTGCGCCCCGCTGCTGGGCCGCCGCCGCCGCCGCACGTGTTCGCTCCGCTGTGTGTGTGCTGATGCCGGGTGTGTCCTGCAGGCCAGCCCTACAACCAGCTGGCCATCCTGGCTTCGTCCAAAGGAGACCAGCTGACCACCATCTTCTACTACTGCCGCAGCATCGCCGTCAAGTTCCCCTTCCCGGCGGCCTCCACCAACCTGCAGAAGGCGCTGTCCAAGGCTCTGGAGAGGTGACATGCGCACACACACACACACACACACACACACACACACACACACACACACACACTAGGGATGCAACGGTACAGTTTTCCCATGGTTCGCGATGCATCACGTTTTTTGGGCCACGCTAATGGTCCGGTTTTAAAGACAATATTGTATTGTAAATAAGAAAAATCCAAGCTAACAAAAAGAATTCCCACACACACGCGGCCAACTTGCAAACTTTATAATGCGGTGTTTTGGTCTTAAGAGCTTTGTCAAGCAAAAAACCGACCGAAATGTCGCAGTAAAAAGTTTGCAAGTTGGCCGCGTGTGCGGGAATTCTTTTTTTTAGTTTGGATTTAATTGTCACCCTGCGACGCACCGGCTGTGTCAATAGACGTGCAAGGATTTTTGCCTTTTTTGATTGTAAAAAAACAAAAATAAAACACAGATATAATTAAACCACAAACTTTATTTACAAAAACAGTGCATTATCATATCAATTAAACAACTAAAGTTTACGACTATCCAATAAAAATAAACCAAATTTGAACCCACTCACAGCCGAGCTTTGTTGTAAATAATAATGCATCATGGGATTTATTTCTTATTTACCGAAATACTGTTGTTTGCCATTGTGTATTGAACCGAACAGGGCGTACTGAACGGTTCGGTAAAATGCTGAATATTATTCCTAACACACACACACACACACACACACACACACGCACAAACTGCTCAGGCCGCCACCGCTCACCCCTGCTTGCATGTCTTTGCAGCCGCGAAGAGGTGAAGACAAAGTGGAGCGTCTCGGACTTCATCAGAGCCTTCATCAAGTTCCACGGCCACGTCTACCTGAGCAGGAGCGTGGACAAGCTGGACGCCCTGAGGGAGCGGCTGGAGGAGCACTTCCAGGTGAGGCCGCGCTCCCTGCACGGCGGGCCGGCGGCCCAGGATGCTGACTCTGACTGTGTGTGTGTGTCTTTGTGTGTGCGTGCAGAGGTTGATCCTGCAGAAAGCCTTCAGCTCCCAGCAGCTGGTCCACATCACCATCATCAACCTGTTCGAGCTGCATCACCTGACCGCCGACGGCGAGCAGAGCTGCAGCGGCGAGCACCAGACCAGCTGGTCGCAGCTGCTTGGACTGTTCAGTGAGACACACACACGCATGCACACACACGTTCGTCCCGAGCCGCGACTGCGCCTCTTGTGCGCTCTCGTGCTGCCGCCTCCTGACGACGTCTTCCTCCTCCTCCTCCTGTTCCTCCTCCCCCTCCTACTCCCCCTCCTCTCTGTCCCCGTCTTCGCAGTGTCCTTCCTGGGCGTCATGTGCAGCCGCGCGCTGCTCATCCGGAGCCGCGAGGAGGATGTGCTGGGCGAGTGCCCGCTGCCCGCCATCAAAGTGTCCCTGGACTGGCTGCGGCTGCAGCCCGCCGTCTTCCAGGAGCCCGCCGTGGACGCCCGGCAGCAGTAAGTCACCCACTCGAGCCGAGTGTTGTCTGCCGTCCCCCCCCGATTGCGACGTTAACTGGTGTCCCTGTCCCTCAGCGTGTGGCCCTGGCTGGTGTCCATCCTCAATAGCTTCCAGCCCAAAGAAGACGACGTTTCTGCCGCCCCAGGTAGGACGCTGGCGAAGATGAAGATAGATGCTTTATTGATCTCCAAGAAAATTTTGTGTTTCTGGCTTGACAAGGGAACTAGCATAATAAAAGGCATGAATGAGTTAAACTATAGCATAAAGAGAGATTAAAGGGATAAAGTATAAATAAAAATTACAACTCAAAATGAGTGAAGATTTCCACCAAATTTCCTATAATAATCAGTTAAAAACTGGAAACAGGCCATCTATGATAGACAGGAGCCTGTTCAGTGTTCGCACTGTTGCATCGTCGGTCCTGAGGGCTGTGTGTTTCTCTCCGCAGTGCTGCCCTTGCCCGAGGAGTTTGAGCTGCAGGGCTTCCTGGCGCTCCGCCCCGCCCTGAGGTAGCACACAGTGGTGTTCATCAACCAGATGAAGGTCCAGGTGCGAATGAGCGTCTCGAGTCTGACTTCTGCTCTGTCCCCTCCAGGTCCCTGGACTTCACCCAAGGCCACCAGGGCATCCTGGTGGAGCGGGACGGCCTGCCGCCCCACAGCCGCCACCAGAGACTCATCAGTCTGGGAAAATGGGTGGCCGACAACCAGCCAGGGTCAGTTCCCACTATAGGGATGTAAATTATCGATTAATTAATTAAGCATTAGTTGATTGACCTTATCGATCGCTGAATTGATAAACAGCGATTTTTTTCCCCTAAAAACCTATATTTCACAATGGAAAATGTGTGAGGAACACATTATTTAACCTTTAAATAATGTTGAGGGTCCATTGTGACACATTTCTACATTAGAGAACAGTAAAAACTCCCTAAACATTTATCCTCTGACTTCAAGTTGACTTCTAAAGGGTCACATCAAAGAAAAAGTTGTTTAAAAGTAACTTGTTCTAGGTATATTATGACCATCTCTTTCCTGCCACGACACTGTTGTAATGATGTTAACTACCCGTGTTCAAAATGTTAAGTTAATTGCGACTAATTTAATCTAATCGACTAAATTCTTAGTCGATTAAATTCTTAATCGACAATTAATCGATAATCAATTACTTAACATCCCTAGTTCCCACCGAGACTAAAAGCTACCGATGCTGCTGCTGCAACATCACCACGTCGATGTGAAACAACCTTGTTGTATGTGCGCGCAGGCTGATCCAGTGCAGCGTCGACGAGGACGGCCTCCTCATCTTCATCACGGACATTCCCGAGCAGGCCATCGAGGAGCCTCAGGAGAGAGAGGCGCCGGTGCTGCAGGAGTCGTCCAACGGTGAGCAGAAGTCCGGCGACAGCGGCAACTCGGGCCTAAAGTCGGTGCTGTCGGTGGGGAAGACGCAGAGCTCGTGGGCCGACGGCAGCGAGCGGCCCGTCGTCACATTCAAGGAGAACATCAAACCGCGGGAGCCGAGCCGAGGAGAAGCGCCGCAGCGGAACCACCACCTGAAGGACGGCGGTGGCGGCAAGGAGCGCCGAGACTCGGCTAAATGCGGCGGTGGCGGCGGCGGCGGCGCCGGGAAAGCCGAGCCCAAGAGGGACAACAAGAGGAAGAGCGAGCTGAAGAAGAGCGCGCACGACAAGCCGGCCGACGGCGGCAAGCAGGTGAGGCGTCGGCCCTCCGGGCCTCCGAGCACCGAGAGACGGAGGGAGCGGCTGTCTGACGGTCTGACGGTCTTGTGTGCAGGTGAAGGCGCAATCAGAGCTGAGGAAGACTCCGCCCACTCAGAGCCAAACCTCCTGCTCCTCCCAGTTTATCCCCATCCACCATCCTGGAGCCTTTCCGCCACTGCCCAGCAGGCCAGGTACACACACACACACACACACACACACACACACACACACACACACACACAGTGCACCTTCACAGAGTTCATGGAGTTGGTCCTGATGCTGGTTCCGCTGCAGGTTTCCCTCCCTCGGCCTACGTGATCCCGCCCCCTGTGGCCTTCCCGGGCCTGCAGGTGAACCCGGGCTTCACCTTCTCCTCGGGAGTGTCCGTGTCCGGACCCTTCCTCCAGCCGGGCGTCCACTCTCAGGCCGGCAGCCCTTCCGGGAAGCCATCCCACATTCCCTACAGCCAGCAGAGGCCATCGGGCCCAGGCCCCGCCCAGGGACCGGGCTCGCCGGGCGCAGGGCCCCGACCGTCAGCCAGGGCCCCTCCCAGCAGCCCCCGGGCCAGCCGCCGTCGGCTGTGCAGCTGCAGGTGCAGGCACTGGGCCCGCAGCAGCAGTCTCCTACCAAACCTGTCCAGCAGGTGGCGATGGGGAAGAGCCCACCGCACCACCCGGGTCTGCAGCAGGTCAGTGGAGTGCAGGTGTGTCTGGCGTGTGTCTGGGCAGCTAGAGGGCGCCGTTGACGTGGTGTTGTCGCTGTGCTGGGCAGTACATGCAGGTCCAGGAGCAACCAGCTCAGATGTGGAACCAGGCTCAGGCTGCCCTGCAGAAGATCTCCCCCATGCAAATGATGAAGCAGCCCGGCCAGAACCCGCCGCCCGCTTTCTACATGGCGGCGCAGGAGCCCCTCAAAATGTACGAGCAGCAGCTGCCGCCGCCCGGTCAGCCGCCGCTCGCCGCCATCGACAAGAAGATGAAGTTCCCGAACGTGAAGATGCAGCAGGACTTCTACTGGGAGCCGTCCTACCGGATGGGGGACAGGATGAAGAGGCTCTGTCCCGAGGACCCCCCTGCCGGGCCCCGTGGACTCCCGTTCGAGGTGAGAAGTGGGGAAGGAGGAGGAGGAGGAGAGAGAGAGAAGAAGGAGGAGGAGGTGGGGAGGGAGGAGGCTGTAGAGGAGGTCTTCCTGTCTCTTTGGGAAGCTACATGAGAAAGCAGAAGAACTCCAACATCCTGTGCCCTGACAGGCTGAGAGGTTCAGGTTCAGGGCAAAGTCCAGGTTCAGGTTTAGGGTCAGATCCAGGTTTAGGACCAGGACCAGCTTCAGTGCAAGGTCCAGGTTTTGGACCAGGACCAGGACCAGGACCAGGTTCAGGCTCAGCGCCAGGTGTCAGTTGTTGAAGCTTCAGTGTTTGGACTGTTTCTCTCTCTCCATCTCTGTCTCACCAGCTTCTCCTCTTTCTTTTCCTTTTTACCCCTCTCTTTCTTCCACCTCCTGCTGCTGCTGCTGCTGCTGCTGCTGCTGCTGCTGCTGCTGCTGCTTCTCCTTCTGGCTTCATCTCTCAGCAGGACAACAAGAGCTCGCCTCTTCTGCCTCCTGACCTGTTAAAATCTCTAGCAGATCTTGAGGAGGAGGAGGAGCTGGTCTTTGCTAAGCCTCCTGACTTCTTCCAGGCCTTGGCGGGCCCTCTTAGCTCTGCTCCTGGACCAAACATCTTTGTATGTAGCGCCATCTTCTGCTCGTCATACAGCACCTCACTGAGATCAGCTGCCGCGCGTCAGCCAGTGCAGAGCAGCCGGGCAGATGTTCACCAGCAACGTGGTGCAACATCTCAGCTTCTCAGTCAGAAAGCTGCAGGGAAATGAAGGAGTTCACCGGCTGACTGCGGCCAGAGAACAGGAGAAAAGCCTTAAGACGTCAATCAATCATTGACTGACTGATAGATTAATTCACACATCGCAAAGCTGCATTCATGCCAGTAGCTGTGGGAAATATGCAGACGTGACAGTCTTAAAGTGTCATTTAGAAAAATAAACCAGTGTAGTTGTGGGCTGCCAGGGTTGTGACAGACTTCCTGATCACACAAAATCCGATTGGTTGTGTAACAGACGTGCAACTGTGGGAAAGATAAACGGTGAAAAGTCACGAAAAGCCCTCACATGAAAGTGACGTTTCTGTCCTCTGCAGCTGACCAATCAGAGCCGGATGGACGGCGGCCAGGATGCCAGCGGCCAATCGTCTTCTCTGCTGCCCCTGTCCGGTTTCCCCATGCAGGTCAGAGTGAGTGACCACCAGGTGGCAGTGTGGTTCTTCTAAAGAGAATGCTTAGTCTGGAATAAAGGTGACATTCAGTAGGTTTGCATGCACGCAGTCTTCAAGTCACAGTCACAGTCGCGGTCAGTGGCATGGAAACTTTCTATCGGTCGGATCGGCTGTCAGTCCCACTGGTCTGTATTCAGCCAGTTGCATTAGCTGGGTGTGTTTGTCCCGCTTTTACAATTTCTGCCGAGCTAACGTGTTTTAAAGTGCATGCAGGCTCGAGTATTAACCTTTGTTATATGTTATATTTATATTGTTTTTAATTTGATCTATAATCTTTGCTGCTGCGATGTGCAAATTTTGCCATGGAGGACTAAAAATAAAGTTTTATTCTCTTGTATTGTGCTAAATAATTGGTCATTTAAACATACTCATACAGTGGATGAGAGTGGTCTGGTCCTACTCCTGGTTCTGGTCCAGGTCCTGGTCCTGTGTTGTCTCTGATCAGCTGCTCTGTCCTGTGTGCAGGAGTTCAGCCAGAACAGCATCTTCAGCCAGGCCTACGGGAAGACCCAGCCGCCCGGCTCCAAGCCCGACGCTCCCATGATGCACCAGGAGCCGTCGCTCTACTCGCTGTTTGAAGGAACTCCCTGGTCCCCCTCCCTGCCTGCCAGCTCAGGTACGTCCAACCTGAACCCAGAACCCAAAAGAACCCAGAGCCCTGGCCTGCTCTAACTTGTGCTCTGATTTGCAGATCACTCCACCCCGGCCAGCCAATCCCCTCACTCATCCAACCCCAGCAGCCTGCCCTCCTCCCCACCCACGCACAGCCACGGAGCGCTGCCCTTCTCCAACTTCGGCCCGATCGGCACGCCAGACAGCCGGGACCGCCGGCTGGTGGACCGCTGGAAGGCTGACAAGACTGGTGAGGGCGGGACTATGGATCATAGGGGGCGGAGCTCAGAGTTTTAGTTCTCCAGCAGGTCTTGATTGTTCCTCGTGTCCAGGTGCCGTCAGCGCCCTGGGGCTGGACTACCTTCCAGCAGCCTCGTCTGCGGCTCCAGAGACCAGCTGGCACCAGACCGGCCCCCCCAGTAACTCGTGGGCCAATCAGGAGTCTCCCATGGAGGAGTCGTCCACGGTGCTGCTGGACAGCCTGAAGGTCAGTGGTTCCTCTGTGGTCATGTCGCTCAGCGTGAATTAACATTGAAGAACATGTGAAATGATATATTTTAGTATATGTAAGTCACACCTGAGTACAAGTCACATGACCAGCCAAACTATGAAAAAAAAAAAGTGTGACTTATAGTCCGGAAAATATGTCAGTCTGCTAAAGAAACCAACTGCCCTGGTTCCTCTGAAGTCTGCTGGTCTCACCGACCCCCCCCCGTGACCTCCCCCTCCCCCCACAGTCCATCTGGTCCAGCTCCATGATGCAACCCGGCCCGTCGGCACTGGAGCAGCTCCTCCTGCAGCAGAAGCAGAAGCAGCAGAGAGGCCACGGCGCCATGAACCCGCCTCACTGAACGCAGGCCAGGGCGGCGCTTCGAGTCCGAAAACCGAACCCGAACACAAACGGGAGGAGGAACCACACGTTTGACGACGACCAGCTCCAACCAACACGGAAATTAAAGCGGTGAGAAAACGGTGGCTGCTGGGGAGGCCACGCGCCCCCTCCGCCCCCCCGACGAGGCTCAGACACCAAACCCGCCCCTCCCCTTCACCCAGCTGTGGAGGAGCGCTGACGCCCCTGCTGGACCGGAGGGTGCGGGATCCCTTTGCAGCGTGGTGCCACGCCGCCACTGCCGGGTTTCCTTCAAACTGCAGAAATCTGAACTTTTATGAACCCCACCGGCCGCCCCACCCCCACCACTAAACCACCACCACCACCACCATCACCCTCAGGCAGACGCAGCCTCCACTTGGTGCCGCTGCAGTGGCCAGTTCTTCGGACTGGAGGGGAGGAGTTGTCAGGATCAAGATGCTGTGGGTGAAGGGGGGGGCGGGGCGGGAGTGGGGTCTAAATACGCTTGGTCATCTCTCATTTATGTAGTTGTGTGGTGCAGCAGCAGGAGAAGTGGGAGGGGCCTGCTGTGTGGGCGAGAACGTAAATCTTTCATGTCTTTGTTAGTTTGGACCCAGCGCAGGACGACTTGACAGGCGGCAGGGCAAAGGGTCGGCGGCCGACGCCGCCCTCCCACCCCCCACCCCTGGCTGCTCCGACAACAGACGCGTGCAAAGTGTGTGTTGTGATTCGTCGGTAGCACTTTTAGCTTCCATCCGCTACGAGTCCGTTAGCTTCAGGTCACTTCCTGTTTGTTGTTTCCCCTCTCGCTGCTTCTTTCAACCGGCTCGCTGACAGGCAGCACACCGGTGGCTCCGCCTTCAGTCCCTCCCATCCACGTCGAGCTCGGTCGCCATCGCGGCTGCTGAGAGACAATCTACTTCCTGTTGGGTCCACGGAGTCGTCAAGGTTCTCGCCGACGGCGGGAATGCCGACTCCTGTGTTCCTCCGGCTTCTGCTTTTAAAACTTCTGCTCACTTTCTGTGCTTTTATTTTTGCGGGATCATCTTGTCAGTGTCCTGGAGCCAATCAGGCGGCAGCAATGTCAGCTGACAATCAGGACGCTCACGGGCTCCACCCACCAGCACTGGTCAGGTGTAGCAGGACGTGACAAAGAGACTGCAGTGTTCCAACTTCCTGTCCTGCCTCAAACAACAGGAAACTGCTTCTTTACCTTCAACGTAAAAGTAATCATTTAGTTCCCGAGGTGAAAAAAAATTAAAGCCTGTTTTTATTTTCGGCGTTTTATCCAGCGGACTGTTTCCTGTGGTTGTGCTTTTCACGTTGCTTTAAACTGTATTTGAGAAGAAATAAAGTCAAATATTGCTGAACGAAGAGGAAACGGAGACCCGCTCATTTTATGAACGGGTCCTCATTGGCTCAAAGCTGACGGAGCCTCTGACAGAGGAAATGTTGGTGTTTGCTTAATTTTCAGAAGAGATGGAATCAGCCTTTAAATAAATGTTGGAAATGTTCTCATCGCAATCAGTTTATTTCTTTCAGTGTAAAAGCAATATTTCACATTGCTGCTCCTCCTTGAGGGAACTTTGGAACCTGCAGCAGGTGACCGTGCTGAAGAAGGGTGCTATTTCTTGCTGCCACCAATAGGGGGCTCTCATCTCCTGTCAGTCGACTGGGAGTCTGGACATAAAAAAAGATGACTTCAGTGATTGTCTGAGACTTATTGATTGCGGACGCGGTTACGGAGTCTGAGGTTATTTAGGTTCTAAATAACCTCAGACTCTGGAAAGTTAATCACTGCTCATACAAAATGTTTGACTGATGAAAGAGGTCACAGTGCTGAAGTCACAGGAAACTGGTTTAAATTTGATGATGATAATGATATCATCATTAAATTTGGTTTAAATGTATTTATTTGAAACTGGCCAGAGACCCACAACCATTAGGTGAAATTATAATTCTTTGAACATTGTAATAACCTGCCCAAGAAAGTACTGTGGGACACAGTCACCAGTAACCCAACCAGTGACTTAGCTCAGTAGGCAAATGGATGAAAAAGGTCTGATGATTAGTTTCAGTTCTCCAGAACTGTTACCTGGGAGACTGGCCACACTGGAGATACTGGGGAGACTGGAGAAGGACTTAAAACAACAAACAATCTTCTGGAACCTTGGCTGAACCCAGCATGACTCCGCCCACTGAGTGCCAGGAGGAGATGTCAGACAGCCTCCTTGTGGTTTAGCGGTGATCTAATAAAATCACTCCCATCTTCTCTCAATGTCTGATGGGTAAAACCTCAAACCTCATTCAGCTGTGGCTAACTGGCTCCCATAGAGAAACCAGTCAACAGTTTTTGTACGGCAGTTTGTCACTGTGGATTACTGGTATAGCTTACACAGTGAGCCACTGCAGCCTGATGCTGCTGCAGAAAACCTTCCAGCACTCAAACATGTTGAAAGTGCTAACACAGCGCCCCCTACAAGCAGACATAACAAATGCAGACCTAGTTAGAAAAGCCTTAAGGGTTTAATGTTGAAACCTTGTAAACCAGAAACAGTTTTTAGGAGTTTGTTTTCCAACCATCAGAACATTTAAATAAGTTACTCAAGAAAATTCTGTGGGACACCTGTAACCCAACTACTGACTTGACTCAGTTGGCGACTCCTGGTTTATCTGATAGATTTAGAAAGTCTGTTTACCAGAGACATAAAGGTGAGACTGAGGACACTAGAAATACTGGGGACACTGCAGATACTGAGGAAACTGGAGATACTCTGGAGACTGGGGAGACAGGGGAGTCTGGAAAAGGACTCATTGACTGCCCTCCTATTTTCTGGAGCTTGGCTGAACCCAGCATGGCTCCGCCCACTGAGTGCCAGGAGGAGATGCCAGACAGCCTCCTGGTGGTTTAGCGGCGATCACATAAAATCACTCCCATCTTCTCACAATGTCTGATGGGTAAAACCTCAAACCTCATTCAGCTGCTGTTAATTGGCTCCCATAGAGAAACCAGTCAACAGTTTTTGTACAGCAGTTTGTCACTGTGGGGGTATATAGTACACACAGTGAGCCACTGCAGCGTGATGCTGCTGCAGAAAACCTTCCAGCACCCACACACGTTGAAAGTGCTACCACAGATTTTGTTGAGCAGTTTGTCACTATGGACTACTGGGAAATGGATTACACAATAGATTACACAATAGATTACACACAGTGAGCCACTGCAGCCTGATGCTGCTGCAGAAAACCTTCCAGCACTCGTACATGTGGACAGTGTGAGTACAGCGCCCCCTACCAGCAGACACAGCAGTATCACTATGTTAAATGTGAACCAAGAGAGAAAAGCCAGCAGAGTTCTATTTTGAAACCTCGTCAACCACCAATAGACATTTCCGTTTTTAAGGAGTTTTCCAATCATCATTACATTTTATAAGTTATTCCAGAAAATTCTGTCGGACACCAATAACCCAACTAGTGACTTGGCTCAGTTGGTGAGTCCTGGTTTATCTGATAGATTTAGAAAGTCTGTTTACCGGAGAGATAATGAGGAGACTGAGGACACTGGAAATAGTGGAGACACTGCAGATACTGAGGAAACTACAGATGCTTGGGAGACTGGAGAAGGACTCTGGAAGTGACAGGAAGTGTAAAAGCAATAAGAAACAATTTACTGGAACCTTGTCTTGAACCCAGCATGGCTCCGCCCACTGAGTACCAGGAGGAGATGTCAGACAGCCTCCTGGTGGTTTAGCGGTGATCAGATAAAATCACTTGCGTCTTCACACAGGATCTGATGGGTAAAAACCTCAAACCTCATTCAGCTGCTGCTAGCTGGCTCCCATAGAGAAACCAGTCAACAGTTATTGTACAGCAGTTTGTCACTCTGTATACCTGGGTTGGTCTATTGGACACAGTGAGTCACTGCAGCCTGATGCCACTGCAAAAAACCTTCCAGCACCTGCACACGTTGACAGCGCTAGCACAGTGCCCCCTACTAGAAGACACAGCCGTATCATTATGTTAAAAGTGAACCTAGAGAGAAAAGCCAGCAGAGTTCTATGTTGAAACGTCATAAACAATCAGTAGATTTTTCAGTTTTTAAGGAGTTTGTGCTCTAACCGTTAGAACATTTTAATAACTTAACCAAGAAAATTCTGTGGGACACCTGTAACCCAACTAGTGACTTGGCTTAGTTGGCGAGTCCTGGTAAATCTGATAGATTAAGAAGGTCTGGTTACCGGAGAGATAATGGGGAGACTGGAGAAGGACTCGGTGACAGCAAGTGCGAAAACAATAAGATCCAGCATGGCTCCTCCCACTGGGTGCCAGGAGGAGATGTCAGACTCCCTCCTGGTGGTTTAGTAGTCATCCGATAAAATCACTCCTGTTCTCACAGAGGCCACAGGGTCTGATGGGTAAAAACCTCGCACCTCATTCAGCTGCTGCTGCTAACTAGCTCCCTTAGAGAAACCAGTCAACAGTTTTTGTACAGCAGTTTGTCACTGTGGATGGCTCGAGTTACTATAGCTTACACACAGTGTGCCACTGCAGCCTGACACTGCTGCAGAAAACCTTCCAGCACTCGCTCACGCTGACAGTATTATTCAAGGTTCAAGATTCAAAAATTTTCTTTTCCATTTCACGTTTAAAGGTGGTAATTATGGATGTACGGAATAAAGAAAGTGTAAAAGAGAGAATTGAGAAAGTGGCAGATGGCAGTTAAATATAAGTTTTACAAATATACAAAAATACAAGTTAAAAAGATTTATAAAAGTGTCTTGTATGGATAAGGGTGTTTGATGTACCATGAAATAATATAATATAATATAATATGATGGGCGACACGGTGGCGCAGTGGTTAGCGCTGCCTGGGACCTTTCTGTGTGGAGTTTGCATGTTCTCCCCGTGTCTGCGTGGGTTCTCTCCGGGTTCTTCGGCTTCCTCCCACAGTCCAAAAACATGCATGTGAGGTCAATTGAATATTCTAAATTGTCCGTAGGTGTGCATGTGAGTGTGAATGGTTGTTTGTTTCTATGTGGCCCTGCGATGAACTGTGTACCCAGGGTGTACCCTGCCTTTGCCTTAAGACAGCTGGGATAGGCTCCAGCAGACCCCCGTGACCCTAAATTGGAATAAGCGGGCATAGAAGATGAATGAATGAATGAATATAATATAATATAATATAATATAATATAATATAATATAATATAATTAGTTGCAAACAATGGAATGCAAAAATCTATGAATAATATCAACAATAATAGTAATAATGATAACATCAGTAAAAAACAATATTATTAATAGTGGTCATAATGATAATAGTGCAATAGTGCAGTTTGATATAATAAACATAAATAAGTATATATATTAAGGCTGGGCGATATGACCAAAATTTCATATTCTGATGTCTCTCATGTTATATCCTGATACGATATACATCACAATATAGCACATTTTTGGTAAAATCAATTACATAAATTACTCTAAATATATTTTAGGCTGTTTTTTATATTCTATAATTTAAAATATAATTAGATTAATTATATTTTCTACAATCCACCCAATATTATTTTTATGAACATAGTATTGTTTTACATGATTGACATTTTCCGGAATTGTGTCTAAAAGAGGTTCAGTTGTGTTTCAATGCGCAGTATCGTTGGCTTGTCAATTAGTGAATTAGCTTTTAGTTTTATCCACCTTTTTTTTTTTTAAGTACATTGTTGTTGGACCATAAGTTCTTGGAATTCAGTGTGAGTAAGAGAACGGGATCAGTGTGCACGATTCATTTGCTGCCTGGACACGGAGTGGTGAGGTTCTCCTCTCTGCTCCTCTCCTGACTGCAGCTGCCCAATACTGCCAAGAGTACCTCTCAATACTGCCGCACAACGCGCGGCTTGACTCTCTGACCGCCTGTCACTACTTTGGCGCGGGGTAGAGGCTCATGGCAGCTCATGGCAGCACACGCTGCTCACTGAGAACAGGAACTGCGGAGGAATGAGACGTGCCCTACATGTGGTCTCCAAAATACCAGAAAAGTCTCCAATAACACCAGGAAAAGTCACCAGATTTGTCGCGAGTCGCTTTTGACAAAAAAAAGTCGCCATTGGGGAGTTGGAAAGTCGCCAGATTTAGCGAGAAAGTTGCCAAGTTATCAACACTGCTGACATGGCCTTGGCTTCCAGGCCATGTCGGTTACGTAAAATCCTGCCGTAAAGCGTGTTTTGCGAAACTGCAAGATAAACGATAGAGCTTCATATTAAACGATTTTTAACGAACATTTTCTATCACCCAGACGATATGTATCGTCACATTGACCAGCCCTAATATATATTGTTTATGTATATATAAAGTATAATTAGTTACATGATCTTTGAAATGTATTGTAATATATGCTATTGTATAAAGTATACTGTATTATAATATAATACAATACATATATATATATATAATGTAATGTAATATGATATAATATAATATAGGTTCCAGCAGACCCCCGTGACCCTGAGCTCAGGAAGAAGCGGGTGTTGAAATTGGATGGATGGATGGATAATATTCTTCCTGAGCACAGGGTCATGGGGGTCTGCTGGAACCTATGCCAGCTGTCATAAGGTGAAGGCAGGGTGACACCCTGGACAAGGACAAGACATATAATACAATATAGTAGCTATGTATGAATTCACATGGTTATGGGTGTAATGGTGGAATAAAGTGCAAGTGAATGGTCCATGTGCAAGACATTCCGTGATGATTGAATGGCAGAGTTCGGAGCTTGTTACCCATTTGTCCACGTTCATTCAACATTCATTTGACCATTTTTCAATGTTGATTCATCCATTTTTCAACATAGATTCAATCATGTTTCAACGTTCATTCAACCATGTTTCAACATTGATTAAACCTTGATTCATTGTTGATTCAACCATTTTTCAACGTTGAGTCAGAAACCATTTTCAACAATTCTTCAACAATTCTCCAACCATTTTTCAACAATTCTTCAACCATTTTTCCACCAACCATTTTTCAACCATTCTTAAACCATTTTCAATCATTTTTCAGTGTTTATTAAACCATTTTTCAACCATTTCTCAACGTTGTTTCAACCATTTTTTAACGTGTTTTTCAACCATTTTTTTTAACGTTCAACAATTCAACCATTTTTCAATTGATTCAACCATATTTCAACATTGATTCAACCATTTTTTAACGTTGGTTCAACGTTAATGCAACCATTATTTTCAACGTTGATCCAACCAGTTTTCAATATTCATTCAATCATCAGTCAGTCTGTCAATTTCTAAATGAAAGGGAGAACCAACTGATTCAACTGATGTTTAGGAGAGCAAAGCCCCTCCCACCCAGAGTAGGATTCCTGCTTCAGACAAGGTTTCCTCATGCTGGAAGGTTTTAGTCAAGGCTCAGCCTCTAACTAAACATCCAGAGAACTGAACCCAAAAGTCCAGGAAATCAGCAGCTACAAGAACGCTTCTCTTCTCTTCTCTTCTCTTCTCTTCTCTTCTCTTCTCTTCTCTCTTCTCAGTCCCTCCCCAGTTCTCAGTTTAGTTTGCGTTGTGCAACTGGTCATGTTACTGCTGTATCGGTCCAGCGATGACCGCTGCTGTACCTGTGTGTGAGTGTCAGTTCTGCAAGTTCTTGCAGAGGAATGCCTGCAGTCTGGGCTCGTGTGTGAGCAGTTTGGACCTTCAGGGAGGACTGCAGCTGTTGGGACGGTGCTGTCACAGGTTTATGTACGAGACTGAACCACTGTGGATTCGGCTCTGCCATCCAGCTCATCGTTTACCCTGACGGTAAGACCTTAAACTCCTCAAACCTACCCAGCTTTCTCAGATGTTGTTGTTTTATCTGTAAATGAAAACTGCTCCGAGACATAAGGGTGAAGCTTGACGCTCTGAAAGCCGACGCTTGCATAGAATCGTTCAAATCCAGCATTAATCTGCTCAGAATTGATCCAGTAATGATCCAGTTAGAAATGATCAGAATTTATGTTGTAAGGTTAAAAATGAAAAAGTTGGAGGTAGTAAAAGAAAATCAGTATGTTAACAATAAAATGATAAACATGTCAAAAAGATGAGATGAAAGAATGTGTTAAAAAAAGAGATCACATTGCAGGCCAGGTTCTAGGCTGCTTTTAATGGGGTCAGTGAAAATCACAGTTCATCAACAACTGCTTCACATTAAATGGATGTTTTTTGTCCCGATAAACTATGACATTGATTGATTATTGTTTGTGTGCCAAACCAAATGAAAAGGCCATAAATTATGCATTATTTTAATACTCTTAACAGTTAAAATAATTTAATCCAAAGTCTGAAATTATAATCGGCCACTGACTGGTATCCAGTTTACTTTTACAGTTAATGTATAGTTCTGTTAATATTTAAATGTGTTCTGTTCTTTCAATTTAGCAGCCCATTTATGACCCATGATTAGCTAAAAAACAGCCACACTTGAGATGTCTAACAATGAGAAACCGGTGCACTTTTAGCGTGACAAGAGGAAGAGACAGAAAAAGAGCAAAGCCTATTGAGAGAAACATTTGTCTCAGGGCCCCTTTATGCGAAGACGGGTTTCTCTCTGAAAAATAGTTTCAACATTTTTTTGTCTTTCATCCTTGCGTTTACACGAAACTGGCATTTTCAGTGAAACTGCATAGATTGAAACCGCGCATTTTCTGAAACGCTCTCCAAGTGGATAAGTTTGATAAGTTCCGGGGTCTTTGTGTAAGCAGGAAAAATTTTAGAGATGTTTTTGTGTAAACATGTTTTTTTTGACGTTTCCAAAAATCGTTGGTTTAAAACAAATGCCGTCTCTGTGTAAACGGGGCCTCAGGGTACAAACTCAGGAGTGTAAAATCTTGCAGTTAGCAACACCCTTATAACTCAGTAGTAGAAGTAGAGACACATAGGTGAACTACTTTTCGAGAGAAAAAGAGAAAAAACGTGCAGTGATCGCGTACAGTGCAGCGAAAGCTACGCTAACCTCAGCTAACACACAGCCCGCTAACCATTTACCACTTAGATTCTAGTTATCAACAACTGAAGTACTTGAATGAAATGACCACCACTATTTGAAGATGTTCAGCTCTGGGAACTTTTTTGTGCTGCGCTGCTCTGTAATGACAATGACCACTCGAGTGCTTCGAGACACGGGAACGGGCTCGACAGGTGCTCATAAAGGTCATGAGTGATGTGTAGAGCAGTCAGTTGTAAAACTTTTATTTGACATTAAGCACCACAGTCACGTGAAATAACAACATGGAACACAACAATATGTAAACAACTAGTGTGACTTGTGTGGGAAAGAAAGACGTGTTTTTCCACAGCGTCGCCTTCACCAAAACATTCGCTCTGTAGCACGTTCTTAGGTAGGCTAGTGTCAGCTGTCAGCTAGCATCACAACTAGGCAAAGGGGTTCATCAGCTGTCATCTTACACATGTGTACTTTTGACTAATCAGTTGAGTTTGTGCTACATCTCCCAGCACTGTTATTGTCATGTTTTATTTTTGTCATGTTAAATGATTTCACTCCTCCCGTTTCATACAAATAGAATACACACAGATTTAATGAACCGCTAAGTCTTTACTGGTAAAAAGGAAGAGGTGTACCATTCAGCTTTGATTGCAAAACCAACAACAACAACAACAACAGCAAAAACAACTGTAAAAAAAATCCCATGGCACACCACAAACCAAAAATATTGCAAAATGGCACTTTTTAACCTAATGAGGATAATATAGGCTCACTTTCCTTTAAAGCACAGTCACTCAACAATGGAATATTATTATTATTTTTTTAAACCTATCAGGTGAAATTGAATAATTTTTCATGGCACACCTGACATTATCTCATAGTACACTTACTTGTGTGCCATAGCACAGTAAAAAGAATCCACTTAAAACATATCCAGGTCCTGTCCCCATCCACTGTTAAAAAGAGCTGCACTGAGTATAAGGTTTTGAAATCACTCCTCCTAACCGGTATGTCTCTGAACAACTCTGTTCCCTTATGATACACTATATTTGGCGTTGTGGTGAATGTGCAGGTCACAAATTTTTGATTGTGTATTTGATGCGTTTTGAGGGAGGGTGAGTGGAACCGTTAAAAATGAGTTAATCTGCCTCCTCATATCACTTTAGGGATTATGGCAGTGACCGTCCATCCATCAATCATCAGGACATTAGGATCAGTGTAATAATGACTACATTTTTGATTCACAGAATGTCTGTTAGTCTGTTGCTTCTGTTAGAACCACGAGTCGACGGTTTCATCAGATAAGGATCAGACAGGAAGTGGCGAGCAGCTACACGACTTCTTCATGACAGGCTGTTGATTTCACCAACTGTTGGTGATGTTCATGTGGTTGTTGATCTGACTCTCTGTTGTCAAAATGAAGTTTGGTCTGCTGGTATTTCTGCTGCTGCATTGAAGTGATGTGACTGTTGCAACCGATGGAGAGTTGGTGCTGGTTACTGTCATGGCTCATATGGCAAGTTATTCTCAAGGAGATACTGCCATCTAGAGGAGGAGCCTCAAACTGAGTCTGTCATCACACTGTTGGCACCATGTGACTGACAGCACACACATCGAAGCCTTCATCTCAGATTGTCTCACATCGATGTGAGGCTGGCAGGCTAAGCTAACAGTGGCTAGGCCAAGGGTGGGCAAACTTTTTGACTGGTGGGCCACAATGTGTTTTAAAAATGTGCTCCAGCCCCCTGGAGGAGCAAATGGATGGAGTGTTTTGATGACCCACCTCATGAGAGAAAAAAATGTATCATGGGATATGTTGACATGTGCTTTAAGGTCAATTGAAAATGAACTGAAGCGTTACAACAAAACATGTGTCTTTGAAGCCCCACTGTGTTTAGATCTTTATCGAAATGACTCTTGAAACACTGAAAAAAAAAAAAGATGAAATACAGCTATTTTATGACTTACTTAATATTAACATTGTTTCTTTAAGTTTGATAGCTTGGATTAAAAAGCTTCATGGGCTGCATATGGCCCCCGTGGTTTGCCCATGCCTGAGCTAGGTCAACTGTTGAAGTGCTAGTATCCATGCTTACACATGAAGTGGAGTCCTAGGTCCATGTTGTTGGCTCCAGGAACCATCTCAGACATTAAATAGCTAGTGATGTTAGAACCATTGAGAGTACCACAGACAGGAAGTCACTTGGATCACATGATGTGTTTTGAGGCCACAGGTGAAGAATGGCTCAGAAACGGGTCAAAGCGTCTTCTCTACTTCCTGTCAGTTCAAAGTAAATGCTGGCTCCTTCAGAACTTTCTGCTCAGAGGAGAAAGAACAGCCTGGGAGGATGGACCAATCTGGTCTGCGGTGCCAGGGATCCACTCGCCACCAGAGGGCGCGCAGGTCCAAATCCTCCATCGTCATGTTCTGGAGCCTGGTAATTCTCAGATTCCTCAAATCTGAGAGCCCAGAATCAGCAGAACGGACAAGGTGAAGAACAAGTGAAGAACAGGTGGCCTACTGGCCATTTCTGTAACCTCCCCTTCACTGCGACGGACACACCATCACAGGGAGAACAACCTCATAAGTCATGAAAATGACTGGAGAGAAAACAAGAAAAACGGAACGAAGGTCTCTGCTGCCACCTGCTGGATGAGAGAATTAATCAATCTGAGCTTCCAGGATTGACGTTTTTTGTTTTGGTTCCTGACTTCCTTCAGAAGCTGAATGAAAATCAAGGTCCTCAAGGAGCCTTTGACAACCCTGAAAACCTTAAATACCCAGAGAACCTTGTGGAGACTGAAGACATTGAAAACCGCTCTCTCTCATTTTCTTTTCTTTTTTTAATGGACTGGAGGCTCTGAGAAGCTGCTACTTGGTTTTGGGGCCAGATTGAATGTCCAGTCATGTGAGTTTTTTTTTTTTTTCAGCTTCTTGAAGTGAAGATGGAGCTTTCACAATATAACCTTGTCTTTGTGGATTATTAAAGCAGGGATGACAATGGACCACTGCCAGTGTGTGATGGTTAAGTACCTGGTTTTCTGAGTGGAGTTTGGTGCAGTGGTGTTTTAATTAACAAAAACTCATCAACACATTTTAAAAACTGATGTTGGGAGGTTAAATGGCTGGTTTTCTGAGTGAACTTTGGTTCAGACTTTGATGTTTCACATTTTAAGTGTGGAGGATGGACACCAAAATATCTTTGGAGCTGGAGCCTGATCAACCAGTGAAACCCACTAGTCCTGATCACTGTTATTGAAGAGGAAAAAACTCCTCATGTTTTGAAAATTTTCATCCAGGTTAGTTTGTTGATCAGCAGGTTTGAACAGTCAATGAAACCAAACAACATATTTTGCATATTTTGAGGTGCAAAATATAAACAGATGTATGAAATCATGTTTCTATATTCATGTGAAGAGCTAACATATTGGGCATAAGAGAAAAATACATTTAAAGGTTAAAATTCAGTTCATTGTTCTGTTCAACTGAATGAAGACATGGTGGGTCATGTGATCAGTTTATGTCATGCCGTTTCCTGCTGTGTGAATACTGGGAATGCAAATAGACTGGTTTTTGGAGCTGGGACCAGATTAACCATCACAACTAGTAAGTCCAATAAAAGTGTAAATGTATATATGAGGTTGAGCCAGAAAACCTGTGTAAAAAATTTAGTATTACATTTCAATATCAAAATACACAGATTTATCTGTGGCTGAAGCTTGCATGTAATTTCTGGTTGACTATATATACCTGCAATTTGTCTGAAGTGATTAAAAATTGCGGTTAAAAATAACCATTGCAACCAGTAAGTCCTGCTACTGAGCATGAAATCATTTATACTTTATCAGTGAAGTTTGTTAGATGGCTGGTTTTGTGAGTGTAGTTTGGACTTTGTGTCATGATGTTTCCTGCTGTGTGAATAATAACATCAAGGTGGTCTTTGGAGCTGGAACCACTTTAACCATCATGACTAGTAAGTCCTGCTGGAGACCAGATGAAACACTGAATTAATTTGAGCTGATTGGGCACTGAAAATATTAAGATAAATAAATGAAGATTTTCAGTTGAGTCGATGGGACGAAACTGCAGAATCTCGATGTGGTGTTAAATGGCTGTTTTTTGGAGTTGCATTAATTGGTGTCCTAATGGTTTTCTAGTTGAAACTGGTAAAATCTGTGGAATTGGAAGCAGTTTAACCATCAACAAGAGAAAAACAAGTGAAATAATGTAAGTTTCCATATGATGCGATGTGCTTAGAGTTTGTGTCCTGATATTTCCTGCTGTGTGAATACTGGAAATACTGGTAAACTCATCTTTGGCACTGGAACCAGTTTAACCATCATAACCAGTAAGTTGCCGACACAGATGCTAGTATTTTCGATCTATTGATGCATGTAGTTTTAGTCAGTGAAGTGGAATGTAAGGATTCCAGCAGTAAATACAAAATCAGCAATTTTCAGACTGAACTCTGGTTCAGTGGTTATTCAACGAACAGAAAAACTTGTCAATATATTTTACGAACTGACTTTGGGAAATTGAATGGCTGGTTTCATGAGTGGAGTTCAGTTTGGACTTTGTGTTGTGATGTTTCCTGCTGTGTGAATGATGCTGGTGGAAATAAACTCATCTTTGGAAGTGGAACCAGCTTAACCATCACGACCAGTAAGTGCTGTAGTATCCCAGATGAAATTCTAAGCTTATCTGAACCTGTGTGGTTTAACAATAGAGATGAAGTGAGGAAACATCCAGTCAGTTTGATAAAAATATATTATGTGGTTTAATTGTTGATTTTGTAAGTTGTTGTTGGTTTGGACTTTGTGTCCTGATGTTTCCTGCTGTGTGAATACTGGTGCTGTTGATAAACTCATCTTTGGAGCTGGAACCAGATTAACCATCACAACCAGTAAGTCCAATAAAAGTGGAAATGTATATGTGACGTTGAGTCAAAAAAAACCTGTGGAAAATAAAAATTGTTTGACTTACACTTTAATGCACATTAAGCTGCTTGTAATTGTGTAGAAAGTATTGGATCTCTGATTAAGTTTAGTATTGAAATACACAAATTCTTCTGTTGCTGAAGTTTCCATATAATTTCTGGCTGACTATTTATACCTCTAAGGATGTACCGATGCAGGCAGTTTTAATGACTGAAGATGAGTGAAATGATTCCAGCCATAGATATAAAATCAGTGGCTTTTGTTCAGGAAAAAAGTTGTCTTATTAGACAGAAAAAGCTTCATTACTAGTGGAGTAATAATCAGTAATGATAATTGAAAAGACTCATAATACCAGAGTGGTTGTGAACTTCTTATTTGACCTGCAACCAGTGAAACCAGTAAATGACTTTTCATGGCATGAAGGTTGGTTATGTTTTAATAGATGGAAAAAAACTCATTAACATTTTAATTACTGTTTGAATTGATTTCAATTGCTGGTTTTCTGAGTGGAGTTTAGTTTGGACTTTATGTCTGTATGTTTCCTGCTGTGTGAATACTGGAAACAACAAGGTGATCTTTGGAGCTGGAACCAGATTAACCATCATAACCAGTAAGTCCTGTCATTGGACAAAAAATCACCAGCATTTATAGTTTCATATTCTACCTTTTATTTATTTATTTATTTATTTATTTTTTGATGTGGCAGTAAATAGAAAATCAGCAGTTTTGTGACTGGACTTTGGTTTAGTGGTGTTTAAATCGAACGTTCAGCCAATGTTTAAACAAAAACTCATCTACAGATTTTAATAGATGATGTTGGAATTTTAAATGGCTGGTTTTCTGAATGGAGTTTGGTTTGGACTTTGTGTCCTGATGTTTCCTGCTGTGTGAATGATGGTGTTGGTAAACTCATCTTTGGAACTGGAACCAGTTTAACCATCACAACCAGTAAGTCCTGTTGTAGACCAGATTGAACACATAGTTTATCTGAAATTGGATGATATTACAGTGTGGATGAGCTGATCAGACATCTGGCCTCTTTCAGGTTAAAAGTTTAAAAGATGTTATTATCAGTTGTGTAGCCAAGTTGGTTTACTGAACGATTTCTGAGTGAGTAGTGATTGACTGGACGTTACAAAAAACACTCACAAACCTTCTAGTTGTGTGAAAAATAGTTTAATTAAACCTTCAGTCTAGAGACAGTTTAACCAGTCAAACCACTATGTCCACAGCAGTTTCTGATATGTATTGTCTCCGGTCAGTTTAAAGGTTAAAGTAATTTTTTTTTCCTTTTTTTTACCATCATTCAGAAAAGTTTTGTCACAAGGTAGAAATGGTTGGAAAATATCTGTCAGGTTGTTAAATTGCTGCTTTTCTGAGTGGAGTTCAGTTTGGAGTGTTTGTGTGCTGATGTTTCCTGCTGTGTGAATACTGATGGTGGATATAAAATCATATTTGGAGCTGGAACCAGTTTGACCATCACAACCAGTAAGTCCTGTCACTGGTCATGAAGTCACCGCATTTATACTTTATCAACTATTGTAGTTTAACAAGTGAAGCCGATCTCACGTCAAATATAAAATCTGTCTTTATCTAAATGAGGTTTGGTTCTGAGTCATTGACAAGAAAATTCCACATTTTTACGGACTGACATCAGGACGTTTAAAAAAAAACATGTTTTATAGTTTTATTAAACTTTTATTCTGGTTCCAGTTTAACCAGTGAAAACAGCAGGTGCCCAAGCTTAGTAAAATGATTCCAGCACCAAATAAAAAATGTTCAATTTTCTGACTAGAAACGTCTCACATTTTAAAAACAGACGTGGGAGAGTGAAATGGCTTGTTTTGTAAGTGGAGTTCGGTTCGGACTTTGTGTCCTGATGTTTCCTGCTGTGTGAATACTGGCAGTGCAGGATATAAAGTCATCTTTGGAAGTGGAACCATTCTAACCATCACAACGAGTAAGTCCAAATAAATCATGTTGCTAAAGTTAATAATGTTATTTCTACCTTTAAACATAAAACATTTGGAGGGCAGAGACTTTTGTTTTTGACGTTTTGTTGACTGATATAATTTGTAGCAGAAGCTCTTTGTGGTGTTAAATATCTTTTTTTTCCGACTGTGGTTTGGTTTGGACTTTTTGTGCTGCTGTTTCCTATTGTGTGAATGATGGAAATAGAGCTAAACTCATTTTTGGAACAGGGACCAGTTTGACCATCACAACCAGTAAGTCCTCTCACTGGTCATAAAGTCACCACCATTTATATTTTATCATTGAAGTTTAATTTAATTCAGTTGTAAGTTTAGAATCAAAAAAAAAAAAAAAAAAAAATCACCAACATATTTTAAAAATGGATGCTGGGACATTAAATGACTGGTCTGAGTGGAATTTGGTTTGTCCTGAATTTTCCTGCTATGTAAATGTTGAAACCCATAAGTGTTTTTTTGGAACTGGAACCACCTTTGACCATCCCAACCAGTATGTTCTGCAATGAGAAAAAAAAATCCTTAGCAGGTAATTATTCAGATTAATAATGACACAATAGTAATATTAAAACACACAGACAACCAGTTATTTGAAAACAAGATTTTTGTTGGAACTGATGAGTTAGTGTTGCAGTGTTTCATGCTGTGTGACTGGAAGCAATCAAAATAGACTCCTCTTTGGCGCTGGAACCATTTTAACCATCACAACCAGTAAGTGTTCAAGTACGAGTTTTCCTTACATATTTACTGGATGAATTTCAAATTCATTATCAAAATTTGTGAAATCTTAAAGCCACCAACTTTTCAACTTCAGGCTTTTAGTCGTTTGCAATGAAGCTCAAATGAATTCAGCTGTTTTTTTTTCTGACTTGGCTTTGTTTTCAGTGCAATCGTTGCATATTTTGAATAACTGATGTTTTTGTCATGACGTCTGCTGCTGTGTGAATCAGAACAAACTGGTGTTTGGAGCTGGAACCACTTTAACCGTCACAACCAGTAAGTCCTGCTGTAGACCAGAATGAACACTGAGTTTATTTTAACCTGCACGGTTTTCAGTGTAGAACTGCTAACCTGGCAGTTTGAGACTGAAAATAATGTAAATTAAGATTTTAAGTTTAGTAGATGGCTAGAAACTAGAGGTTGAAGCTGTGAGATGTGTAGAAGCTGTGTGTGGGGTTAAATGAATGGTTTTGTAAATGGAGCTTGGTTTGGACTTTATGTCATGATGTTTCCTGCTGTGTGAATTCTGGAGGGACTGGCAAACTAATCTTTGGAAATGGAACCAGTTTAACCATCATAACCAGTAAGTTGCCGACAGAGACGCCAGTATTTATGATGTACTGTCACTGGTAGTTTTAATCTGTGAAGCAGAGTAAAATCATTCCTGTAGTAAATATAAAATCAGCAATTTTCTGGTTGATTCAATAAATGGAAAAAACTCATCAACATATTTTTCTCACTGACTTTGGAGCATTGAATGGCTGGTTTCATGAGTGGAGTTCAGTTTGGACTTTGTGTTGTGATGTTTCCTGCTGTGTGAATGATGCCGGCGGAAGAAAAATAATCTTTGGAACTGGAACCAGCTTAACCATCATAACCAGTAAGTCCTAGCCTAGCCCCAGGGTGTCGGGTAGAAACTTTCTGTGACAGTGATAAAATTGATGGTTTTGTGAGTTGTTGTTGGGTTTGGGTCCTGATGGTTCCTGTTGTGTGAATACTAAACTCAGACGGTGGTCTTTTGGAGCTGGAAACCAGTTTTTTCCTTCACAACCAGTAAGTCCTGCCATTTTGTATATAAATGTAGTTTTAATAAGTAAAACTGATCAGAAACAGTTAAAAAACATGTCAGGTCATCAAATTGCTATTCTGAATGGAGTTTGGTGGAAACATCAGGACTTTGTGTCCTGATGTTTCCTGCTGTGTGAATGATGGAGTTGGTGGTAAACTCATCTTTGGAAATGGAACCAGTTTGACTGTCACAACCAGTAAGTTGCAAACATAGATGCCAGTATTTGTGTTTTTAATCTCTAATGCTGAGTGAAATGATTTCAGCTGTAATTATAAAAGCAGTGATTTTCCGACTCGAAGTTGGTTCAGCAAAGAAGTGTTGCTTTTAATACAGTAAAAGCTTCAGTAGTAGTACAGTAATAATTAGTAACAATATTTGATATGATGTACAGTACCAGTGTATTAACTGGTTCTGAACTTCGCTTTGGACCTAGAACCAGTTTAACCAGTGAAATGAGCCAATCTTTTTAAATGAGGTTTGAGAGAGAGTGACTTTGTGCCGTGAGGGTTAATGGTTGTGTTTTAATATACAGAAAAACTCATCAACATATTTTAATGACTGGTGTTTGGATGTTAAATGGCTGGTTTTCTAAGTGGAGTTCAGTTTCGACTTTGAGTCCTTATGTTTCCTGCTGTGTGAATAGAGGTGGTGGCGCATCTAAACAGATCTTTGGAGCTGGAACCAGCTTGACCATCACGACCAGTAAGTCCTGCCACTGGTAATGAAGTTACCAAATTTATGTTTTATCTACAATTGCAGTTTTAATGAAGCTGATTTCATGCTAAACAAGAAATAAGTAAATTTCTAAATGGGTTTTGATTCAGAGTCACTTTTTACTGACAAAACAGCTCATCAACATTGAATAATGTCTTGGATTAATATTGCGCTTTTCAAGGGACTCAAAGTGCTTCACTTTGAGACCATTATTCATTCACACCAATGGTTGTGACATTTGTCAAGTTGTTAAACTGCTGTTTTTCAAAGCAGAGTTTGTGTAGCTTTTACAGTGTAGATCAGCTGATCAGACAGCGTCACTCCTTCAGGTCAAAAGTTTCAATCGTACAAATAATATTTACTGTAATGCAGCAGAGTTGTGTTGTCTGGTAGAAACTTTAGCAACACCCAGTGTGGTGGTTAAATTGGTTTGGAGTTTGTGCCATGGTGCTTCCTGCTGTGTGACAAATACTTTAGGTAAACTCATCTTCGGAGCTGGAACCAGTTTGACCATCACAACCAGTAAGTCCTGCCACTGGTCCTGAAGTCACCACATTTATATTTTATCTACTATCGTATTTTTAATAGGAGGAGCTGATCTCATGTCAAACATGAAATCAGTCATTTTCTAAATGGGGTTTGGTTTTGTAAATGAGTTCCTTTTAGTTAGCAAGAAAACTCATCAACATATTTTAACAGCTGTTGTTGAGATGTTCGATAGCTGGTTTTCTCAATGGAGTTTGGTTCAGACTTTGTGTCCTTGTGTTTCCTGCTGTGTGAATACTGGCAGTGGTGCTGGAACTAAACTCATCTTTGGAGCTGGAACCGCTTTAACCATCACAACCAGTAAGTCCCAATCAGACAGAAGTCATTGCCCTTTAAAAAAAAATATTGATGGAAATAATATTTTAAAGACAGATGAATTATTATTATAGAGAGAAAATTCCAGCCTTGTTCCTTCACATTGCATTCGTCATGGCTGTTGTTATGTTGTGCTCTTTGCTATTGCGTGAATACTAACTATAAGCTCATGTTGATTTAAACCTGGATGAACCAGCAGGTCAACACAACACTGAACCACCCCTGGATAAAAATAATTATGCAGTACATTTGGATCTCAAACTGACTGAATGGTTGTCATTAATTAACACTAATGTCACTGACTGACACGTAGGAGTTTAACATCCAGTAGTGTCACAATGTTTTGAATGTTAAAAATAATATCAATAATAATTTCAGTTACTGCATCAATAATGCTACACACTGGATTTGTGTTGCCAGGTAGAAACTGTAGCAGAATCTCTGAGTGATGCTAAATGGCTGGTTTTCTTGATTGGAGTTTGGTTTGGACTTTACGTCCTGATGTTTCCTGCTGTGTGAATGATGGAAGTGGTGGATATAAGCTGATCTTTGGAGCTGGAACCAGTTTGACCATTACAACCAGTGAGTCCAATATAAATTTAAATGTGAATGTGAGAGTGAGCCAAAAAATCTGAGAAAAAGAAAAACTGTTTAAATTAAACTTTAATACAGTTTAATTGCCACTCGTAACTGACTGCATGAATGGTTCAGGTGGTTGATAAATATTGGAGTTCAAATAATAGTAATAATACTGGTGTTGTGTGTGTGGAGCTTGGTTCGGACTTTGTGTTTTGATGTTTCCTGCTGTGTGAATACTGGTGGATATAAATTCATCTTTGGAACAGGAACCACTTTAACCATCACAACCAGTAAGTCCTGCCACTGGTCTTAAAATCAATAACATTTATATTTTTTTGTATTTTAAATGAAGTTTGTTTTAATGCATCAGTAAATTTAAAATCAGTGATTATCTGACTGGACATTGTTTTGGTCGTGTTTCAAAAAAATAGATAAATTCATCACCATATTTAAGAACTAATGTTTGGACGTTAAATCACCGTTTTTTCTGAGTGGAGTTTAGCTTGGACTTTGCGTCCTGGTGTTTGCTGCTGTGTGAATACTGGCAATGCTCAAAAACTCATCTTTGGAAATGGAACCAGTTTATCCATCATAACCAGTGAGTCCAGTATTCATCACTAATTCTTTAAAAACTTTTAAAGTTTACCGGGATAATTTGTCAAATAATAAAATCCAAAAATGGAAATTTGAGGTATTTTACTAAAACCAAAATGTTTGAACCATAATTAAAGTAGGAACATGAGTAAAAAAAAAGTTGCGTTTAAGTTTCAATATTATTTGATGTGCTCAGTTTGTGTCCTGATGTTTCCTGCTGTGTGAATACTGGAGCTGGTAATAAATTCATCTTTGGAAATGGAACCAGTTTAACCAGCATAACCAGTAAGTTGCTAACACAGCTGCCAGTATTTATCTTCTATTGATGCAGGTAATTTTAATCACTGAAGCTGACTGAAATGAGCCCAGCAGTAAATATAAAATCTGTGATTTTCTAGCTGAACTCTGGTTCATCTGTGTTTTAATGAAGAATAACTCTGCACATTTTCAGAACTGATGTTGCGTCGTGGAATTGTTGGTTTTCTGATTGAAATTTGGTTTGGACTTTGAATCCTGACGTTTCATGCTGAGTGAAAAATGGAAGCAGAAGGTGCTTGTTGGAGCTCTTCATTTCTATTTCATCAGTCAGGTTTGGTTTTAATTGGTAAATGTGAGTGAACTCAGCCATCGTAAAATTTATGAATTTCTGACTGCACTTTGGTTTGCTTGTTTCTGATGAAACACATCATTTTGTGTGTCATTAACACATAATTATACAGATTAATACTGACTGCATAGTGCTATTGAAACACACAAGGTAACAGTTAATAAATCAAAAATATTGTTGTAGCTAAGGTTTGCTTGGGGCTGAGTTAGTGTTGCAGCACTTCGTATTGTGTGACTACAACCAATCAAAATAAGCTCATCTTTGCAGCTGGAACCACTTTAACAATAATAACCAGTAAGTTCTTTTATCTTTGTTGTTCAGATAAACATGGAAAAATATCCAAAATTGTGAAATCAGTAATTGCATTGAAATCCATGGGATGGGATTTTCTGACACAACTTTGCATCCAGTGAACGATGTATTTAATAAGTTGATTGAAGTTGTTATGAAGTTTGGAGGTTTCTGTGATAAAGTCTGCTGGGCTTTGGAGTCTGAACCATTTTAATCATCATGACCAGTAAGTCTTGCTGTTGACCAGATCATTTGAACCTGTGTAGTTTTACAGTGTAGCCCAGCTGATCAGGCAGTTCGATACTGAAAATAATATGAATGAAAGATTTTCAGTCGTTTTGACGGGTAGGAACAGTAGTATAACACCTGTGTGCTGTTTAAAGGATGTTTTTTTGAGTGGAGTTTGGTTTGGACTTTGTGTCCTGACGTTTCCTGCTGTGTGAATACTGGAGGGAATTACAAACTCATCTTTGGCAATGGAACCAGTTTAACCATCATAACAAGTAAGCTGCCAACACAGACACCAGTATTTATGATCTACTCACGCAGGTAGTTTTAATCACTGGGGGAAAAACTTTCTGACTGGACTTTGGTTTAAGAAAGAAGTTCTGCTTATTAGACAGAAAAAGCTGCACTGCTAGTAAAGTAATAACGCTTAATAATAATTGATTGAACTCAAAATGCCAGAGTATTTACTAGTTGTGAAATTCTCTTGTCCTGGAACCAGTGAAATCAGTAAATCTTTTTTTAAATGGTGTTTGAGAGAGAGAGAGACAGACTTTGTATTATGAAGGTTTATGGTTGTATTTTAGTAAACAGAAAAAGTCAACTAATGTTTGGATGTCAAATTGCTGTTTTTGTGAGTGGAGTTTGGCTTGAACTTTGTGTCCTGGTATTTCCTGCTGTGTGAATACTGGAAGTGGTTCATATAAAATGATCTTTGGAAATGGAACCAGTTTGACCATCACAACCAGTAAGTTGCCAGCAGACACTCCAGTTTTATGATCTTTTGATGCAGGTAGTTTTGCTCACTGAAGCTGAGGGAAATGATTCCAGCTGTAAACATAACATCTGTGATTTTTCTGACTGGACTTTGGTTCAGGAAAGAAATTGTGCTTATCCAGAACAAGAAACAAGAAAAAGCTTCAGTAGTGCTGGTGTAATAATCAGTCCTAATAATTGATAAGAATCATAATACCAGAGTAAAAACTGATTATAAACTTCCCTTTAGACCTAGAACCAGTTTAGCCTGTGAAACCAGCTAAACTTCAAATGAGGTTTGAGAGAATAACTTTGTGCTATAAAAGTTCATGATAGTGTTTTAATACACACATTTTAGCTAATGTTCGGATGTTAAATGGTAGGTTTTCTGAGTGGAGTTTGGTTTAGACTTTGTGTCCTGATGTTTCTTGCTGTGTGAATCAGGGAACTGGTAAAATCACCTTTGGAGCTGGAACCAGTGTAACCATCACAACCAGTAAGTCCTGTTGTAGACCAGATTTAACTCCTGCCTTCTTCAGGTTAAACGATTAAATAATAATATTTTTAGATGTGCAGTCAGGCAGAAAAAAATAATTACTGGCTTTCTGAGTTGTTGACGAGTAAAAACTGTTGCAGAAACTATGTGTGGTGTTAAATGAGCAGTGAGTCTTGCCACTGGTCATAAAGTCACCCACATTTATATTTGTTTAGATCTTATCTGCAAAGTTTCTTTTAATGCAGCAGTTAATCTAAAATAATTGGTTATCTGACTGGACTTTGGATCAGTGGTGTTGGAATAAACAGAAAAAGTTATCAACATTTTTGATAACTAATGTTTGGACGTTAAATGGCTGGTTTTCTGAGTGGAGTTCAATTTGGACTTTGTGTCCTGATGTTTCCTGCTGTGTGAATGATGGAAAGAATCAATATAAAGTCATCTTTGGAGCTGGAACCAGTTTGACCATCACAACTAGTAAGCTCTGCCACTGGTCACAAAGTCACCAGCATTTATATTTTATCTATGATTGTAGTTTTAATAAGTGAAGCTGATCTCATTTCAAACATAAATTAGTCATTTTCTAAATGAGGGATGGTGCAGAGTGACTTTTCATTGACAAGGAAACCCATTAACATATTTACGAATTGACATGATGTGAGAGATAAAAACTGTTTAAAAGTTTAATTATATTTACCATCGTTCTGTGGAGTTTTAACAGTGGAAGTTGAAAAATGTCCGTCAGGTTGTTAAAATTGCTGCTCTTTTGACTCTTTAACAGTTTAAACAATTATATTTACTGGCATTCTGTTGAGTTTGAGCAATGGAAGTTGAAAAATGTCCTTCAGGTTGTTAAAATTGTTGCTTTTCTAAGTGGAGTTTGGTTTGGACTTTGTGTCCTGATGTTTCCTGCTGTGTGATTTCTGGAAACCAAAAGATGATCTTTGGAGCTGGAACCAGATTAACCATCACAACCAGTAAGTCCTTTCACTGGTCATAAAGTCACCAACATTATTATCTCATATTTTATTTTTCTGTGAAGTTTGTTTTAATGTAGCAGTAAATATAAAATCTGTGATTTTCTTTGGTTCAGTGGATGAACAGAAAATGTCTTTGGCATATTTATTAACTGATGTTGGCTTAAATGGCTGGTTTTCTGAGTAGAGTTTGGTTTGGACTTAGAGTCCTTGTGTTTCCTGCTGTGTGAATGATGGTGGTGATAAAATCATCTTTGGAGCTGGAACCATTGTAACCATCACAACCAGTAAGTCCTGTTGTAGACCAAATTTAACACTGGGTTTATCTGAAACTGTGGTTTTACAGTGTAGATCAGCTCATCAGACATCCTGCTGTCTTCAGGTTAAACGTTGGAATAATATTATTTTCAGATGTGCAGCTGGGCAGAAAATAAATTGCTGGCTTTCTGAGATGTTGACCAGGAGAATCTTGCAGGACCTCTGTGTGGTGTTCAATGACCAGTGAATCCTTCCACTGCTCATAAAGTCACCCACATTTATATTAATTTTATCTGCAAAGATTATTTTAATGCAGCAGTTAATCTAAAATCATTGATTATCTGACTGGACTTTGGTTCAGTGTTGTTTGAATAAACAGAAAAACTCATCAACATTTTTAATAACTAATGTTTAGACATTAAATGGCTGGTTTTCTGACTGGAGTTCAGTTTGGGACTTTGTGTCCTGATGTTTCCTGCTGTGTGAATACTGGCAGTGGAGGATATGGTAAAGTCATCTTTGGAGCTGGAACAAGTTTGACCATCACTACCAGTAAGTCCTGCCACTGGTCACAAAGTCACCAGCATTTATATTTTATCTATGATTGTAGTTTTAATAAGTGAAGCTGATCTCATGTCAAACATAAAATCATCCATTTTCTAAATGAGGGTTGGTGCAGAGTCACTTTTCATCGACAAGAAAACCAATTATCATTTTACTGATTGACATCATAATGTTATAAACAATCTGTATGAATGTTTAAATAATTATATTTACCATCATTCAGCACAGTTTGAACTGTTGAAATTGAAAAATGTCTGTCAGGTTGTTAAAATTGCTGCTTTTCTGAGTGTAGTTTGGTTTGGACTTTGCGTTCTGATGTTTCCTGCTGTGTGAATGATGGAACCCAAAAGATAATCTTTGGAGCTGGAACCAGATTAACCATCACATCCAGTAAGTCCTTTCACTGGTCATAAAACCACCAACATTTTTATCTCAATATTTTTTCTATATGTTAAGTTTCTTTTAATGTAGCAGTTACTAGACTTTGGTTGAGTGGTGTTTGTACAAACAGAAAAACTCATCAACATTTTTAATTGCTAGTGTTTGAACGTTAAATGGCTGGTTTTCTGTGTGGAGTTCAGTTTGGGCTTTGTGTCCTGATGTTTCCTGCTGTGTGAATACTGATAGCTGGAAGTTGATCTTTGGAGCTGGAACCCGGTTAACCGTCACAACCAGTAAGTCCCGCAACTGGTCATGAAATCACCGCATTTATATTTTACCTACAATTGTAGTTTTAAGGAGTGAAACTGAACTCTTTTCAAACTTAAAATCAGTCATTTTGTAAATTGGGTTAGGTTCAAGTTTATGAGTCAGCTTGAGCTTGGTTTGTGTTGTAACGGTTCTTGCTGTGTGAATAGTGGTTTGGAAAAACTCACCTTTGGAGTTGGAACCAGTTTAACAATCCAAACAAGTAAGTCCCAATCACATAATGATATGACGCAATTGTAGTTAATGGAAGGTAGTTGATGATTAAGCATAAAATCATTCATTTTTGAATTGGTTCATGTTCAGGTCTGGAGCCAGTTTAACTGTTTAACCAGTCAAACTGCTAAGTGCACAGCAATTTCTGATACATTTTCTTCTCCAGACGAGTACATATATGTATATACAGGTAGAAACAGTTGAAAAATGTCTAATAGGTTGTTAAATTGCTGCTTTTCTGAGTGGTGTTCAGTTTGGAGTTTGTGTCCTGGTGTTTCCTGCTGTGTGAATACTCAGGGTGGATTGAAAGTCATATTTGGAAATGGAACCAGTTTAACCATCACAAGCAGTAAGTTCCGATCAAAAATGTGATTCTGTTTTCTGATTCATGTTGTGAGCAGAGGATGGACGAGGTGCATAAACTGATAGAAGCGACGGTTTGAACGTCGGGGACTTTCAGAATGAAACTGCAGCGTTTCGCTTGTGATTCAACTCTGAAGCGAATGTTTGAAACGCCAGCACAAAAATCTCAACTATCCTTCCAACCCTGTTTCTCCTCTGGTTGCGTTTGTTGACACCAACTTTGTGTTGCGGTGTTTCCTGCTGTGTGAATACTGCTTCAGACAAACTCATTTTTGGAACTGGAACCAGTTTGACCATAATAATCAGTAAGTCCCGTCACTGGTCATGATGTCACCACATTTATATTTTATCTACAATTGCAGTTTTCATAAGTGAAGCTCTTCTCATGTCATACATAAACTCAGTCATTACCTAAATGGGGTTTGGTTGAGAGTCACTTTTCAATGACGAGAAAAGTCATTCACCTTTCTACTGACTGACATCAGGACGTATAAAAAAAACGAAAGTTTGAGTCTGGAGTCATTTTAAGCATTGAAACCAGTAGGTCACCAATAGTGACACCCAAATTAATATTCTATTTTGCAAGTTTAATTTTAATCACTGAAGCTAAGTAGCTAAGTGTTATGATTCCAGACTGGACTTTGTTTCAGTGGTGCCTCAGTAAACAGAAAGCCTCATCAACACATTTTAATAGTTGATGTTGGGGCATGAAATGTTCTGTGTGGTTTGGAGTTGGAGTTCTGAAGTTTCCTGCTGTGTGAATACTGGAGAATGGATGTTGGTGTTTTAAGTTGAAACCAGTTTAACCATCATGAGCAGTAAGCCCTGCTGTAGACCATATTAAACACTGAGTTTATTAATGATTTTCAGTTGTATTGACCAGTAGAAAGTTTAGAAGAACCTCTGTGTGTTGTTAAGTGGCTGTTTTTGTGAGTGGAGTTTGGTTTGGACTTTGTGTCCTGATGTTTCCTGCTGTGTGAATGCTAACAACAAGTTTCTATTTGGAGCTGGAACCAGTTTGACCATTGTAACCAGTAAGTATAACATTGATGACTGAATTATCACTTCCCGTTTCCCATGATTTTGAGTGAATCCGTAAAGATAGGTTATTGAGACTCAGAAAATAATTTGAGTCTGTGTTTTGAAGTCAGAGTCGTGTTATTCATCATTCACTCATTCACAATAGTACAAATGTAAAAAATAATATGAGTAATGATTTCATTAACAAGATCAATGATGCTGCCCAGCGGAGTTGTGTTGTTGGGTAGAAATTGCAGCAGAACGTCTGTGTGGTGCTAAATGGCTGGTTCTTCTGAGTGGAGTTTCCTGCTGTGTGAATACTGGAAGCAGTGCAAATAAACTCATCTTTGGAACTGGAACCAGTTTGACCATCACAAACAGTAAGTCCAATTTAAATGTTAACATATATATATATATATAACAACTTGACAGAAAGAGAAATTGTTATATTAAACAAGTCTTTTTTAATTAGTAATTGTATAAAACTCTGGCCGTCTGAATAAGTTTCGTATATAATATTTACACAAACAGCTGGTTGATGAATGTATGAGCTCAAATAATAATACTAATAATTGTACTATTGTTTTGTGGGTGGAGTTTTGTTTGGGCTTTGTGTCCTGCTGTGTAAATATTGATCGATATAAACTCATCTTTGGAACTGGAACCAGTTTAACTATCATAACCTGTAAATTTCAAACACAGATGCAAATCTTTTTTGATCTATTGATGCATGTAGTTTTAGTCAGTGAAGCGGAATATAAGGATTCCAGCAGTAAATATAAAATCAGCAATTTTCTGACTGAACTTCTGGTTCAGTGGTTATTCAATGAACAAAAAAAACTTGCCAACATATTTTACTCACTGACTTTGGGACATTGAATGGCTGGTTTGATAAGTTGAGTTCAGTTTGGACTTTGTGTTGTGATGTTTCCTGCTGTGTGAATTACGGAAGTGGTGCTAACAAACTGATCTTTGGAAGTGGAACCAGCTTAACCATCATGACCAGTAAGTGATGTTTTAGCCCGGATGAAACTAAGTTTATCTGAACCTGTGTGGTTTAACAATAGAAATCAAGCGATGAGACATCCAGTCAGTTTGATCATTTATATTTTTGTAAAAAAGTATTTTCAGGGATGTTGGGTTGCTAGTTAGACTCTGTGTGGTGTAATTGTTGTTGGTTTGGACTTTGTGTGCTGATGTTTCCTGCTGTGTGAATACTGGAGCTACTAGTAAACTTGTCTTTGGAGCTGGGACCAGATTAACCATCACAACCAGTAAGTCCAATTATGGATTTATATATGACGTTGAGCCAAAAAATTGTTTGAATTACATTTTAATACACATTAAGCTGCTTGTAATTGTATAAAGCTTTGACGGTAGAAACTGTAGCAGAACGTGTGGTGATAAAATGGCTGGTTTTCTGAGTGGAGTTTCCTGCTGTGTGAAGACTGGAACTGGTTCAACTAAACTCATCTTTGGTACTGGAACCAGTTTAACCATCATAACCAGTAAGTTGCCAACACAGATGCTAGTCTTTTTGATCTATTGATGCATGTAGTTTTAGTCAGTGAAGCGGAATGTAAGGATTCCAGCAGTAAATATAAAATCAGCAAATTTCAGACTGAACTCTGGTTCAGTGGTTATTCAACGAACATAAAAACTTGTCGCCATATTTTACTCACTGCCTTTGGGACACTGAATGGCTGGTTTCATGAGTGGAGTTCAGTTTGGACTTTGTGTTGTGATGTTTCCTGCTGTGTGAATGCTGGTGGAAATAAACTGATCTTTGGAAGTGGAACCAGCTTAACCGTCATGACCAGTAAGTGCTGTTGTAGCCCAGATGAAACTCTACTTTTATCTCAAGCTGTGTGGTTTAACAATAGAGATGAAGTGATGAGACATCCAGTCAGTTTGATTATTTATTTTTGTAAAAAAGTATTTTCAGTGGTGTTGGGTTGCTAGTTAGACTCTGTGTGGTTTAATTGCTGTTGGTTTGGACTTTGTGTCCTGATGTTTCCTGCTGTGTGAATACTGGAGCTACTAGTAAACTTGTCTTTGGAGCTGGGACCAGATTAACCATCACAACCAGTAAGTCCAATTACGGATTTATATATGACGTTGAGCCAAAAAACTTGTTGAGAAGAAAAATTGTTTGAATTACATTTTAATACACATTAAGCTGCTTGTAATTGTATAAAGCTTTGGCAGGTAGAAACTGTAGCAGAACCTCTGTGTGGTGTTAAATGGCTGGTTTTCTGAGTGGAGTTTCCTGCTGTGTGAAGACTGGAAGTGGTTCAACTAAACTCATCTTTGGAACTGGAACCAGTTTAACCATCATAACCAGTAAGTTGCCAACACAGATGCTCGTCTTTTTGATCTATTGATGCATGTAGTTTTAGTCAGTGAAGCGGAATGTAAAGATTCCAGCAGTAAATATAAAATCAGCAAATTTCAGACTGAATTCTGGTTCAGTGGTTATTCAACGAACAGAAAAACTTGTCGCCATATTTTACTCACTGCCTTTGGGACATTGAATGGCTGGTTTCATGAGTGGAGTTCAGTTTGGACTTTGTGTTGTGATGTTTCCTGCTGTGTGTATGATGGTGGAAATAAACTTATCTTTGGAAGTGGAAACATCTTAACCATCATGACCAGTAAGTGTTGTTGCAGCCTAGATGAAACTAATTTTATCTGAACCTATGTGGTTTTAAAATAGAGATGAAGTGATGAGACATCCAGTCAGTTTGATCATTTATATTTTATAAAAAATATTTTTCAGGGGTGTATGGTTGCCAGTTAGTCTCTGTGTGGTTTAATTGCAGTTGGTTTGGACTTTGTGTGCTGATGTTTCCTGCTGTGTGAATACTGGAACTGCTGGTAAATTTATTTTTGGAGCTGGGACCAGATTAACCATCACAACCAGTAAGTCCAATTACGGATTTATATATGACATTGAGCCAAAAAACTTGTGGAGAAGAAAATTTGTTTGAATTACATTTTAACACACATTAAACTGCTTGTAATTGTATAAAGCTTTGGCGGGTAGAAACTGTAGCAGAACCTCGGTGTGGTGTTAAATGGCTGGTTTTCTGAGTGGAGTTTCCTGCTGTGTGAATACTGGAACTGGTGTAAATAAACTCATCTTTGGAAATGGAACCAGTTTGACCATCACAAACAGTAAGTCCAATATAAATGCTAATGTATATATGAGAATTAGCCAAAAAACTTGAGGGAAAGAAAACTTGTTTAAATTAAAGAAGTGTCGCTTTTTAACTAGTAATTGTATAAAACTCTGGATGCCTGAATAAGTTTTGTATTTACACAAACAGCTGGTCGATGTATGTTGGGGTTCAAATAATAATACTAATAATTGCACGATTGTTTTGTGAGTGGAGTTTTGTTTGGGCTTTGTGTTGTGATGTTTCCTGTTGTGTGAATAGTAATGCATATAAACTCATCTATGGCACTGGAACCAGTTTGACCATCACAACCAGTAAGTTGCCAACACAGATGCTAGTCTTTTATTTTTTAATTTTTTTTATCTATTAATGCATGTGCTTTCAGTCAGTGAAGCGGAATATAAGGATTCCAGCAGTAAATATAAAATCAGCAAATTTCAGACTGAACTCTGGTTCAGTGGTTATTCAACGAACAGAAAAACTTGTCACCATATTTTACTCACTGACTTTGGGACATTGAATGGCTGGTTTCATGAGTGGAGTTCAGTTTGGACTTTGTGTTGTGATGTTTCCTGCTGTGTGTATGATGGTGGAACTAAACTTATCTTTGGAAGTGGAACCAGCTTAACCATCATGACCAGTAAGTGCTGTTGTAGCCCAGACGAAACACTAAGTTTATCTGAACCTGTGTGGTTTAACAATAGAGATGAAGTGATGAGACATCCAGTCAGTTTGTTGATTAATATTATGTATAAAAGTATTTTCAGGGGTGTTGGGTTGCCAGTTAGTCTCTGTGTGGCTGAATTGTTGTTGGTTTGGACTTTGTGTCCTGATGTTTCCTGCTGTGTGAATACTGGAGTTGCTGGTAAACTCATCTTTGGAGCTGGGACCAGATTAGCCATCACAACCAGTAAGTCCAATTAAAGTGTAGACTTACAGTATGTATGATGTTTAGCCAAAAATAGACATCAAATGATGAGACATCCAGTCACTTTGATACAAAATATTATGTATAAAAGTATTTTCAGGGGTGTTGGGTTGCCAGTTAGTCTCTGTGTGGCTGAATTGCTGTTGGTTTGGACTTTGTGTCCTGATGTTTCCTGCTGTGTGAATACTGGAACTGTTGGTAAACTAATTTTTGGAGCTGGGACCAGATTAACCATCACAACCAGTAAGTCCAATTACAGATTTATATATGACGTTGAGCCAAAAAACTTGTGGAGAAGAAAAATTGTTTGAATTACATTTTAATACACATTAATCTGTTTGTAATTGTATGAAAAATCGGTGGGTAGAAACTGTAGCAGAACCTCTGTGTGGTGTTAAATGGCTGGTTTTCTGAGTGGAGTTTCCTGCTGTGTGAATGCTGGAAGCAACGTAAATAAACTCATCTTTGGAAATGGAACCAGTTTGACCATCACAAACAGTAAGTCCAATATAAATGTTAATGTATATATGAGAATAAGCCAAAATACTTTGCAGAAAGAAAACTTGTTTAAATTAAACAAGTGTTGCTTTTTAATTAGTAATTGTATAAAACTCTGGATGTCTGAATAAGTTTCGTATTTAATATTTACACAAACAGCTGGTCGATGAATGTTGGGTTCAAATAATACTACTTAGAATTGCACTATTGTTTTGTGAGTGGAGTGTTGTTTGGGCTTTGTGTCCTGATGTTTCCTGCTGTGTGAATACTAACACATATAAACTCATCTTTGGAAGTGGAACCATCTTAACCATCACAACCAGTAAGTCCTGCCACTGGTCATGAAGTCACGAAAATTTATATTTCAAATGTGACGTTTGTTTAAATGCAAATGTAAATTCAAAATCAACATTTTTTTCCTTTAAATTCTTTTCTGAAACTCACCAACACATCTTAATATTTGCTGATGGAGACGTTAAATGGCTGGTTTTCTGAGTGGAATGTGGTTTGGACTTTGTGTCCTGATGTTTCCTGATGTGTGAATGATGGAACCAGAAAGTTGATCTTTGGAGCTGGAACCAGGTTAACCATCACAACCAGTAAGTCCAATTATGGATTTATATATGACGTTGAGCCAAAAAATTGTTTGAATTACATTTTAATACACATTAAGCTGCTTGTAATTGTATAAAGCTTTGGCAGGTAGAAACTGTAGCAGAACGTGTGGTGATAAATGGCTGGTTTTCTGAGTGGAGTTTCCTGCTGTGTGAAGACTGGAACTGGTTCAACTAAACTCATCTTTGGTACTGGAACCAGTTTAACCATCATAACCAGTAAGTTGCCAACACAGATGCTAGTCTTTTTGATCTATTGATGCATGTAGTTTTAGTCAGTGAAGCGGAATGTAAGGATTCCAGCAGTAAATATAAAATCAGCAAATTTCAGACTGAACTCTGGTTCAGTGGTTATTCAACGAACATAAAAACTTGTCGCCATATTTTACTCACTGCCTTTGGGACACTGAATGGCTGGTTTCATGAGTGGAGTTCAGTTTGGACTTTGTGTTGTGATGTTTCCTGCTGTGTGAATGCTGGTGGAAATAAACTGATCTTTGGAAGTGGAACCAGCTTAACCGTCATGACCAGTAAGTGCTGTTGTAGCCCAGATGAAACTCTACTTTTATCTCAAGCTGTGTGGTTTAACAATAGAGATGAAGTGATGAGACATCCAGTCAGTTTGATTATTTATTTTGTAAAAAGTATTTTCAGTGGTGTTGGGTTGCTAGTTAGACTCTGTGTGGTTTAATTGCTGTTGGTTTGGACTTTGTGTCCTGATGTTTCCTGCTGTGTGAATACTGGAGCTACTAGTAAACTTGTCTTTGGAGCTGGGACCAGATTAACCATCACAACCAGTAAGTCCAATTACGGATTTATATATGACGTTGAGCCAAAAAACTTGTTGAGAAGAAAAATTGTTTGAATTACATTTTAATACACATTAAGCTGCTTGTAATTGTATAAAGCTTTGACGGGTAGAAACTGTAGCAGAACCTCTGTGTGGTGTTAAATGGCTGGTTTTCTGAGTGGAGTTTCCTGCTGTGTGAATGCTGGAACTGGTTCAACTAAACTCATCTTTGGTACTGGAACCAGTTTAACCATCATAACCAGTAAGTTGCCAACACAGATGCTAGTCTTTTTGATCTATTGATGCATGTAGTTTTAGTCAGTGAAGCGGAATGTAAGGATTCCAGCAGGAAATATAAAATCAGCAAATTTCAGACTGAACTCTGGTTCAGTGGTTATTCAATGAACAGAAAAACTTGTCGCCATATTTTACTCACTGCCTTTGGGACATTGAATGGCTGGTTTCATGAGTGGAGTTCAGTTTGGACTTTGTGTTGTGATGTTTCCTGCTGTGTGAATGATGTTGGAAATAAACTTATCTTTGGAAGTGGAACCAGCTTAACCATCATGACCAGTAAGTGTTGTTGCAGCCTAGATGAAACTAATTTTATCTGAACCTATGTGGTTTTAAAATAGAGATGAAGTGATGAGACATCCAGTCAGTTTGATCATTTATATTTTATAAAAAATATTTTTCAGGGGTGTATGGTTGCCAGTTAGTCTCTGTGTGGTTTAATTGCAGTTGGTTTGGACTTTGTGTGCTGATGTTTCCTGCTGTGTGAATACTGGAACTGCTGGTAAATTTATTTTTGGAGCTGGGACCAGATTAACCATCACAACCAGTAAGTCCAATTACGGATTTATATATGACATTGAGCCAAAAAAACTTGTGGAGAAGAAAATTTGTTTGAATTACATTTTAACACACATTAAACTGCTTGTAATTGTATAAAGCTTTGGCGGGTAGAAACTGTAGCAGAACCTCGGTGTGGTGTTAAATGGCTGGTTTTCTGAGTGGAGTTTCCTGCTGTGTGAATACTGGAACTGGTGTAAATAAACTCATCTTTGGAAATGGAACCAGTTTGACCATCACAAACAGTAAGTCCAATATAAATGCTAATGTATATATGAGAATTAGCCAAAAACTTGAGGAAAGAAAACTTGTTTAAATTAAAGAAGTGTCGCTTTTTAACTAGTAATTGTATAAAACTCTGGATGCCTGAATAAGTTTTGTATTTACACAAACAGCTGGTCGATGTATGTTGGGGTTCAAATAATAATACTAATAATTGCACGATTGTTTTGTGAGTGGAGTTTTGTTTGGGCTTTGTGTTGTGATGTTTCCTGTTGTGTGAATAGTAATGCATATAAACTCATCTATGGCACTGGAACCAGTTTGACCATCACAACCAGTAAGTTGCCAACACAGATGCTAGTCTTTTTATTTTTTTTAATTTTTTTATCTATTAATGCATGTGCTTTCAGTCAGTGAAGCGGAATATAAGGATTCCAGCAGTAAATATAAAATCAGCAAATTTCAGACTGAACTCTGGTTCAGTGGTTATTCAACGAACAGAAAAACTTGTCACCATATTTTACTCACTGACTTTGGGACATTGAATGGCTGGTTTCATGAGTGGAGTTCAGTTTGGACTTTGTGTTGTGATGTTTCCTGCTGTGTGTATGATGGTGGAACTAAACTTATCTTTGGAAGTGGAACCAGCTTAACCATCATGACCAGTAAGTGCTGTTGTAGCCCAGACGAAACACTAAGTTTATCTGAACCTGTGTGGTTTAACAATAAGGATGAAGTGATGAGACATCCAGTCAGTTTGTTGATTAATATTTTATAAAAAAGTATTTTCAGGGGTGTTGGGTTGCCAGTTAGTCTCTGTGTGGCTGAATTGTTGTTGGTTTGGACTTTGTGTCCTGATGTTTCCTGCTGTGTGAATACTGGAGTTGCTGGTAAACTCATCTTTGGAGCTGGGACCAGATTAGCCATCACAACCAGTAAGTCCAATTAAAGTGTAGACTTACAGTATGTATGATGTTTAGCCAAAAATAGACATCAAATGATGAGACATCCAGTCACTTTGATACAAAATGTTATGTACGAAAAAATGTTTTCAGGGGTGTTGGGTTGCCAGTTAGACTCTGTGTGGTTTAATTGCTGTTGGTTTGGACTTTGTGTCCTGATGTTTCCTGCTGTGTGAATACTGGAACTGCTGGTAAACTAATTTTTGGAGCTGGGACCAGATTAACCATCACAACCAGTAAGTCCAATAAAAGATTTATATATGACGTTGAGCCAAAAAACTTGTGAAGAATAGCAATTGTTTGAATTACATTTTAATACACATTAAGCTACTTGTAATTGTATAAAACTTTGGCGGGTAGAAACTGTAGCAGAACCTCTGTGTGGTGTTAAATGGCTGGTTTTCTGAGTGGAGTTTCCTGCTGTGTGAATGCTGGAACAACGTAAATAAACTCATCTTTGGAAATGGAACCAGTTTGACCATCACAAACAGTAAGTCCAATATAAATGTTAATGTATATATGAGAATAAGCCAAAATACTTTGGGAAAGAAAACTTGTTTAAATTAAACAAGTGTTGCTTTTAATTAGTAATTGTATAAAACTCTGGATGCCTGAATAAGTTTCGTATTTACACAAACAGCTGGTCGATGAATGTTGGGTTCAAATAATACTACTTAGAATTGCACTATTGTTTTGTGAGTGGAGTTTTGTTTGGGCTTTGTGTCCTGATGTTTCCTGCTGTGTGAATACTAACACATATAAACTCATCTTTGGAAGTGGAACCATCTTAACCATCACAACCAGTAAGTCCTGCCACTGGTCATGAAGTCACGAAAATTTATATTTCAAATGTGACGTTTGTTTAAATGCAAATGTAAATTCAAAATCAACATTTTTTTCCTTTAAATTCTTTTCTGAAACTCACCAACACATCTTAATATTTGCTGATGGAGACGTTAAATGGCTGGTTTTCTGAGTGGAATGTGGTTTGGACTTTGTGTCCTGATGTTTCCTGATGTGTGAATGATGGAACCAGAAAGTTGATCTTTGGAGCTGGAACCAGGTTAACCATCACAACCAGTAAGTCCTTACACTGGTCACAAAGTTGTGACATTTCTTTTTTATATGTGAAGTTTAGTTTTGATAAGTGAATGCACTTCAGTAACAAAATCAGTAATCATAAAATATTTAATTTTCTTACTGGACTTTGGTTTACTTATTTCTGATATGAACTTGAAATAACTTTTTTACATTTGACACATCATCAAAAATGTTTAATTTTTTTCTATAAAAGAAACAGATCACCGATTTACTGAGAAGATGTTAATGTTAAAAGACACAAGCTCACAGCTATTTGATCAAAATATGTCTTGTAGCAGATGTTTTCTCGAGGTTGAGTTAGTGTTGCAGCACTTTGTGTTGTGTGACTGTAGGCAATCAAAATAAACTCATCTTTGGCACTGGAACAAGTTTAATCATCACAACCAGTAAGTCCAATGATCATCACTTATTGTGTATTTGCTGTTTGATCCAAAACTGTGAAATCTTAAAGTCACCAACATTTTGATTTTAGGTTTTTAGTTGGTTGCGATGAAGCTCAAATGAGTCCAATTCTAAAAATTATAAAGTGGAATGTTCTGTATGGACTTTGTGTGCAGTGCAGGAGTCACATACATTTAATAATTAAAGATTGGAGGGTTTTTTATTTCCTGAAGTCTGCTGTTGTGTGAATTAGAACAAACTTATCTTTGGAGCTGGAACCAATTTAACCATCATGACTAGTCCAGCTGTTGACCAAGTTAAACACTGAGTTACCTGAACCTGTGTGATTTTACTTACTGGCTGGTCATGCAGTTAGACACTGAAAATATTATGAGCGAAATATTTCCAGTTGTGTTGGTAGAGCAGAACATGTGGCATAACCTCTGTGTGGTGTTAAATGGCTGGTTTTCTGTGTGGAGTTTGTGTCCTGATGTTTCCTGCTGTGTGAATGAGGGAAGTGGTGCATTTAAACTCTTCTTTGGAGCTGGAACCAGTTTGACCATCACAACTAGTAAGTCCTGCCACTGGTCACAAAGTCACCAGCATTTATATTTTACCAATGATTGTAGTTTTAACTGAAGCTGATCTCATGTCAAACATAAAATCTGTCATTTTCAAAATGAGGGATGGTGCATAGTCACTTTTCATTGACAAGAAAATCCATTATCATATTTACTGATTGCCACCATAATATTAGAAAAGAAGGTTTAAATAATTATATTTACCATGGTTCAGCTGTTTCAACGGTTGGAGTTGAAAAATATCCGAGAGGTCGTTAAAATTGCTGCTTTTCTGAGTGGAGTTTGGTTTGGACTTTGCGTTCTGGTGTTTCCTGCTGTGTGTATACTGGAAACCAAAAGATAATCTTTGGAGCTGGAACAAGATTAACCATCACAACCAGTAAGTCCTCTCACTGGTCATTAAACCACCAACATATTTACTCATTTTTTTTTTTTTTAATTCTGTAAAGTTTGTTTTAATGCAGCAGTAATTCTAAAATCAGTGATTTTCTTTGGTTCAGTGAATAAATAGAAAAACTATTTCACATATTTATTAACTGATGTTTGGACGTTAAATGGCTGGTTTTCTGAGTAGAGTTTGGTTTGAATTTAGTGACCTTGTGTTTCCTGCTGTGTGAATTATGGTGGAGATAAAATCCTCTTTGGAGCTGGAACCAGTGTTACCGTCATAACCAGTAAGTCCCGTTGTAGACCACATTTAACTCCTGCCTCCTTCAGGTGAAAAGTTTAAATAATATTGTTTTCAGATGTGCAGTCGGGCAGAAAATAAGAATCGCTGGCTTTCTGAGTTGTTGACCAGTAGAATCTTGCAGAACCTCTGTGTGGCGTTAAATGACCAGTGAGTCCTGCCACTGGTCATAAAGTCACCAACATTTATATTTATTCATATTTTATCTGCAAAGTTTCTGTTAATGCAGCAGTTAATATGAAATCATTGATTATCTGATGGGACTTTGATTCAGTGGTGTTTGAATAGACAGAATTACTCATCAACATTTTTAATTGCTAATGTTTGAACGTTAAATAGCTGGTTTTCTGTGTGGAGTTCAGTTTGGGCTTTGTGTCCTGATGTTTCCTGCTGTGTGAATACTGGAAATTGGAAAATGATCTTTGGAGCTGGAACCCGTGTAACCATCACAACCAGTAAGTCCTACAACTGGTCATGAAATCACCGCATTTATATTTTATCTACAATTGTTGTTTTAAGAAGTGAAACTGAGGTATTTTCAAACTTAAAATCAGTCATTTTCAAAATTGGGTATGGTTCAGTTCATGAGTCACTTTTAATTGACATATAAAAGATGAACAAAAAGCCAGCAACCCCTTGTCCTTCTAAAATGATTTTTGTTTTGCTTCATAGTTACACTGTAGCTTTGTTTTTTATGTTGCTTTCTGATTGGAGCTTGGTTTGGACTTTGTGTTGTGACACTTCTTGCTGTGTGAATACTGGATTTGAAAAAATCATCTTTGGAGCTGGAACCAGTTTAAAAATCCAATCAAGTAAGTCCCAATCACATATGACACAAAGCAATAGTAGTTAATGGTAGTTAATTGATGGTTAAACATAAAATAATTCTTTGGTTCATGCTTAGGTTCAAGTCTGGAGCCAGTTTAACCGTTTAACCAGTCAAACCACTAAGTCCACAGCAATTGCTGATACATTTTTTTCTCCAGTCAATTTAGAGGTTAAAGTAATGTATATATTCTTACCATCATTGAGCAAAGTTTTGTCAACAGGTAGAAACAGTTGAAAAATGTCTGGGAGGTTGTTAAATTGCTGCTTTTCTGAGTAGAGTTCAGTTTGGACTTTGTGTCCTGGTGTTCTCTGCTGTGTGAATAACAGAGCTGTTAGTGGATTTATCTTTGGAGCTGGAACCAGTTTGACCATCACAACCAGTAAGTTGCCAACATAGACGCCAGTTTTGATGGTCTATTGATGCAGGTAGTTAGAATCACTGGGTAAAATGATTCCAGCAGTCAATATAAAATCTGTGACTGAAATTTGGTTAAAAAAAAAGAAATCGTGCTTATAAGACAGAAAAAGTACTAGTAGTAGAGTCATAAACTGTAGTAACAATTGATAAGAATTATGATACCAGTAATAACTCTTTTTGAACCTCTCTTTGGACCTGACACCAGCTTAACCAGTGAAACCAGGAAATCTTCTTAAATTACATTTGAGAGAGAGTGACTGAAACATTGTTCCTCCAGTCAGTTTAAAGGTTTACTATAAAACTCACCATCATTTAGCAGAGTTGTATTATCAGGTAGAAACGGTTGAACATGTGAGGTTGTTAAATCAGTGTTTTTCTGGGTGGAGTTGAATTTGGAGTTTATGTCCTGATCTTTCCTGTTGTGTGAATGTTGGTGGTGGTGCTAAAGTCCTCTTTGGAACAGGGACCATCTTGACCATCATAACCAGTAAGTCCTGATCACAAGCGTTTTGAGATTTGGTTGAGGGCAAGCTGTAGTGCTGATATTTTCTGCTGTGTGAATGATAGAGGAGTATCTAAAAAAACTTCGGAACTGTGTATTGTGCTTTGTTCTGTTTTGTTAAATAGAGTTTCAGATAAACACATATTTGGAGCCAGAACCAGTTTGGTCATCATGACCACTGAGTCCTGTTGTAGACCAACCAGTTCAGTGGCCTAGTGGCAAAGTGTCCAGACTGGGATGTTGTGAGTTGTGAGGCTTACTGCCTCCTTCAAGTTAAAAGATTAAATGGTTTTCTGGCTGGTTTCCTGAGTGAAGTTTGGTTTGGACTTCATGTCCCAGTCTTTCCTGTTGTGTGAATGCTGGAGGTTCTTATGGGAAGCTCATTTTTGGAGCTGGAACCAGTGTGACCATAACAACCAGTAAGTACTGCTGCTGGTGATTGTCACCACATTTATATTTTATCTCCAATTGTAGTTTCAATTAGTGAAGATGATCTCATGTCAAACATAAAACCAGTCATTTTCTAAATGAGGTTTGTTTCAGTAAACAAGTCACTTTTCACAGACAAGCAAACTCAAATTTTCTGACTGGAATTTGTTTTAGTGAAAGAGTTAAACTCATCAACATATTTAATAATGGTTGTTGGGACGTTAACTCTGAGTGGAGTGTGGCTTGAGCTTTGTGTTCTGATGTTTCCTGTTGTGTGAATTCTGGCACTAAGCTTCTTTTTGGAACTGGAACCAGTTTAACAATCACAACCAGTAAGTACAACATCCAGTACTGATTTATGATTTCTAGTTTTCCTTGATTTTATGTTAATCCATAAAAATAGATTATTTAGACTCTGAGTCAGAAATTAATTTAGAATTCTGAATTTAGTAAAGTGAAGCTGAAATGCAGTAGACGTAAAAACAGCCTTTTTGACTGGACTCTAGTTAAATTTGCTGGTTTTCTGAGTGGGGCTTGGTTTGGACTTTGTGTCCTGATGTTTCCTGCTGTGTGAATGATGGAAACCGAAAGATGATCTTTGGATCTGGAACCAGCTTAACTATTACAACTAGTAAGTCCTGCTACTTATAAAGTATGTTTGCATTTTTGTGTTTTAGCTGTGAAGTTTGTTTTAATACTGCAGTAATTCTAAATTAATTGATTATCTGACTGGTTTTTGGTTCAGCTGTGTTTCAATAAACGGACAAACTCATGAACATATTTAATAACTGAGGTTAATATGTTTCACGGCTGATTGACTAAGTGGAGTTTGGTAAATACTGGAAGTGGCAGAACGAAACTCATCTTTGGAGCTGGAACCAGTTTAACCATCACAACCTTTAAGTCTCTGTGAGATACGTTATTTATAAGCCAAGTTGTAGTTGTCTGACAGATGAGTAGAAACAATTCACCGTACTTTTAATACTGATGTAATAAATATTTTACAGACAGATTAATTATGTTAGAGTTAGAAATTTCCAACCTTGTTTCACCTCATAGCGTCCATTGACGCGAACTTAATGCTGTGAAGTTTCCTGCTGTGTGAATACTAACGACAAATTCATCTTTGGCGTTGGAACTCGTTTGACCATCACAACCAGTAAGTTCTACCACAGGTCATGAAATCACCATATTTATGTATTTTCTACAACTGTCATCTTAATAAGTGTAGCTGATCTCATGTCTAGCATAAAATCAGTCATTTTCTTCGTGGGGCTTCGTTCAGAATCACTTTTCATTGACAATCAAATGACTCAACAACATATTTACCGATTGCCATCAGGATGTCAGAAAAAAAAAATCCTTCGTGTTGTGTTATGGTTTTTATTTAACTTTGAGTCTGGAGCCAGTTCAACCAGTGAAACCAGTGAGTCCACAGCAGTTTCTGAAACGTTGTTCCTCAACTCAGTTTAAAGGTTTAAATTATAAAACTTACGATCATTTAGCAGAGTTGTGTTATCAGGCAGAATAGGTTGAACATGCAAGGTTGTTAAATCAGTGTTTTTATGAGTGGAGTTTGAATTTGGAGTTTGTGTCCTGATGTTTCCTGTTGTGTGAATGCTGGTGGTGGAACTAAACTCATCTTTGGAACAGGGACCATCTTGACCATCACAACCAGTAAGTCCTGATCACATGTGTTTTGAGGTTTGGTTGAGGGCAAGCTGTAGTCCTGATATTTTCTGCTGTGTGAATGATGGAGGTGCTTCTAAAAAGGCATCTATGGAACTGGCACCAGTTCGAACATTACAACCAGTAGGTCCAATATTTTTTAAATTACTTTGCGTTTTCCTGATATTTTCATTTCCAACTCTTTTGAGGTTAAATTGGTGATTTTCTGGACTGTGTATTGTGCTTCGTTCTCTTTTGTTAATAGAGCTTCAGATAAACACATCTTTGGAGCTGGAGCCAGTTTGACCATCATGACCACTGAGTCCTGTTGTAGAGCAGCTAAAACAGCTGAGTGGCCTAGTGGCAAAGTGTCCACTCTGAGACTGGGATGTTGTGAGTTGTGAGGCTTACTGCCTCCTTCGAGTTAAAAGTTGAAATGGTTTTCTGGCTGTTTTTTTGAGTGAAGTTTGGTTTGGAATTTATGTCCCAGTCTTTCCTGTTGTGTGAATACTGGAGGTGGTAATGCTAAACTCATTTTTGGAGCTGGAACCAGTGTGACCATAACAACCAGTAAGTACTGCGACTCGTGATTATCACTACATTTATATTTCATCTCCAATTGTAGTTTTAATTAGTGAAGGATAATCTCACGTCAAACATAAAACCAGTCATTTTCTAAATGGGGTTTGTTTCAGTAAACAAGTCACTTTTCACAGACAAGGAAACTCAAATTTTCTGACTGGAATTTGTTTTAGTGAAAGAGTTAAACTCATCAACATATTTAATAATAGTTGTTGGGACGTTAACTCTGAGTGGAGTGTGGCTTGAGCTTTGTGTTCTGATGTTTCCTGTTGTGTGAATACTGGCAATAAACTTCTTTTTGGAACTGGAACCAGTTTAACAATCACTACCAGTAAGTATAACATCCAGTACTGATTTATTATGTCTAGTTTTCCATGATTTTGTGTTTATCCTTGAAAATAGATTATTTAGACTCTGAGTCAGAAATTAATTCAGAATTCAGGATTTAGTGAAGTTAAGCTGAAACGCAGTAGAAATAAAAACAGCCTTTTTGACTGGACTCTAGTTAAATTGCTGGTTTTCTGAGTGGGGTTTGGTTTGGACTTTGTGTCCTGATGTTTCCTGCTGTGTGAATAATGTGAACCAAAAGATGATCTTTGGATCTGGAACCAGATTAACCATCACAACTAGTAAGTCCTGCCACTTATAAAGTATGTTTGCATTTTTGTGTTTTAGCTGTGAAGTTTGTTTTAATACTGCAGTAATTCTAAATTAATTGATTATCTGACTGGTTTTTGGTTCAGCTGTGTTTCAATAAACGGACAAACTCATGAACATATTCAATCAGATTGAGATGTTGAGATGTTTCATGGCTGGTTGTCGAAATGGAGTTTGGTTTGGACTTTGTATCTTGATTTTTCCTGCTGTGTGAATACTGGAAGTGGTGGAACTAAACTCTTCTGTGGAGCTGGAGCCAGTTTAACCATCACAACCTTCAAGTCTCTGTAAGATACGTTATTTATAAGCCAAGTTGTAGTTTTTTGGTAGATGAGTAGAAACAATTAACTGCACTTTTAATACTGATGTAATAATTATTTTACAGACAGATTAATTATGTTAGAATGAGAAATTTCAACCTTGTTCCACCTCATAGCGTCCAGTGATGCTAACTTTATGTGTTGCTGTTTCCTGCTGTGTGAATGCTAACTATAAACTCATCTTTGGAGCAGGAACCCGTTTGACCATCACAACCAGTAAGTTCGACCACAGGTCATGAAATCACCATATTTATGTATTTTCTACAATTGTCATCTTAATAAGTGTAGCTGATCTCATGTCAAGCATAACATCAGTCATTTTTAAAATGGGGTTTGGTTCAGAATCACATTTCATTGACAATCAAATGACTCAACAACATATTTACCGATTGACGTCAGGATGTCAGAAAAACAAAAACAAAAACCTTTGTGTTGTGTTAAGGTTTTTATTTAACTTTGAGTCTGGAGCCAGTTCAACCAGTGAAATCCAGTGAGTCCACAGCAGTTTCTGAAACGTTGTTCCTCAACTCAGTTGAAAGGTTTAAATTATAAAACATCCGACCATTTAGCAGAGTTGTATTATCAGGTAGAAATGGTTGAACATGTGAGGTTGTTAAATCAGTGTTTTTCTGAGTGGAGTTTGAATTTGGAGTTTGTGTCCTGATGTTTCCTGCTGTGTGAATGCTGGTACTGCTACTAAAGTCCTCTTTGGAACAGGGACCATCTTGACCATCACAACCAGTAAGTTCTGATCACATGTGTTTTGAGGTTTGGTAGAGGGCAAGCTGTTCTGATATTTTCTGCTGTGTGAATGATGGAGGTGCATCTGGAAAAACTCATCTTTGGAACTGACACCAGTTCGAACATTACAACCAGTAGGTTCAATATTTTTAAAATCACTTTATGCGTTTCCTAATATTTTCATTTTGCGCAGTCGTAGCCTCAAAACTGATCACTCAGACTTTGAGTTAGAAAAAAGCTAAACCTGTGGGTTGTTTACTCCAGGGGGCACAGAGAAGTCACAGACACTTGCATGTGTGTGGCTGAAGGACACTCAAGGATGCCCCCTTGAAGCTACATTTTTGTTGCGACATGGCTGGGATGGAAACCAGGACCTTCAGTCAATGGTCAGAAGCTCACTTAGCAGCAGGTCGGGAGACTCAGAGTCAGAAGAAGTGAAGCTTAGTGAAATGATCCTGTTTCAATCATGGTTTGATAGATGTTGAAGATGTTCATCACACATAGAACCTGTCCAGTCCTTGTTCAGTTTTACTAATCATAACAAGAACCAGAGTCGTATTCAGTGGAGTTGTGTTGCCAACTCTGTGTGGAGGTTAAATTGGTGATTTTCTGCACTGTGTATTGTGCTTCGTTCTCTTTTGTTAATAGAGCGTCAGATAAACTCAAATTTGGAGATGGAGCCAGTTTGGTCATCATGACCACTGAGTCCTGTTGTAGACCAGCTAAAACAGCTGAGTGGCCTAGTGGCAAAGTGTCCACTCTGAGACTGGGATGTTGTGAGTTGAGAGACCCAAGTTACCCAAGTGTCCTTCAAGTTAAAAGTTAAAATGGTTTTCTGGATGGTTTTCTGAGTGAAGTTTGGTTTGGACTTTATGTCCCAGTCTTTCCTGTTGTGTGACAACTGGAGGTGCAACTGGGAAACTAATTTTTGGAGCTGGAACCAGTGTGACCATCACAACCAGTAAGTTTAACAGTCAGTACTGATTTATGATTTGTAGTTTTCCTTGATTTCGAGTTAATCCATAAAAATTGATTAGTTAGACTCTGAGTCAGAAATTAATGGCAAAGTGTCCACTCTGAGACTGGGATGTTGTGGGTTGTTAGACTTACTGCCTCCTTCAAGTTAAAAGTTGAAATGGTTTTCTGGATGGTTTGGTTTGGACTTTGTGTCCCAGTCTTTCCTGTTGTGTGAATGCTGGAGCTGATTATGGTAAACTCATTTTTGGAGCTGGAACCAGTGTGACCATAACAACCAGTAAGTACTGCTGCTGGTGATTGTCACCACATTTATATTTTATCTCCAATTGTAGTTTTAATTAGTGACGATGATCTCACATCAGTCAGTACTGGCTACAAGCTTATCTTAGGTGGTGGAACCAATTTAACCATCACAACCAGGAAGTATAATATCCAGTCGTGACTATGAATTCCAGTTTCCTTTGATTTTTTAAAATTTATTTCCAGAGTTTGTCAATTTAAATAGATTATTGAGAATGGTCAGTGAAGTGAAGCTGAAATGCAGAAAACAGAAAATCGTGAATTTTCTGACTGGAATTTGTTTTAGTGAAAGAGTTGAACTCACTAACATATTTATTAATGGTTGTTGGGATGCTAAATCTGAGTGGAGTGTGGCTTGAGCTTTGTGTCCTGATGTTTCCTGTTGTGTGAATACTGCCAGTAGCAATAAGCTTCTTTTTGGGACTGGAACCAGTTTAACCATCACAACCAGTAAGTATAGCATCCACTACTGATTTATGATTTCTAGTCGTCCTTGATTTTGAGTTAATCCATAAAAATAGATTATTTAGACTCTGAGTTCGAAATGAATCCAGAATTCTGAATTTAGTAAAGTGAAGCTGAAATCCAATCCACTTAAAAACTGCAGTTTTGACTGGACTCTGGTTCAATTACTGGTTTATTTTTTGAGTGGGGTTTGGTTTGGACTTTGTGTCCTGATGTTTCCTGCTGTGTGAATACTGGAAATCGAAAGATGATCTTTGGATCTGGAACCAGCTTAACTATCACAACTAGTAAGTCCTCCCTCTCATAAAGTATGTTTTCATTTTTATATTTTAACCGTGAAGTTTGTTTAAATGTGGTATCAATTCTAAAATCATTGATTATCTGACTGGACTTTGGTTCAGCTGTGTTTCAATAAACAGACAAACTCATCAACATATTTAATAACTGAGGTTGAGACGTTCGATGGCTGGTTGTCTGAGTCGAGTTTGGTTTGGGCTCTGCATTTTGATTTTTCCTGTTGTGTAAATACTTGCAGTGGCAGAACTAAACTCAGTCTCAGTGAGATACGTTATTTGTAATCCAAGTTGTAGTTTTCTGATAGATGAGTAGAAACAATTCACCACACTTTTAATATTGATGTAATAAATATTTTACAGATTAATTATGTTAGTTAGAAATTTCCAACCTTGTTTCTCCTTATAGCGTCCATTGACGCTAACATAATGTTGTGACGTTTCCTGCTGTGTGAATGCTAACTTTAAATTCATCTTTGGCGCTGGAACCCGTTTGTCCATCACAACCAGTAAGTTCTACCACAGGTCATGAAATCACCATATTTATATATGTTTGACATTTTTACACCTTAATAATTGAAGCTGATCTCACGGCATAAAATTAGTCATTTTTAAAATGGGGCTTCACTTTTCATTGACAAGAAAACTCATCCACTCATTTACTGAGAGACATCAGGATGTTTGACAAAATAAAATTAATGTATGAAAATTGTTTTATTAAACATTAAGTATGGAGCTGGTTTAGCCAGTGAGACCACTGGGTCACCAATACTGGCACCAATATTATTGTGTTTATGAAGTTCAATTTTTATCATTGAAGCGGAATGAAATGATTCCAGCAGTAAATCTAAAAAAATAATAAGAGTAATGAAATTGTTTTTGCAATTTTCTGACTAAACAAAAAAAGACAAAAACTCATTCCAATAACTGATAATGGGACTTTCAATGTCTGTTTTTTTTTAAATTGGAGTTTGGTTTGGACTTTGCGTCTTGATGTCTTGTGCTGTGTGAATGATGGCACCAGAAGGTGGTTCTTTGGAGCTGGAACAAGTTTGACCATTGCAGCCAGTAAGTCCTGCCACTGGTCACAAAGTCACCATTTTTTTTTCATTGTATCTGAGAAGTTTAGTTTTAACCAAATATGATTCTAGGAACTGGAACCAGTTTGATCTGCTGTAGACCAGATAAAACACTGAGTTTATTTGAATTCATGTGATTTTACAGTGTAGATCAGCTGATTAGGGAGTTTAATATTGAAAATATTTTGTATGAGAGATTTTTAGTCGTGTTGACAGGCCATAGAAACTGCAGCAGAACCTTTATGTGGTGTTAAATGGCTGGATTCTGAGTGGAGTTTGGTTTGGACTTTGTGTCCTGATATTTCCTGCTGTGTGAATACTGGGTATAAGCTTTTCTTTGGAGCTGGAACCAGTTTAACCATCACAACCAGTAAGTCCTGCTGCTTGTCATACTGTATGTCACTAAAATATACTTATAATTTTTTCCATTTAATCTGGGAAGTTTATTTTAGTGTAGCAGTAAATAGAAAATCAACAATTGTCTGTACATTGGTTCAGTTGTGTTTGAAAAAAAGAAAACAGAACAAAAAAAAAATCAATCATCAACATAATTTATTAACTGATGTTGGGATGTTAAATGGCTGGTTTTCTGAGTGGATTTCGGTTTGGACTTATAGTCTTGATGTTTCCTGCTGTGTGAATACTGGAAGTGGATATAAATACATCTTTGGAGCTGGAACCAGTTTGACCATCACAACCAGTAAGCAATTCCTTCCACTGGTCATGTGAGTGACAGTCACCACATTTACATTTTATCTACAATTGTAGGGTTTTTTTTTCTTCCAGGTGAGGCTGATCTCATCCCAAACGTAAAATCTGCCTTTTTCTAAATGTCACATTTCGTGCCACATTGCATTTTAAGAAAACTCAATATAAGTGAAAGTAAAATACAAAATCTGTAATTTTTCGAAATAGACCTTGATTTAGGAAAGTTGTGCTTTGTGGACAGAAAAAGCATCAGAGGTAGTAGAATACTAATCAACAAAAAATGTTTAGAAATACAATACTAGATGAATAATGGCTTCTGAACTTTTGGTCTTTGTGGACATGGACACAGTTTAACCAGTGAATCAAGTTGATCGTTCTTTTTTAATGTGATGTTTGTTTGATAGTGACTTTGTATCTGAAGGTTCCTGCTGTGTGAGTACTAGTTTATAAGCTTCTCTTAACTGGTGGAACCAGTTTAACCATCACAACCAGTAAGTATAAAATCCAGAACTGACTTGACTTTCAGTTTTCTTTGACTTTTTTGGAGTTTGTCCAAAAAAAAAGAAGAGACTCATTTAAAAAAAAAAAAAAAAAAATCCAAAATTCGGAAGTCAGTGAAGTCCATAGACCAGATTGAAGACCAAGTTTATTCCAACCTGTAGGGTTTTACATTGTAGTGCAGTTGATCAGGCAGTTTGAGACTGAAAATATCTTTAATGATGGATTTTCAATTTGTGTTGGTGGGTAGAACCTCTATGTGGTGTTCAATATCTGTGTAGAGTTTGGTTTGAACTTTGTGTCCTGGTGTTTCTTGCTGTGTGAATTCTGCTAAAGTCATCTTTGGAAATGGAACAAGTTTAACCATCATAACCAGTAAGTTGCCAATACAGATGCCTATGAAGCTGATGCTGAGTGGAATGATTCAAGAAAAAAAATAGTAGTAACAATCAGTAATAATAATTTTTAAGAACCATATCATCACTTTTTATTTGCCAATACAACACATCAACATATTTTAATAACTAATGTTGAAATGAAAATGAAAACAGCAGGTTCTCTGAATTGATTTCTGTTTGGACTTTTGTGTTTTTTTCTGTTGTGTAAATACTGGTTTAAATACACTCATCTTTGGAGCTGGAACCAGCAACCAACCATTACAACCAGCAAGCCATACCACTGGTCATGAGGTCGCATGAGGTATTTTTATTCTATACACAATTGAGTCTGATCTCCTGTCAAATATAATATTTTCTAAATAAGGTTTGGTTCAGTGACTTTTCATTGACAGGAAAACTCATCCAAATAATTTCTGACCGACATCAGGATGTTTGAAAAACGAATAATAACTTTTTCTGTTCACTAAATCATGCATCAATATTAATATTAAGTTAATTTTTAAGCACTGAAGCTCAGTAAATTGATTCCAGTAGTAAATGTGTTGTGTTTTGTAAATACTGGCAATATGCTTTATTTGGTGCAGGAAACCTTATACTCTGAAATCAAGATTTCAAAATATCAAGATTTACAATCAGCCAATCTTAAACGAGACATGCTATTAATTGTCCCAGTTGTAGCTTTCTATGTTTCTGATACATGAGAAACAATCGACTGCACTTTTAATATTGATGTAATAAATTTACAAATTTACAGGCACGTTGATTGTGCTAGATTGAGAAAATTTCAACCTTGTTCATTCATCATTATCAACTTTGTGTTGTGCTGTTTCCTGTTGTGTGAATACTAACGTACAATAAACTCATCTTTGGAGCTGGAACCAGTTTGACCATCACAACCAGTAAGCTCAACCACTGGCCAAAATGTACCATATTTTTTATTTTGTCTACAATTGCAGTTTAATAAGTGATGCTGATCTCATGTCAAACTTAAAATTAGTTATTTTCTAAATGAGGTTTGGTTCATAGTCACTTTTCATTGAAAGGTAAACCCATCCAAATATTTACTGACTGTCATTAGAAAAAAAAAAAACGTGTCGTCTGAAAAAAGATTTTTTTAAACTTTAAATATGGAGCCAGTTTAACAGTTTAAACCAGTAGGTCACCAATACAGGCATCAATATTTTATCTATAAAGTTTGGTTTTAATTTTTTGTTGTAGTTTAGTAGTAAATATAAAATCAGTGATATTCTGACTGGGCACTTCAGTGGTGTTTTCAAAAACAGGAAAACCTCATCAGCACACTTTAATAACTACTGTTGGACTGGACGTTGAATTGTTGGTTTTGAGTAGAGTTGGGTTTGGAGTTTGAGTCCTGACGTTTCCTGCTGTGTGAATGATGGAAGTGGATATAAAGTCATCTTTGGGACTGGAACTAGATTAACCATCATGACCAGTAAGTCCTGCTGTCGTCCAAATTAAACGCTGAATTTGTCTGAACCTGTGTGGTTTTACAGTGTTGTTGTGTTTTTAAAGTGGTGTTTGGTTTGGACTTTGAGTCCTGATCTTTCCTGCTGTGTGAATGATGGAAACTGGAAGGTTGTTTTTGGAGCTGGAACCAGTTTGACCATCACAACCAGTAAGTCCTGCCACTGGTCATGCTGACTTCATTCATATTTTATCTGTTAATGTGTTTTAAATAGTAAATATAAATGTAGAGATTTTCTGACTGGACTTTGGTGTAGAAGCATTTCAAGTCAGAAAAAACTCAACAACACATTTCAACATGTGACTTTGGAAATGCAATTGTTGCTTTTTAAATTTTTTTTAGTCGCTAAACACTTCAGTCCCGCAGAAAATTAAGTTGTGAACTCTTCTGGATTTTTTGGTTAAATTAGCTAATTGATTTGACATTGACAATGTAAATGTGATTCTTCACGTCTGTCAATCAATTTTCTATGACTGCGTCGGCGATGTTGTTGGATTGTTGTGGGTTTGTTTGTGCGTCGCTGCTGTCGGGTTTTTGTCACCGTCTCTCTTCGTGTGTGTCTGTGCGCCCTTATACTCAGGAGTCCTACTCCACCTGTAGCTCAGAGGTTAATATTATTTTGAAAATCTCTCTGAAGACGTGGCCTCAAACATCTACGGCTGAAGTACTGCTGTACTGTCATGAAGTACTACAACTTCAAGGCAACGAATAAAGCTGTGACGTTGAAGTTGGACCTCTGCTTCGGTGTCTTCTGAGAGGAACCGAGGACTGAAAGTCAGTTTCTGGGAAACAAACTTCACTGTGAGGGAAATGATTCATTCCCAGAAAATAATCAATGCTTTTTGAAGTGAAATTGTAATTCTCCAGCTATGTTCATGGAAACGTAAGATTAACTCACAAGTTTAATCCCTGCAAACCTCAGTTTCACATAGATACTACATTTTTTACTTACAGGCGCCAAACTCACGGATTATTGAGTTTTCAACTGTTTGTTTGCAAAATAGATTCATTTTATTTTAATGGAATTTTTTGCGACTGTTCCTCCCACAAGTCTGATTATTATCGTATCTTCACTGTCGGAGGCGCCGTCTGGACACTGTTGTTGATGACCTGATGAGTGCTTGGTTATCTCTAACAGCTTGGTTGATCTGCTGATTCACTGTGGTGACGACTGTCCTGTTGACGCACGCTGTGTGGTGTGTTGTCTCGTTGTTTCTGTGGGAGCTTGTTGCTCTGCGGTGAACACGGCGAGAAAAACAACAACAACCACAACAACACAATCGTGTTTCGGCTCCTCCTGCTGTTGCGTCTAACAGAAACACACTCGGCGAGATTAGAAAAGTCCTGCTGACAAAATGATCCCACAAACAACATGTCGCAACCCAACGCACAATCCGTCAGTCAGTGACCACGGACACAACACACTTCAAATCGCTGCCACCCCTGCTGGCCGTGCAGGACTCTGTGGTCGACTTGGAAGGAGCTTTATTCCGTCTGCAGCGTCACTGGATGAGTTTCCTCGCTGACATTGTGTAGCGCTGCAGTGTTTTTGTCTGAGTTTGATTTCGCTTTGCGTGACCACCTGGGTTGCGAGTATACGTGCACCCAAACGAGCTGTGTGCGTGATGACTCACGTGCGCACGCCAGTGTTGAATGTTACAGCGTGCAGTCGTGCTGTTTTTCCAGACGAACTTTTGAAAAGTCTGAGTTGTTGGCCGTTTGCGGGAAGACGAGGAGAAACTGCAAATGATCTCCTGCTGACCGAGTCCTGTCCTCTTGTTTGTGTTTTGGGCTGTGTCTAAACCATGTGACTTCTTTGTGTCTCTGTCCAGGTGAGGTCTACGAGCCCTCTTACTACCTGCTGGACGAAAATGACAAGAAAGTTTGTCTGGCAACCGGTTTCAGCCAACATGACCAACATAAAAACAGCACCCTGTTCAGCAGTACCACGCCGGCGAGGATCTCAGGCGACTCGCTGTTCAGCCAGGTGGCTTTCAACGCCAGTGACCATAACTGCATGGCAGGTACTGACTGTGAAACTCTGAACTGTCAACTGATCACTGTCCCCTGACGACGTGGTGCTGTAAAAACTGTCTCTGTTGTTGTGCAGCAGGGGGGGATGGTGGTTCCGTCTCGTGTGAAGACAAGATGAAGCCAGGTGTGTACTGGTGCTAGCGCGAGGCGGCTGATTGTTAGTACGCTTGTGTGTGTTCTTGTGTATCTGACTGTTGTGACGTTGTTCCACAGACCCGACGGTGAACCTGGTGTCTGTGACTGTCCTCGGCCTGCGGCTGATCTTCCTCAAAACCATCGTCTTCAACGTCTTCCTGACGTTTCGGCTCTGGCACAGTCGTTGTGAGTGTGCCCGCCCGCACACATACCCACACAGCTCTCCACCAACATTGACTGTGACTGTTGTCATCGTTGTGTGTTGCTGACGATGTTGCTGTTGTTGTGTCTCGTAGGAACTCTGCCGCTGGACTCGCAGACGTCCTCAGGTGGTTGCCAGGTGTTGCGTCATGGCCTCGTCTCCGCCCTGCTGTTGATTCTTTGCTTGATGTGTTGCGATGTCAGTTTTACAGTCAGTCTACTGCTGATGCTTCCTGTTTTGTTTTTTCACAATAAAAGAGACTGAAAGAGTGTTTAAGACTGTTTGTGTGTTTCATAATCTCACCAGCACTGATTGCTGTTTTTTGATGAATCAGAGGGGTTTGATGTTATCAGCTTGAGTTTTTCTAGTCAGGTGAGCAGGTGAGCAGGTAACAGACAGTAAGCTGCTGTTACACCTCCTGACCTTAAGCTCCTCACCTTGTCAGACCTCTTTATAAAGGCACTTCTGTGCTGAGCGAAGGTCAGGTGACCATCAGTGCTTGTACCCGCTCCACTTCCTGTCCCTACAGTGGTGCTAGTAGATGGGCAGAGTCCAGCTCCTCGGTCCTCTAACCTTCAGATCAAGGGCCAACCACAGTTCCAACATAATGCACACAGACAGTGAATCGGTAGCAGGGTCGCATCACCAGGAGGAGAGGAGCCGGCCTGAGCAGAGCACACCTGAGCTAATGCAAATCTGCAATAACAAAGTGGCTTGGAGACAAGGAGCGGCTCTGATACTCATAGTAGTGGTACTAGTATTTTCTCAAACTTTCTGTCTGCAATTCTCTATAAATTTGCTCTGAAAATCATGTTCATCTCAGGTGTAATACAGGTGTACATGATAAGCACATGTAGACAATACTAACGGTACCAAAAAATGAAAAAAGGGGAAAATAAAATAAATGGATGGATGGATCCATGTCTTCCCTTAAAGAGCCTGGAATCTCAGCTAAGCAGGAGCATGTTTCTGGAAACGGTATTAAAAGCAGATGAGAATTAAATAATTTCAAGAGTCCACATACTGGCCGCAGGGGCAAAGTCCTCAGCTACCATGATGTAGTGGTCAGACGTTGAAGTGAGAGCAAAAAGAAAAAGAAAATAATAAACCTGGTTGTTTTAGTTAATTTTGGCTTACTTCACTGCCAAAGTTGCAAATAGATAGGACAGTAGCATAGCAAAGACAGGAATAGAAGACGTGTCCTCTGCTCAGAGTGAATGACAGAAATAACAAACAAGGTAAAATCTCCTTTTACAATCAATCAATCACTCAATCAATCAATCAATCAATCAATCAATCAATCAATGACATTCAAAGGCATCTCAAAGCACTGCACAATCAAAAAGAGAACCAATTGATCCCTCCCGAGCAGCATGAAGTGACAATGGCCAGAAAAAACAGTGTTCCGTTCCACAGTAGGAAGAAACCTCGAGCAGACCCCGACTCTGGAGGACCAACATCTGCTTTGACCGACTGGGGTGAAAAGGAAAAAAAAAAAAAGAGACGCTGACAGAAATCGAGAGAGAAGGAGAAGTTGAGTCAGATTGGCAGACAGACCAGAGTGAGTTGGAGTGACAACATCCAAGTATTTACAATATATACATACATATTGAATATATATATATATATATATATATATATATATATATATATATATATATATATATATATATATATATATATATATATATATATATATATATATATATATATATATATATATATATATATATATATATATATATATATATATATATATATATATATATATATATATATATAGCATAAATATACCTATTCCAAATTTTAAATAGACTGTATACTGTAGTCCTCTGTATATAGAAAAAAATGTTTGTGTTGGCAAAAGACGCCCTATTAACTTTTTAGTCCTGAACTCAGCTGCTGAGTTGGAGTCTTGACACTGAGACTTCCAGGTTCTCTGGCTCCTGCTGTCTTTCATATGCTTTTAAGTGCAGTATTGTGTGAATAGTTGATAGAGGAGTTCAAGTAGAGAAGTAAAGTGACAGTAGCTTCAGATACACTGAGGAACACTCCCTTCAGCGGAAGAATAAAGATCTGTCTCAGCAGTCAAGAACTAAGGCAGATTAAGTGAATGTGAGCTGTTCCTATCTGCAAGCATTGTAAAAAAAGGGCTATTTTTTCAGTCTAGGTTTAAATAAACTGAGGGTGTTGGGACTGCGAACCAAGGCTGAGAGATGGTTCCAAAGTAAAGGAGCAAAGAAGTAATCAGGAACATCTAAAATGCATTTCTAGATTTTACTGGACGTCAATGTAAATAATGCTCATAAAATGTGCTGTCTCCCACCAGTTCGAGTCGATAGATGTGCAGCAGTTTTTTGAATCAATTATAGAGTCTGAAGAGAAGAATTTTCTCATCTTGAGGATAAGGAATTACAGCAATTTAATCTAGAAGTAACAAAGGCATGAATAATATTTCTGCATCTTTGAAAGACAAGACATTAACCACCAATAATCTACGTATAAACTATAATCTATATGTCAATGCAATCTTTCATCGTTTCATGTTGTTTTTGCAGTTTAAAGTAATGTTATGTAAAAACATTTGACGGTTAGAAAATGTGTCTCTAAGCTCCATTCTGCCCATAATAACCTCAGTTTTACAAGTAATAAGCATGAATCATTTTGAGTCATGCAGGTTTGTGTGTGTGTGTGTGTGTAGTATATGTACATACTGTATACACACACACACACACACACACACACACACACACACACACACACACACACACACATTTACACTAGCGTTCAAAAGTTTGGGGTCACTTCCTACTTTCTGCATTGAACTCCATTCTAAACACGGTTACCAACTAATGATCTTGAATGCTCTGTGATCATTATGAGTGCATGGAAATCAGTTGAGATGTGCTTAACAAGTTTGGGATCATTTTAGTGTTTAATGAAAACCATTTTCAATGTGTAATTAAAAGTGATTGAGAGAATTCCAAGAGTGCAAAATTCCGTGGGACCACATCAAAAGTCGGCTGTTTCAAAGAGCCTAAAATATAAACCATGATGCTGTATTTGCTCTTGTATGGTTTAGCACACAACTAAGTGTGATTATAATACAAAGCTTTGTTTGAGAAATATTTGCATTTTTCAAGAAGTTTTAAAGCATTCAACTTCTGTAATCACATTCCATTAGATGTTCATGCCAACAATTGTCAAAACCATCCCAAAATGTGTCCTGCACATCCTGACTGATTTTCCTGCACGAGAGATGTTATTCACACAGCATTCCTGTAGATTATTTCATTTATGATGGAGTTCAATGCAGAAATGAGTCAATGACCTCAAACTTATATATGTATATATATATGTGTGTATATATATGAACTCTGTTACAACAAAGGAAAAACTAAAACTGTAAAACTGTTACTCGCTGCAAAAGACCAGTTTGTTTAGTGTTGACAGAAAGCATGATTTTTCAGAGCAACATTAGCTGTGTTCCTTCTACAAAGGAGACAAAAAGAGCTCTGTCTCAGTGCACACTATTGGTTAAGGATATCCAATGTGTTTTTAAACAAGCCAGATGTCCATTCACTGTAAGACATTTAGAGAAAAGGTGTTTGGCTACAAAAACAGTTTTGCTAACACAGTTGATTAAAAATACAGCTTTTGACAGCAAAACATAGAATATGTTCCTACTTGGTAAGTACTGGAGTTGTTTTGCAGTGTTTTCTTTTCTTTAACACCAAGTTTTCTTGGTCTTGGTTAGAATCAGAAACAGAAATACTTTATTAATCCTGAGGGAAATTCTGTTTGTAACATTGCCCCATAGTCATGGTCATAGTCATGGTCTTGGCTAAGACGGTCTTGACTACATCAGAACTCAAAAAGAAAACTTGTGTCGTCTGTTGGTGATGTCTGAAGTGCTTCTTCATTGTGGCTCTCAAACTGAATTAGAGGTCGCAGATACAAATAGCCAGGCAGTTAACCACACAGCTAGCATTAGTTGTGTTGTGTAGTTGTGTTTATAGCTCAGTGTCGTGTTGGTTGTTGTTGCACAGGTTTTATTCGCAGTTGCAGTTGGTGTTGTTGGTGAATTATATATGGAACAAATTATTCACATGCCTCAACGGACGTCACATGAGATCGATGTTAATCATTTTCAGTAAGTTGTGAAGACAAAGACTCCTCTGTGTGACAGCACCTGGAAGAAAAGACATTCGGTGAACTGTGATTCATCATTTTGTTGCTAGAGCAGATCAGTAAGATTAAACCCACACCCAGCTTGTTTGCTCAAACACCTCAGAATGTTTTTAACAACACGACTTCCTGTGGCTTTGTTTCTGCGACCTGATTGGCTGCTGCTGTGGTTGGAAACTCTTCTGCCTCTCAGTTTCCACAGGATGCGGTGGCTCGGTGGAGACGTCACAGGCGGAGGCGGCTGCTGGGACGGGAAGTGTGGGGGTGGTCAAAGGAGGTCAGGCAGCGCCGAGCTGCAGCAGCATCGTCAGGTGGCCGAGAGAGGAAACCGCCTCCTCCTGCCGACCTGAGAGAAACTTTCCACACGCTGAGGCGTCGCTGCGTCGTTGCCTCGGTCATGCCACACGTCGCGGTCTGACTGTTGTTTTTGCACAACAGTGTCTTTGATGTCAGTCAGAGAAACAAACGGGACAACAGAAAACATCTGTATGACCCCAGATGCTCCAGAGACCCAGACGCTGCAGACCCTCAACAGGCAATCGACATTATCGTGGAACTTCTGCAAAGTGTTGTGTTTTGTTCCTGTTCCTGGTTCTGGCCACGTTTGGCTCAATTTATCCATTAATCATAGCAATGCAAACATTTAGATCAGCCATGAAAACCACTTTATGTTTAGGATTTTTATTTCACAAGGAATTTTCAGACATTAACCTCTTGAGCCCTTTTTGAGGTCTCCTCTGGAAAAATGCTCAGAATAAATAGGATATATTAATGCGAATCCAAGGTCTCGTGTCACTATATTGCTATCACAATAAAGGTAACACTTCTGAGCTAGTATAGGAAGTGTAAGCACCACAATTGATGCAATTGTGGCAGATTAAATGCAGATGGAACACAGCATAAATTAAGAATTTTTTGTCTCACTATTTCCCCTTAAAGATATGATGAATAAGCTTTTTGGCTTCTGCAAACTGGGCAACAAGGTCATGGGGTCGATTCCCAGCCTGCAACCTTTCTGTGTGGAGTTTGCATGTTCTCTCCGTGTCTGCGTGGGCTCTCTCCAGGTTCTCCGGCTTCCTCCCACAGTCCAAACACATGCATGTGAGGTGAATTGGAAACTCTAAATTGTTCGTTGGTGTGAGTGTGAATGGTTGTTTGTCTCTATGTGGTCCTGCGATGAACTGGCGACTTGTCCAGGGTTGTTGGATCAGATTTCCTTGTGCCGTGCTGCTGATCCACGCGTTCGTTGAATGAAGAGTCTCGGGAGAAGAATGCCAATTTAAATATGTTTTTAGTAAATAATCAATTCAGGATACAAATATACAGAGCTCTGAGCCGAGTTCAAAACCCTAGCAACAACAATGTATTGTCAGGGCATGAAGTCTGACTCCTATCTGTCCCTTGACCCAGTCCTTTTATACAAAAGAAACCACGCAGACGCTCCCAGATGTTGTCCTCCTCTGACTGGCTGCCTGGTCTCCAGACCCCAGCCTCATTGGATCTTGAGGCAGCCTTTGTTCCAAGGCTCTAATTACTATTGGTGAAAGGAAACAAGTCCTTATTTGGCAGGGAGCCAAACGATCCATCATTGGTTCCAGTGTGACCTGTTGACATAATGTGATGCAAGACATGCCTGAGGTCACAGGTTCCTCTCCCCCGTGCCTCCGATGGATCGTGAGTTCTCCCCCCTGTAAATGACTGGGTTATAAAGTTTTATGGTGGTCGCAAAGTCAGTTAGCTCTCTATCCATCCTCTGCTCCCCCAGGGTCACCAGTTAGTGAGGAATGTGCCCCCCTTCGTTCTTCCTTGAGCTCTTTGTGTGACTCCTGCAACAATGCCTTTTCCCTATGAGCAGGTCAGCCAATGATCTAAACAGTCCTATATTAATAATCATATTAATATACACAAACATCGAAACTAATTATACTATTCAACACAAACATCTAAACTAAACTAAATATATGATTCCAACAGGGTGAAACCCTGCCTTCGCCCTAAGACAGCTGGGAAAGGCTCCAGCAGACCCTGAGCTCAGGAATGAGTGAGTATTGAAAATGAGTGGATGGATGGATGGATGGTTTGTGCAAACCATGGAACAACATACATCTGAGTTTGGCGCTGCTGAAGTGAAACATCGTAAAATTACAGGTTGGTAGAGGTTTTGGTAAAAGACACGTCTAAGCATTGTTCATTTAGGTACCATAGGTACCATTTGATATTAAGCAGGAACCAAGTTGTAAAATCAATTTAATTTAATTCAAATGTCACCGCGGGTCTTGTTATTTGATGAATTAATCAATTTGTTAAAATAGAAAATCCCAGATGTATACATTGTGTCGTTCAAAGAAAAATGTGCTAAAATATTATTCTTGTCTCCAAAAGTGACAGATTTATTCAGTACAAACATCATCATCATCATAAAAATGATTGAAAATGACAATAAAAAACAAAAATTGCTTCGTCATTGTTTTCCTTGTTACAGAGCAGAGGCATGTCAAGCCTGAATGCCAGAGGATGACGGCTTTAGTGGCTCATGTTCATCATCGTCACTGTTGAAAAGCCTTCACTAGAGTGGAATATTGTTTTAGTCACCACTTTTTAAAAAAAAAAAAAAGTATGTCTTTTTCAAAAATTTTGAATTTCGAAGACTGACTCTTTTTATGTTATGTAGCCTCAGAGTTGATAAGGTTGATATGGTTGATAGGCTAACCCCAAAAGCGATCTCGGAGAAAGATGCGATGGATAAAATTTCTGCACACACAAAAAAGCAAAGCTAACACAAAAATTTTCTTATGATTTCTGAAAGCGGGTTGGATTTTTTGGCTTTTTTCTTCTTCTCCTGCAGTTTAAATCCTGCTTTAATTAGGCAAATTTCCCCAGCGTGTTAATAAAGTATCGAAAAGAAAGAAAAGCAGACAAAAGACATCTGTTACCACAACATTTATTTCTGACGGTTTAAAGTATCAAATTTACAAACAACTTATAAATAATGGCATGACATTATATATTACATTTCATTTTTAGACCAACCCAGTGAGAGTCACCTGAGCTCACCAGCAGCTGAGGGTCATGTTGGGTGAACGCGCAGACGCTCTCTGCTAGGAGAGCCTTCATCTACTGATGCTGCTGAAAAACATTGTCAGCATCATCATCAGACAGACAGACAGACAGACACACACACACACACACACACACACACACACACACACACACATTTGCTTTTTTATTGAGAACATTGGTAACACTTTCTATGAAGGTCCAGTCTATAATGCATTATGAGAACATTCATAAGACATTATAAATCATTTATAAGGCTTTATAAAAGTTGTTATAAACTTTTATAGTCATGTATGGCAACTTATAACAAGGTTCATAAAGTATTAGAAGTGGTCTACATAATGCATTATAAACTTATACTTCCACACCAAAGTGTATGAAAACAGGCTGTAATATTTTTGAAAAAAAGAAAGTTTCATTGCTAATAACCTTATATGTTGTTGTCACTTTACTTAGAGCTCTTAAAGTCATCCTATAGCATATAATTGACATTTATAAGGCATTATTCCATTTCAGAAACTAAGCATTTATTATATGTCAGAGCAGTTCTTTGACTCTTTATAACTGGCTGAAGTTATAATGTGCAATGTTTGCCAGGAATTCACGTTCTTCTTTCACACACTTTGGTGTGGAAGTATAAGTTTATAATGCATTATGTAGACCACTTATAATATTTTATGGACCTTGTCCTTAAGTTGCCATACATGATTATAAAAGTTTATAACATTTATAAAGCCTTATAAATGCTTTATAATGAACTGTAACAAGTGACAGACTCCACAGACCACGTGGTTCCTAAACTTTAGCGTCATTGTAAAGCCAGCCCCTAATTCTAATCAGACCACTAAAACCAAGCATTCAATTCAAGCATTTAGGGGTCTGAAATTATGCAGACCATCAAAAATATCCTCACAAAAATAATTATACAAGTATATAGACACACACACACACACACACACACACACACACACACACACACACACACACACACACACACACCTAAGCTGTTTTTTTTAATCTACCATATCATCACCATCTTGTCAGCTGCCTTGATGAAAGTGTCATGTGACCCTGAACGACCAGCTGCCAAAATGGAAAAAGTTTCAAGGTTGTTTGTTGCTTGTTGACAGGAAGTGGTGAGGTTGACAGGATGTTGGTGAGGCTGAGAGCAGAAATGAGGTGAGAAGCAAACATCCGCTGACACACCGAGGGCAACAACATCATCAGGGTCGACAAGGCTTCAATGCTACTGTGTTAGTACAAGTGTCTTTATCTCTCTGAGAAACAAACTGTGTGTGTGTGTGTGTGTGTGTGTGTGTGTGTGTGTGTGCCATTGATCTGCCATCACACATCACAAGCCTGGACTGCATGAGAAACCCAGTAATCGCAGTGCCACAGATCATCTGTGATCAACTTGACTGCTTGGTGTGATGCCTTCAAGACAGTTAAGGTTGTGAGGCCTTCACTGTCCCTGTGAAATAAGGAACAACCCATGAACTGGGTTGTACTTTACACCCACTGATGAGGATACTCAAGATCTCCTTCCTCTTCTTCTTCACTGTTGCTCTGTTAATGTAACCTGATGGTTGATTTTTATTGCAGGTAGTTTTTTTTTTGCCACCCGTAGGTGGCGCATTCTGTTATTCATAAATAGGGCAGCAGCGCCACCCACTGGCCAAAGTGATGAACTAGATATCGACACACAGATCAAAGGCATGTTGAAGTGAATCCTAAAACGGACAGGAAGTGAGAGATCTGGACGTGGCCATGCACTTTGCCATTGGTACAGAGATTATTAAAAGTAAACCTTGTGATGATGAATATTGTTGTCTATTTGTTCACTTTATAATCATGTCCCACTGCTTTGGGCCTGCCAGGGGGTGCTAGAGTCAGCGCCCTGGTCCAGGCTGCTGAGCTGCAGCAGAGTGTAACAGTCAGTGGTCACTAGAAGGTCACCAGAAGCTACCCAAAGTGCTTGAGGACCTGCTGCTTCTTCTCAGTTTGTTTGAGAGCCAAGTTCTTGGTGGTCTTTGAGAAGAGAACTTGAAGGTCTTCTCTCTCAGTAACAACCATCAGTGGGGTTGATCCAGTTCAGAGTGCGAAAGAAACTGGAGAACGTGCGGAAACGTACAGCTCTTTACATGTTCCACACCGTTCGGACGTGATTGAAATAGGAAAGAGGCAATGCAATAATAAGGTAGGGCTTTCTATGTCTCATCCTACTGTTCATATTTTATACAACTGTTGTTATTGTTTACATTTCTGCTTTTATACTTCAGTTTATATTCTATATTTTATATCTGTATCTTTCTTTTTAACATTCTGTACTTAGTTTTATTTATTTATCTAGGCTTAATCAGGTTGGAGTCTTAATTTGGTATCGTTGAAAAATGGTATGACAATAAATTTTCCTTGAATCCTTGAAAATCCACCTGTTGCAGCAGTAGAATTACAAAGTGATTTATAATAGTGAAGATTTTAATAGTGAAACCAACCATGGAGAACAACAAACAAAATACATCTGCTAACCACATATCAATTTTATTTCTGTCAGTTTAAAGTCTCAAGTATACTAATATATTGTATATACTGGTATAAAATTCTATATTTTATTAAAACATATTTAGACAGCGCGCGTCACCTGAGCTGAGCTCAACCTGCCGTTGAAGGTCGTCTGGAGTCGTGCTGGATCTCACAGCAAAGGCAAGGTCAATACACAGATAGATGGATAGATGATGAACTGCCTGATTGATCCACCCGAGTGACCCAGTCAGCTGGTTGAGGTCAGCCATCAGGTTCAATTCAGCTCCAGGTGTCATGAGAGACCATGGCCTTGCGGTGTTGGACGGGACCTGGTCTCCCTGCCTCACAGAGTGGATCTTCCTCTGAGATGGTTCTGGACTGGACTCGTCTGCCTCATGCCTGCTTACCTCCAGGATTTCATCCAGTGTCTGCAGAATCCGGTCATTCAACTCTTCCCAGGTTGTCCACTTCCCTTGCTGTTGCAAGCCGACTGCTATGATTTTCGAGTCCGCCTCCACCTCGGAAAACATCTATCGTTGGCTTTGGACCACAACTTAGGCGCCAGTCACCAACTGACACAGGTCCTGCCAGGTTGCAGAGTCCTCACAATGCCTTGGTGCTTCAACCAACTGATGGCTTTTTCATTTTTGCTGCATCACACTTACAACCTCTTCGGACCTGGTCCTAGGTGTTCCAAACTGTCGGGTTCAGTAAGTCTCTCAGCTGAAATGATGCATACATAAACTCAATGGCATTGCCTGAGAAATACAGTCCCACCAAACCAAACATTTTTGCACTGAAGCTGTTGTTTGCACAGCGCGTTGCCACCATCTGCTGTTCGGTTTGTTGTCCTGCTCTTCTACTTTGAATAAAACATAATGCCCCTGGTGGATAATTTATGAATAGCATTTATTAAAAAATGCATTTGGTGTTTTTGATACATTTTCCCACTCTCAAATAAATCCACACACACACTCCGCCTGTTCATTGCCTGGAAGTCGAAACCATTGCTGTTAAGAACTGAAATGAGCCAAGTTTTGTGTCATGTCCATGTTCAGGATTGTGTGTCTGGCTGTGAACCCTCTTGAGTGCACTTTTGTGTGATTGTTTTCCCTCAATTGTCTCCATCAGCCGCCCATGACCTAGTGTAATATAGTCCATATTTCCCATCGTTTTGTTCTGGCCCGACAAAACACATCTGGCAAGTTAACTGGAGTTTAGTGTTCCCAGGTTTTTGTTATGAGAGAGTTTGATATGGTTTTGATCCTCACTTTTTGTTTGTTCTTTTTGAATTTAATATTATTTTACTGTTGCAGAAATTCTGAACTAAAGAGCTTCAACATCCAAACTGGATTGTGTTGAGTTTGTTTTAGCGGATCCGGGCTCCTACACACACCCGAATGGTGTGTCTAGGAATGCAAAGAGGAGAGGAGTGCAAAGAGTTTTACACGGAAGTTGCTGACATGACAGAATTCCACTGCCACTGCAGATAAGAGGAGAAGGCTAAAACTGAAGAAGTTCTCAAATTGAAGATAAAGAAACTACAAGTAACACCTTGAACGAGTAAGACACAACAGAGTAAGACAAGCACAAAAAGGAAAAACAAGTCTAAAAAACATCAGATGCTCACAAAGTCACTCGCAGCAGTATTTTTCCATGACATTACTCCTGTGTCAAGTCCTGTCATTGTTTAAGTTATGTGTAGTTACAACTTGACCTTCAAGCACAACTGCTCTGCAACTGTGGTAATATAATGGTTTAATCAGTTGTCATCATTGATTGTACCTTAACTTCAAAAATTTCAGAAATTTGCTTGATAAACATTCTAAGAGAAATCAACATTCATAAACATTCATGTGAAATCTGACCTCGGTCTCCCTCACATATCTCCCTAGGAGACCACGCACTATTTCCCAGGGAGCCCTGGCAAGGACCAGCGCCGGTTGTCTGGATTGGAGCTACAGCAATGAGTTTTAATGTAATGAATGCTAATTGTAAATTATGACATTGACCAACTCCCTCACGTCACTGATGCATTACGTCACCCTCGTGAGGCAGACACTGAGTCTGTCTCTGTCAGATCTGCTGCTCTGAGAAGCTGCTCCGCCGGGGGGAAGGTGCTGGGTGACTGAGTCCGACCAGCTCCAGCAGCCCGGCCTGCATCTTTGCTGGCCTCTGATCGCATATTTTAGTGGAGTGCCATCTTGTGGAGTTTTCTTTTAGGATCAGATAAAAGTGGCCTAGCTTTGTTCTAGTCGCTGTATTCTTTGAGCCGATAAAGCCTATGATTCTGCAGTGCGCAACGCCAGAAGAATGAAGGTAGTTTTAGAAATGCAGAGAAACATTTATTTATTTATTTATTTATTTCATTTCAGGACAACACTTAAAAATGATTCAAAATCATTATTCCAGCCATGGGCCTTGTGTAAATGATTGATAGATGACAGGATGCGACCAAAAACTGGGTGTCTTTCTGCAACTGCAGTGAGCAGTAAGCACGCAGTGGAATTTCTCACCACTCCATTCCGCTCACATGGGCTTGAGCCTGAACAAAAAGGCCTAGCTTAATCACACGTTCTACTTATAAAACTGAAGAGGCAAAAAATAAAACTCAGGCGGCAATGGCCTCCCCCCACACCCACGGGAGAGATAATTTTACCACTTGAAACAATATAAAAGTTCTCTTGGAATTACACATGTCAACAGACTCAAATGAAATGAAAAATGACAATATCTGTGTAATATTTTAATGCAGGATAATTAAAATGATGCAACACATTTATATAAAACAAGGATATGCTGTAAAACACATTAATTCCTCACAGGATTGAGGGTAGAAATACAGGTGAATCACTAGGATTAATCTGAGCCTGGCCGTTAGCCTTGTCTGGAGGAGGCTAGCTGCAGAGAATAAATCACCATACACCATAGATCACCATCTTCTATACCTGCTTATTCCTGTTCAGGGTCACAGGGGTCTGCTGGAGCCTATCCCAGCTGTCTTAGGGCGAAGGCAGGGTGACACCCTGGACAAGTCGCCAGTTCATCGCAGGGCCACATAGAGACAAACAACCATTCACACTCACATGCACACCTACGGACAATTTAGAATATTCAATTGACCTCACATGCATGTTTTTGGAGTGTGGGAGGAAGCCGGAGAACCCGGAGAGAACCCACGCAGACACAGGGAGAACATGCAAACTCCACACAGAAAGGTCCCAGGCCTGGGCCCTGGAATCGAACCCACGACCTTCTTGCTGTGAGGCGGCAGCGCTAACCACTGCGCCACTGTGTCGCCCCATAGAAACTTGAACAGGATAAATTTGACCTGCTTTCATGTAACCAACTTGAGGCTGAATATATCCCAACATACCCCGGTTTAAACCCTTATCTTGGTTTTGTGCAATACCCCCCAGAGGCCTTTTGCTTGGGAGTAGGATTCTGACATCCAGGGTCAATAACTGAGTGGAATAACTATTGGTTTCCGTTGGTGGTGACTGTTGAATGAGATAGGGATGTGATTAGATAGATTCTGGAACTTGTTGGGATGGTGAATCGGTGAATCTGCACTGATATATGATAGATTTCACCTGGCTTGATGAATCTGTGTTTGCCCATCCTGGCTTGGTCTTTGTGCAACCGATTAAGCCTGGACACACATGTTTTAGAATGGTTGAATTCGGCTTAGTTATTGGTCCTCGATGTTGGAATCCTACTTTCATGCAACTGGCCCCAGGTGAGGGCAGTAACGTGTCACTGAAAACACACAACACAATGCATGGCACATCGTCCTCAACAATAAAGTTTATCAGTGTGGGGCTCCCTCTGGTGGATGTTCTGGAGGACTGTGAGGTGTTTGCTGCTGAGGTTTTTGTACAGACATTAGTTGTTTCCTGTCACTGTGGGCCTCAGAGCACAGTAGTACACAGCAGAGTCAGACGGCTGAAGCTTCTGGATCGTCAGAGGAACTGATGTCTTGTTGATCGTAGCATAAATCTTTTCTTCCATCGAAGGATTATCGACGTGCGTACCCGAAAACATTCGAAGGATGAATTTTGGAATGCCATTCTTCTCTTGTTTGTACCAAAACAAATATGATGATGATTGAGTACTGGTCTGATATGTACAGCGGAGTGTAACTGCCTGTCCTACAGCAGCAGTGCGCTTTGCTGTTGGCTGGTCCACACTGTCTTCTCCTTGACACTCTGGGGAAGAATAGAAGATGAAGAAGGAGAGATAAACCAAACAGACCTCCCACTAAATTCAGACATTAAAATTCCAAGATGAAGCTGTTTCTGACCAACGAGAAGAACAGAGATAAGAATCCACAGCCAGTGTTCCATCTCCACAACAAGGTTGAAATCCAGAGGAGAAAGTAGCTGATGATCAACACTGAGTGGAACACTTGTGCTCCTCACAGCAGCAGTACTTCTGACTGCCAGAGTGCTGGAGCAGAGTGCAGAAGTAGTGTAGCACCTACTGGATAATGGTGCCCTCTAGTGGAGGTTAAATGATGACTGCATCAGGATGTCAGCTTGTGTTTTTGTACAGCGGCTGTGGGTTTGCTGTCACTGTGGACCTCACAGCCCAGTAGTACAGAGCAGAGTCTGCCACTGTAGCAGAGGACACCTGAAGATCCACCTGTTGGTCTCGAGACACTGTCGCTGACAATCTGGAGGTTTTCTTTGGTTGTTTTCCATAGTGAGAGATGAGGAGCTTTGGTGGTTCTCCTGGACGTTGTTGGTACCAGAATAATACATCACTAGTATCTACACTCTTGTGGTACGTGTAGGAGAGAGTGAAAGTGGAGCCTTCTACACTGGACTCTTGTTTCTTGACTGCTGTCAGTTCTTCACAGCTGACACCTGAAGAAAAACATGAAAGCGTTCCAGCATGAAGGTCAACATGGTTCAGCTGACAGTAGTCTGGAAGCGCTCAATCTACTGTACCTGTGATGAAGAGCAGGCTGGTGACATGAAGTAGGTAATAGTCCAATGGTAGCATGGTGAATAAAGGTAATGTTGCTGCTGTATTGAAATGATGTGAAAATGGAAGTTCCTCTGTCTTCTGTTGCTGAGGACCAGCTTAACTCCTCCCTCAGTCTCTGGGTCTTCTCTGCTCTCTGTGGTCCTTGAAGGGAACGTGACGGCAGAAAAGGAGAAGGTGAGAGTACGATGGTGTGGAACACCAGCAAAAAAGAGTGCAGTTAATAAATTTAATTTTCCTTTGCTTCATGTTTGTTCCTTTAATAAAAACAATCAACCAAGTGGTCTTCAAAGACCAGCTACATTGACTCATGGCAGCTGTTTAAATTCCAACATCTACAGGAACACAAACTGGGCAAGGTCAAAACCCTCCGCCAGGTAGCGTTCTATCCAAAAAACTGAAATACATCTGAATTTAGTGACGATGTGTCACTCATCAAGGAGGGAAGGAAAAACTCCCAGATGTAGCAAGTGAAGTCTGACCTGCCCTTTATATTGGTGAAACCAATCAACTTCTCCTCAAGCAAATGGGCCAACAGAAAATATAAAACTCTGGAGGACTCTTCTGTAAACCTGCATCCTCAGAGGACAGGTCACTGATGGAATCAAATTATGGATTGGGAGGACAGATGGTTTTGGACAGGAGAGTCAAAGGATATCTCCTGGTACCAACCAACATAAAAGTTTGTCTGTAGATTAATGACCATGTGAACAGGTTGATCATCACATTGTTGTGTTTTTTGTTTGTTTATTCTCCAGCTGCGATATGAACAGGAATCCAAAAATCCAGTGACAAACTAATTGACTTTGTCATGACTCACTGGAAAAAACTCCAGACTACAAAGAGGAAACTCCACAAAAACATTTTCAATCCCTGACACGTTGACTGAGAAATCACCCTGAAATAAAACAGAGAAATCCCTGGAACCAGTTCTCAGCGGTTATGTCAAACTGGCGTCGGGATGGCTGTACTGTGTTTGCCAGAGAGGTTTTTGTGCAGAGTTCAGATGTTTCTTGTCACTGTGGGCTGCAGAGCACATTAGTACACAGCAGAGTCAGATGGCTGAAGCTTCTGGATCGTCAGAGGAACTGATTTGGCGTTTGAATCCAGGCTGGAGGAAAATCTCTCCTCAAACTCTTTCTCTGTCTTTCCTCCTTGACCGTAGTTGGAATGTTTCAGGATCAATTTGGGTTTGCCATTTCCAGCCTGTTTGTACCAGAACAAAGTATATCTTGGATCATTGGTCTGACACGTACAGTTGAGTGTAGTTGAGTTTCCTTCAGCAACAATGAAATCTGCTGTTGGCTGGTCCACACTGTCTTCTCCTTGACACTCTGGGGAAAAAAAACAGAGAGTGAGAGATAAACCAATATAGACCGTCCACTGAAGTCACGTCATCAGACAATTGAAATTCCAAGGTTACACGGTTTCTGACCAGTGAGAAGAGCAGCGAAAATAATCCACAGCCAGTGTTCCATCTCCACAACAATGTTGAAATCCAGAGGAGAAAGTAACTGATGATCAACACTGAGTAGGACACTTGTTCTCCTCACAGGAGCAGAAGCACTTCTTACTGCTAGAATGCTGGAAAGTGCAGCAGATAATGATGCCCTCTAGTGGAGGTCAAGTGTCGACTTCAGTCGAGCATCATCAGCTCAGTCTCTGCATCTCCTCTCACATCTGGATCTTAAGGACAGTGGTGAGGGTACACCAGAACACCAGATAGCCTCTGGATGCTAACTATCAGTGCTAGAGCTTGGACACAAGATTACAGTGTTTTCAAAGTTCTCACTCCTGCACAAGTTCCACTGGCTGTTTCTGGTAGTTTCTTAATGCGTCTCTGTAAGCCACTTGCAGCCGATGCAGACTCATTCTGTGCACCTCTACATATTCAAACGTTGCCACTGATGGGATTTTGTTTGATGTCATTGTGCGCAAATGTGTAATTTAATAGTGTAACGTGTAAAAATGTTGGTCAGAAGGCAAGTAAAAGTGGAGATTGAAGTTTGGAGTGTTAATTCTCTCTGTGCTTGGATGGGAATTTAAACCATGGCAAATTATGAGATAGAAAAAATAGGGCATCTCACTCAGACTGACAACATCCTGGCAGCTGAGTTGAATCAGTTTTATGTAAGATTTGGACCCCATGAATGAAGACATGTCGTGGCCAAATTTCGAGCGATTGTTAGGAGAAGCTCAGTGGCCATGACATTGCTCTGAGATATCTAGCATTGACATGGCGACAATATATTGACTTGTAGACAACTATGATGCAGAAAATGGGGTTAATGATCTGAGGACCAGTTGTCTATTACCCCAGTGATATTTTATGTAGCCTTAGGGTGCATTATTATTTTTGCTTTTCTTTTAATATGAGGTTGAAATTGCCCAAACAATTTGATTCGAAGTTTTTCTATTAATGTTCTCCTCTCAAATGAATGCTGGGGAAGAGAATTCACCGGATGGAGATGAGATGCTGTAGATGTGTGAACTGTGCCCATCACTGCCAATGTCACCAAACAGCCTAGCCTATCCGTGACTCACTTTGGGGTGGTATTTTCATCGCCCTTCAGACATCAGATTTAATGGCGCTGATTGGGTTGATTCCAGAATTTCCTGCTGCTATGTGCGAATCTCTTGTTTTGAATTGGCTGGTTGCTGCACCAGTGTGGGCAATTTTCCTGCCCAGCAACTCAGCAGTAATGAGGAAGGAGCCATTTCTATGAAAATTGTGATTTATATATTTTTTAAATATGATAAGTGGGAAATTTACACACACACACTTTTTTTTTAAATAAGCAATTATTGATATTTATTTTAAAATAAAAAAACAAACAAACAAAAAACAAAGGTAGGGTGGCCTCTCACTCTCTATTGGCTAGCCCCCACTGATTCTGATTTCTGTACCAGCACCTGCTGTAATCAGAAGCAGAGCAGTGGAGAAAGCAAAACAATATCAAACTCAGCAGAACTCAGACAAGACATGTGCAGGGTCTTCACGTACAGCACCACGTACGTGATTCAAAGTATCTCACATCACAAACATGGCAACAGTTACACTGATAAAAAAATCTAAACTAAGTATTTTACTCCTGAGACGCTGTCTGAGTGTGGGGCTTCCTCCAATGGATGCTGTGAAACACTGCATTGTTTGCTACTGAAGTTTTTGTACATCGTTCAGCTGTTTCCTGTCACTGTGGGCCTCAGAGCACAGTAGTACACAGCAGAGTCAGATGGCTGAAGCTTCTGGATCGTCAGAGGAACTGATTTGGAGTTTGAATCCAGGCTGGAGGAAAATCTCTCCTCAAACTCTTTCTCTGTCTTTCCTCCTTGACCACCAATGTTGTAGCGGTTCAGAATGAATAAGGGTTTGTCGTTTCTAGCTTGCTTGTACCAGAACAAATATGGTGATCTATCACTGGTCTGATATTTGCAGTTGAGTGTAACTGAGCGTCCTTCAGGAACAATAAAATCTTCTGTTGGCTGGTCCACACTGTCTTCTCCTTGACACTCTGGGGAAGAAGAGGAGATGGAGAAAGACAGATAATTCAATACAGACCTAACACTAAAGTCACGTCATCAGACAATTGAAATTCCAAGATGAGGCTGTCACTGACCAGTGAGAAGAGCAGCGAGAAGAATCCACAGCCAGTGTTCCATCTCCACAACAAGGTTGAAATCCAGAGGAGAAAGTGGATGATGATCAACACTGAGTGGAACACTTGTTCTCCTCAATACAGCAGCACTTCTGACTGCCAGAGTGCTGGAAGACAGTACAGAAGTAGTGTAGCACCTACTGGATAATGGTGCCCTCTAGTGGAGGTCAAGTGTTGACAACATCACAGTGCCAGCTTGTGTTTTTGTACAGCAGCTGTGGGTTTGCTGTCACTGTGGACTTCACAGCACAGTAGTACAGAGCAGAGTCTGCCACTGTAGCAGAGGACACCTGAAGATTCAGCTGTTGGTCTCCAGACCCTGTCGCCAACAGTCTGGAGTCTTCTTTGGATTGTTTTCCATAGTGAGAGATGAGGAGCTTTGGTTGTTCTCCTGGACGTTGTTGGTACCAGAAGAAATAATCAGCATTATCTACACTCTTGTGGTACGTGTAGAAGAGAGTGAATGTGGAGCCTTCTACACTGGACTCTTGTTTCTTGACTTGCTGTCAGTTCTTCACAGCTGACACCTGAAGAAAGATGTGAAAGCGTTCCAGCATGAAGGTCAACATGGTTCAGCTGACAGTAGTCTGGAAGCGCTCAATCCACTGTACCTGTGATGAAGAGCGGGCTGGTGACATGAAGTAGGTAATAGTCCAATGGTAGCATGGTGAATAAAGGTAATGTTGCTGCTGTATTGAAATGATGTGAAAATGGAAGTTCCTCTGTCTTCTGTTGCTGAGGACCAGCTTAGCTCCTCCCTCAGTCTCTGGGTCTTCTCTGCTCTCTGTGGTCCTTGAAGGGAACATGGTGGCAGAAAAGGAGAAGGTGAGAGTACGATGGTGTGGAACACCAGCAAAAAAGAGTGCAGTTAATAAATTTAATTTTCCTTTGCTTCATGTTTGTTCCTTTAATAAAAACAATCACCTGTATGGAATTGATCAGCAGGAACTAATTAGTTCATGTTCTTTTCAGCTAATAAATACTAAAATGGGCAAAATAAGGAAAACATCAACATTGGTTTTCAGTCAACAATGTTTTTGTAAAGACCAAAAAGTAAGAGAGGCTTCTTCAGGTCAGAAACTGCTTTTGTCAAACACCAAGTGGTCTTCAAAGACCAGCTACATTGACTAACGTCAGCTGTTTAAATCCCAATATCTACAGGAACACAAACTGGGCAAGGTCAAAACCCTCCACCAGGTAGCGTTCTATCCAAAAAACTGAAATACATCTGAATTTAGTGACAATGTGTCAGTCAAACTTGAGTCTTCATTAAGTTCACCAAGGAGGTAGAGAAAAACGTCGAGATGTAGCAAGTGAGGTCTGACCTGCCCTTTATATTGGTGAAACCAATCAACTTCTCCTCAAACAAATGAGCCAACAGAAAATATAAAACTCTTGAGGACTCTGCTGGTAGCTTGCATCCTCAGAGGACAGGTCACTGATGGGATCAAATTATGGACTAGGAAGGCAGACTTTTTGGAGAGGAGGGTCAAAGGATATTTCCTGGTTATGTGCCAAGCAGCAAGGAGTGCGTTTTTGTGTTTCTCCTCCCCCTTCCCTTTGTGTTTTTCTTTTGCTCTCAGGTGCTTGGTGTAGGAATTGTACTCACCTGTGACGGCAGACCATGCCTCCCATTGGCCTCCTATCTCTCCAGCTGGCCTATCAAAATGGAGACTATTGCATAAAACGGAGGATGTCTGAGGCCCTCGCTCTCTCTTGCCTTTTATTCAGTTGCTCCGACACATGCTTTTGGCTGAGATGTGGTAGGTTTTGTGGGACTAGGTAAGTTGGGGTACCCTGTACATTTTGCACACACGTAGATGATTAATTGTTATCCCACTAGTTTTATTGGTTGTGGCACACTTGAACTGTTTTGGAGATATTTTGTTAGATAAGCCAGTGAGGCATTTTGTTTGTTTTTTTTTTCTTTAGAGATCAGCTAGGCAGGCCTACTTTTGTTATATTGATTGCATTTATTTTGGCACAATCACCTTGCCCCGTCCTCCCCCACCTTGTCACAATAAAGCAGTTGTTCACATTCACTGACACTCGTTGGACTTTATGGTTGTCGTGTGTTTGTCCACCAACTGGGTTCACCAGGTGGATGTAACACAACATTAAAGTGAGTTTGTTGATTGATGACCCTATGAACAGATTGAACACCACGTTGTTAATACATCTGCTTGTTTATTTTCCAGTTGTGATATGAACAGGAATTTGAAACTCCAGTGACAAACTAATTGACTTTGTCATAACTCACTGAAAAAAACCCTCCAGACTACAAAGAGGAAACTCCACATAAACATGTTCAATCCCTCACACGTTGGCTGAGCACTCATTCTGAGATAAAACAAAGCCATCGCTGGAACCAGTTCTCAGCGGTTATGTCAAACTGGCGTCGGGCTCCCTCTAGTGGGTGTCTTGGATGGCTGTACTGTGTTTGCCAGAGAGATTTTTGTGCAGAGTTCAGATGTTTCCTGTCACTGTGGGCTTCAGAGCACAGTAGTACACAGCAGAGTCAGATGGCTGAAGCTTCTGGATCGTCAGAGGAACTGATTTGGAGTTTGAATCCAAGCTGGAGGAAAATCTCTCCTCAAACTCTTTCTCTGTCTTTCCTCCTTGACCACCAGTGTTGTAGCGGTTCAGAATGAATAAGGGTTTGTCGTTTCTAGCTTGTTTGTACCAGAACAAATACTGTGAAGTACCACTGGTCTGATATTTGCAGTTGAGTGTAACTGAGCGTCCTTCAGCAACAGTAAGATCTGCTGTTGGCTGGTCTACACTGTCTTCTCCTTGACACTCTGTGGAAAAAGAGAAGATGGAGAGTGAGAGATAAACCAATATAGACCGTCCACTAAAGTCACCTCATCAGACAATTGAAATTCCAAGATGAGGCTGTCACTGACCAGTGAGAAGAGCAGCGAGAAGAATCCACAGCCAGTGTTCCATCTCCACAACAAGGTTGAAATCCAGAGGAGAAAGTGGATGATGATCAACACTGAGTGGAACACTTGTTCTCCTCAATACAGCAGCACTTCTGACTGCCAGAGTGCTGGAAGACAGTACAGAAGTAGTGTAGCACCTACTGGATAATGGTGCCCTCTATTGGAGGTCAAGTGTTAACTCCATCAAAACGTCAGCTTGTGTTTTTGTACAGCTGTGGGTTTGCTGTCACTGTGGGCTTCACAGCACAGTAGTACAGAGCAGAGTCTGCCACTGCAGCAGAGGACACCTGAAGATTCACCTGAAGATTCACCTGGTTTTCTCCAGACCCTGTCACTGACAGTCTGGAGTCATTTTTGGATCGTGTTCCATAGTGAGAGATGAGGAGCTTTGGTTGTTCTCCTGGACGTTGTTGGTACCAGAAGAACACATCGCCAATGGCTACATGTGTAGGAGAGAGTGAAAGTGGAGCCTTCTACACTGGACTCTTCTGTCTTGTCTGCAGTCAGTTCTCCACAGCTGACACCTGAAGAAAGACATGAAAGTGTTCCAGCATGAAGGTCAACATGGTTCAGTTGGCAGTAGTTTGAAAGTTTGTTGTCTTGTATAATCCATTGTACCTGTGATGAAGAGCAAGCTGGTGACCTGAAGTAGATAATAGTCCAGTGGCAGCATGTTAGATAAGGAAAATGTTGCTGCTGTACTAAAATGTGCTAACAATGGATGTTCCTCTGTCTTCTGTTTCTGAGGACAAGCTTAGCTCCTCCCTCATTTTGTGATTCTTCTCTGCTCACTGTGGTCCCTGAAGACGACGTGACGGCAGAAAAGGAGTGAAAGTGCAACCTTGTGGAACACCAAAAAACCCCCCCAAAAAACAAGTTACTGAGTAAATCATGGAAAACTTTGCACTTCCATATCACCAGTTGGTTTGTATTCAACTCTGACACTCCGATAGATTGCTACTTATTGTCAAGTATTTTCTACCCTGGTCTTTCAAACGAGCACTTAAAATCTTAAACAGTATTATACCCCAGCAATCTCACTGAACACAAACCAGGCGTAGTCAAAACCCACCAACAGGTTGCATTCCTTCCAAAAACTGAAACGCATCAGGAAATTACTAAAGACGAGTCAATCCAAGCTCGTCTTTATCAAGTCCAGGAAGGAAGGAAAAATTTTCAAATTGTACTAAGTGAAGTTTTACCCTCCCTATATATTGGTGAATGGACCATTTGCTACACAAACACATGGGTCAACACTGAAGATGCAATCGGTCAGGACTCTGCTGTAAACCTGCATCCCCAGGAGAGAGAAGCGTCAAAGTATATCTCCTGGAACCAGCCAACATAAAAGTGAGTCAGTAAAGTAACGACGAACTATAGAGGTTAACCATCACATTGTTGTATTTTTCTGTGTGACATGAGTGATTTAAAAAACCTCCAGAATAAAAACTGGAAAATCCACAAACATTTTCTACTTCTGAAATGTTGACTGAGAGTTCATCTTGGAAACAGAACAGAGCAGCCATTGGAACCAGTTCTCAACTGTTATGGCAAGTTTATTTTTAAAGCACATTTCAGACGAAATGTAACTCAAAGTGCTTTACATTAAAAACAAGATAAAATGATTTATAAAAAGAGAGGCCATGTAAAATAAACACAGATCAAAAGATAAGAACACATTCACATTAAAATTCAAACTGAAAGACAATGAAAAAAACATTACAAAACAATGAAATGTATTATTATTATTATTATTATTATTATTATTTTTATTATTATTATTACTGTTATTACCTAAATCCAATCTTCTGACATGGCATAACAAAAAGTAACAAAAGATGATTACTTAGTGCATAAAGACAACGAAAATCTAAAGAAAACAGGACAAAAGATAAGGGAAACAAAATGAAACAAACAAACAAACAAAAAACAATTCAAAACAGACAAACAATCAACAGAGTAGTGAAATAATAATGATAATAATAAAATCAAGATAAAAAAAAAAAAAAAATACAATTTAAAACCCCAAACATCACCCGGTCACGAAAGCAGACTCATCAAGACAATTTGCATCTTATGCTGAGGTTGCTTCATATAATCTTGACAGATTTTCATTCTTTTTTCCTTCCTCCTGTGAAACAAATGTAAAGAATTCCAGAAGAGGGCCAGGCAGAGATCTTGTTTTGGCCTTCCACATAATTAGCAAAACTTTCAGATCAACCAGATCTTTAAACTGAAGTGGTATTTTTCAGCTGCAGGGACAGGACGACTGCTTGCAATTGAAGGAAAGACGAATGTAGCCAAGTAGATTGATATCCTTGACAAAAACCTTTTCCAGAGTGTTCACGAGCTCAGAATGGGCCGACGGTTCACCTTCCAAAAAGACAATGATCCCAAGCACAAAGCTAAAAATAATGGAGTGGTTTCACAACAACTCTGTGAATGTTCTTGAATGGCCAGAGTCCTGACTTAAATCCAAATGAGCATCTCTGGAGAGACCTGAAGATGGCTGTCCACCAATATTCACCATCCAACCTGACAGAACTGGAAAGGATCTGCAAGGAGGAATGGCAAAAGATCCACAAATCGAGGTGTGAAAAACTTGCTGGATCATTCCCAAGAAGACTCATGGCTGTATTGGCTAAAGAAGGCATTTCTACCTGAAACTGAGCAAAGGGCCTGCTTACTTATGGCCATGTCAGATTTCAGTGTTTCAACATTTCTACGAGTCTGTTTTTCTGACAATATTGGGTATTGTGTGTGCATGAACAAGGTAAAAAAAAAATGGAATTAATAGATCTTAGCAAATGGCTGCAATATGACAACGAGTGAAAAATTAAAGGGGTCTGAATACTTTCCGAAGTCACTGTAAATGCATGGATAGGTTTTTCCAAATCATTCATTCATTCATTCATTCATCTTCTATGCCCGCTTATTCCTGTTCAGGGTCACGGGGGTCTGCTGGAGCCTATCCCAGCTGTCTTAGGGCGAAGGCAGGGTGACACCCTGGACAAGTCGCCAGTTCATCGCAGGGCCGTTTTTCCAAATCCTGCCAGGAAATTAGTTGTTTAATGCTAGTGTGGGGCTCCCTCTAGTGGGTGTTATTGAGTACTGTGCTGTGTTTGCTCCAGAGGTTTTTGTACAGGCTACACGTGTTTCCTGTCACTGTGGGCTGCAGAGCACAGTAGTACACAGCAGAGTCAGACGGCTGAAGCTTCTGGATCGTCAGAGGAACTGATCTGGAGTTGGAATCCAGACTGGATGAAAATCTCCCCTCAAACTCTTTCTCTGTCTTTCCTTTACCATGGCTGTACTGGCTCAGGATGAATATGGGTCTGTTGCTGTTTCCATCCTGTTTGTACCAGAATAAAGTATATGTTGTTGTAGCACTGGTGTTATATGTACAGCCGAGTGTAACCGAATGTCCTTCAGCAGCAGAGAGATCTGATGGTGTCTGGTCCACACTGTCTTCTCCATGACACTCTGGGGAAGAAGAGAAGATGCGGTCACGAGATAATGCAAAACAAACAAACAAACAAACAAAAAACATGCGGTAAAATCAAGTCAAGCAATTGAAATATTCCAAGACGAAGCTGTTTCTGACCAGTGAGAAGAGCAGCGAGAAGAATCCACAGCCAGTGTTCCATCTCCACAGCAAGGTTAGCTCTGAAGAGAAAGTAGCTGATGATCAACACTGAGTGGGACACTTGTTCTCCTCTTGTTCCAGCAGCGCTTCTGAAGTTCTGACTGCAAGAGTGTTGGAACAAAGTGCAGATGTAGTGCAGTGCCGATTGAATAAGGGTGCCCTCTAGTGGAGATGAAGTGTCAACTTCAGCAGTGCCAGCTGAATGTGTATCTTCTCTGCTCTCTGAGGCCTTCTTGAACTCTGAAGAAGACAATTCATCAGAACATGTTTGTGTTGCTCATGATTTGACCAGTGAGGAATAAGGAAGTTAATTTGAGAAGAACAAAACTTTTGCTGACTTTGTTCATGTTTCCATCATCCTGATAGTGCCTGTAAGTTCAGCATGCCCTCCTGCCCCTTGAAATGTGCTGAAACAAATGATGTCGATAAATCCTCCTAGTTTATGCGGTCAGCCTTCAGTCTGTATGTCTTTGAGAGTGTGACCTCATCCTTTTATTGTGGATCTATGTGATTGTTTCTATCAAGCTCCTCCTCCTCGTCCAACCTGCTTGTGACAATCGTTGTCAGTGTGTGCTTGCAGATGAACCTCAGAAGTGGTGAAACTTGTTTAATTTACTGGTTGATCATGTGGATTTGTTACTCACTTTAATAAATACATTTTACACATTCACATTTTACTTGCATTAGAGACATTTCCTAGTGTTGTAGGTTAGTTTAGGGAGTTTGGTTTAGAGGATGTTTTTTGTGTCTTTTATTCAGTGGCGAGAGTGCGTGTCTAGGCCTTCAATGATGCTGTTCTTCGACTCAACAAGTGCTTAACCGAGAACAGGACACATACACGTCAAGTTCAGCGTAAAGGCTCTGACACCTCGTTTCCCCCAATATCATCCACCCAAGACCTTCTAACTGGCCTCGGTGTCACAGACTCATTATGTGATGTTCACGAAGAGACGCTTCACATTTTAACTGACACCCTGTTGTTTATTTCTATGCATGTGGTGAATTCAACCCACCTTTGTTTTTCAACATGGAAATAGAGAGGAGCAGTCACTGGAATCAGTTCTCAGCTGTTAAATCAGAATGTGTTCACCTCTGTCTCCTGGATGTAGCTGTTTTTGCTTCAAAGGTTTTTGTACAGCGTTCAGCTGTTTCCTGTCACTGTGGGCCTCAGAGCACAATAGTACACAGCAGAGTCAGACGGCTGAAGCTTCTGGATCGTCAGAGGAACTGATCTGGAGTTGGAATCCAGACTGGATGAAAATCTCTCCTCAAAGTCTTTCTCTGTCTTTCCTTTACCATGGCTGTACTGGCTCAGGATTAATGTGGGTCTGTTGCTGTTTTCATCCTGTTTGTACCAGGATAAAGTATATGATGTTGTTGTAGCACTGGTGTTATATGTACAGCCGAGTGTAACTGAATGTCCTTCAGCAGCAGAGAGATCTGATGGTGTCTGGTCCACACTGTCTTCTCCATGACACTCTGGGGAAGAAGAGAAAATGGGGTCACGAGATAAAGCAAAACAAACAAACAAACAAAAAAACATGCGGTGAAGTCAAGTCATCAGACAATTGAAATTCCAAGATGAAGCTGTTTCTGACCAGCGAGAAGAGCAGCCAGAAGAATCCACAGCCAGTGTTCCATCTCCACACCAAGGTTGAAATCCAACGGAGAAAGTAGCTGATGATCAACACTGAGTGGGACACTTGTTCTCCTCACAGCGGCAGCACTTCTAAAGTTCTGACTGCAAGAGTGATGGAACACAGTGCAGATGTAGCGTAGTGCAGATTGAATAACGGTGCCCTCTAGTGGAGATGAAGTGTCAACTTCAGCAGTGTCAGATGAATCTGTATCTTCTCTGCTCTCTGAGTTGGCAATGTCAGAATAGAGTTACATGTTAACCACTAATATTTGTCTTTGAGAGTGTGACGTCATCCTTTAATGGTGGATATATGTGATTGTTTCTATTAATTTCCTCCTCCTCATCCAAACTCCTCAGAAGTGGTGAGACTTGTTTAATTTACTGGTTGATCATGTCGATTTGTTACTCAGTTTAAGATAAGCATCTTACTCAATCACCTTTCACTTGCATTAGAGACATTTGCTAGTGTTGTAGGTTAGTTTTGGGAGTTTGGTTTAGAGGATGTTAGAAATGAGCCAATGAAGAACATCCATAAATATTCAAAAGACCAAACTACCGCCACTTGGTCTTTTTCATGAAAAAAACCTCCCTCAGCTCAGTAGCAAACATCAAGATGATCCAGTGTATGGACAGCTGTATGGTTTCCACCTGGACTGACTGAATGAGGAGAATGAGAATGTACAAGTCTGGGCCCCACCAGGAAGCCCTTTCATATCTCAGCCTTAGCCCTGCCTCCTACCTCTAATTCCAGTGTGATGCATCACCCATCAATATCACTCATATCACTGGCTGTGTGTGCTCAGCAGATGGATTGAGATCTTTGTGAGCACCCCATCCAGCTGTGGAAACCTGTGTTTTCAATGCCATCAGCTCTCTAGTTTCGCTCTTGCATAGCTTCAGCCAAAATTCTTGCTCTTTCTATTCTTTGCAGTTTCTGGTCATGTTTTCCTAAGAGTTATTTCAGGTTTTCAACCCTTGACAAAAGTTTCTCCTCATCATTGTCGCTAGTAAATCTGAGGACCTCATGGGACTTGCGTGATCAGCCACACATCTGGTCTCTCTCAGCAGCAGACCCAACAGCAGTGCACTAAAGTGTTTTGAGTGCCATTGACCTTACTCAGCTATTTTTGTATTTGTGTGTGTGCACTTTGGTGAATCTAAGGTTGACCTCAAAAATGACTAAAAATTTTTACTGGAAGTCAGAGTGGAACTGGAGTCTGAACAAGTCCCAAAACTTGGTCCGCCTTTTGGTACAGGGGTCTTTAGTGGTCTCTCCAGGGCCCAGGAAGCAGAGCTTTCAGTCATGTTGGCTTGATCGTCATGTGATCATGTTGATGACCACTTTAATTTCCCATGCCGTGTCGCTATGACAGTGCAGAAACCAGCTTCTTCAAATGTGAACAAACATGATTCAGTTGGAGTCTCACTTGACTTCAGTTCACCTCACTTAGTGACTCTTCTGTCTTGTGTGTAGAGCTGCTAAGGATCACATGCTGCATGAAGTACCCAAATAGTCTCCATATCAGAAACTAGCCGTGCTTTTCCAATCTTACTTCCTCCCCCTTGAAGAGCCAACTGATATCAGTCTCCAGGTTTTTGTACAGCCTCTCCCAACATTTCACATCACCGGTGTTTGTGTATGCATAGAGTAGAGCTGTGTGAGTGCTGGGACTGAGGTGGCTCTTACGATCAGTTGAGTCTCTCTCTCTCTGATGCTGTGGTGTCAAACGCTTTGCCGAATATTATTTTTGTACCACTGTAACCTTCTCTGCACCTTTGCCAAGTATGTGAACTGGGAGGATTTTGCAGGCCGAGTGGGCTGTCTGTAACACCTGTGTTGGTGGCATCGCTGGGTAATGATCTCTTAAGTCGACACTTCCGAGTGTGACAGTTTCTCCTTCTCTTCTACTGACTGTTTTTTCTATGAGAGATATGTTGGCATTCCATCCCGCTATCCCTGATGAAGCAGAGGAGCTAAGTAACTGACATACACAGTTGATCTTTTAGTGAGAGATGACGGCAGAAGTTCACCAGTCATTGGAAAAGATAAAGGCTATAGAAGGAATTCATAAATGTAGCTGTTTCGACCAAAGAGAGTGTTGCCAAGAATCCACGGCTGTGCGCTCCATCTCCACAACAAGAAGGAGAAAGTAGCTGATGATCAACTCTGAGTGGGACTCTTGTCGCCTCCTCACAGCAACACCACGACTAACCAGAGCTGCACTTGCGCGCAGATGTAGTGCGATGACTGGCGCCGTGCCTCTAGTGGAGGTCAAGTGATGATTTCCAGCAGAGTGTCGGCTTCTGTTTTTGCTTTCATTGACTGTGGGTTTGCTGACACAGTGGGCCTCACAGCACAGTAGTACAGAGCAAAGTGTGTCACTTGCAGCGAGAGACACCTGAGAATCCACCTGGTTGTCTCCAGACACTGTCGCTGACAGTCTGGTAGCTATTTTGGTTTGTGTTCCATGGTGACAGATGAGGAAAATTGGTGGTTCCCTGGATGTTGTTGGTCCCAGTGGAAATAATCATCAGCATTTACAGTCCTAGTGGAATGTGTGGGAGGCGTGAATGACTCCACACACACAGATGTGGCATTCATGTTGGGCGCCTACTGTGTCTTCTGGGTCTTGATGTGTATTTTTGTTTGTTTGTTTGTTGTTGCTTGTTTGTTTTCCTTGTCTCTCCACTTGTTCTTTATTTTGAATATAGTTGATAAAAAAACTCAATAAAACAATTTGAAATAAATAAATATCACCTAGCACTATCTGAGTTGTGAGGTCTGAAGGACAGCTATCAAGCTCCTCCTACTCGTTCCAGCCTGCTTGTTGTGATCTTTGTCAGTGTAAGCCTGTCATGAATTAAACTCATTGAGAGTGGTGAGACTTGTTTTGTTGACTGGGTTGCTGTTTAGTTTTATTTCTCACTTGCATAAAAACATTTTACATATTAACTTTCAATTTGAATAAAGAAATTTCCTCCAGTTGTCCGTTGGTTTTGGAGTTTGGTTGAGAGGACATTTATTGTCTCAGCCTACAGTGATGTTTGTTATTCTTGACTCAATGAGTGCTTATCCGAGAACAGGACACACGCCACGTCAAGTTCAGCGTAAAGAGCTCTGACCCTCCACTTGCTAAAAAACATTTGCAGCCAGTCATTATATATGTATGTATGTATATACATATGAATATACATTAATAATATGATATAATATAATAATAGCTATATTTTTTCCCCATGATGTCACCCACCCCAAAGACCTTCTGACTGGCCTTGGTGTCACAGACTCATTATGTGGGGTTCAGCCTGAAGAAACGCTTCACATTTTGACTGACACCCTATTGTTTATTTCTATGCATGTGGTGAATTCAACCAACCTTTGTTTTCAACATGGAAATAGAAGGAGCAGCCACTGGAACCAGTTCTCAGTTGTTTCAATCAAAATGTATTAACCTCCTGTCTCCTGGATGTATGGCTGTATTTGCTGCAGAGGTTTTTTGTACAGCGTTCAGCTGTTTCCTGTCACTAATGGGCTTCAGGCACAGTAGTACACAACAGAGGTCAGATGACTGAAGCTTCTGGATCGTCAGAGGAACTGATCTGGAGTTGGAATCCAGACTGGAAAAAATCTCTCCTCAAACTCTTTCTCTGTCTTTCCTTTATCACAATAGTTATGTACTGACTGAGGATGAATGTGGGTCTATTGTTTTCATCCTGTTTGTACCAGAATAAAGTATATGATGTTGATGCAGCACTGGTCTCATATAACGCAGTTAAGGTGTAACTAAGGTGTCCTTCAGCAAGAGAGAGGTCTGATGGTGTCTGGGCCACACTGTCTTCTCCCATGACACTTGGGGAAGAAGAGAAGATGCGGTCACGAGATAAAAAGCAAAACAATCAAACACACCAAAGCAAACAACATGCAATCCAAGCAAATCCGGTAAAGTCAAGTCATCAGAAAATTAATTGAAATTCCAAGATGAAGCTGTTTCTGACCAGCGAGAAGAGAGCCAGAAAATCCACAGCCAGTGTTCCATCTCCCACAGCAGAGGTTGAAATCCAGAGGAGAAAGTAGCTGATGATCAACACTAGGTAGGACACTTGTTCTCCTCTTATTCAGCAGGCACTTGCTAAGTTCTGACTGCAAGTTGCTGGAACACGACCGCAGATGTAGCGCAGTGTTGATTGAATAACGGTGCCCTCTGGTGGAGATGAAGTGTCAACTTCAGCAGTGTCAGATGAATCTGTATCTTCTCTGCTCTCTGAGTTGGCTATGTGTCACAAAGAGGTGACATGTTAACCGCTATTATTTGTCTTTGAGGGGTGTGACGTCATCCTTTTATGGTGGATCTGCAGTGACTGTTCCTATCAAGCTCCTCCTCCTCGTCCAACCTTCCTGTGACATTCGTTGTCAGTGTGTGCTTGCAGACGGAGACCTCAGAGGTGGTGAAACTTGTTTAATTTACTGGTTGATCATGTGGATTGTTGCTCCCTTTAATAAAAAGCATTTAACACGTTACTTAATTTTACTTGCATTAGACATTTTCCTAGTGTTGTAAAGTTAGTTTAGGAGTTTAGTTTTAGAGGATGTTACGTCTCTTCGATTCAGTGGCGAGGAGTGCATGCCCTAGGCCTTCCAGCGATGTTGTTCTTTTGACTCAACAAGTGCTTATCAGGGAACAGGACCACAGACACTTCCAGAGTTCGAGTAAAGGCTCACATCCCTCCCACCGCCCACTAAAACATTTGCCAGCCAAAATCAAATTTCAAAGATATTGTCAGATTATGTGTCATCAAAGAATCGCATATATTGTCCCCAATATCATCCCTCCACCGGGCCTTCTATTTATCTCGGTGTCAGGAGACTCGTGATGTGGGGGTTCCACTTGATTTGAGAACGCTTCACGTTTAACTGACACCTTTTGTTTACTTTGATGCATGTTGATTCAATCCACCCTTTATTTTCAACATGAAACGAAAAGGGCAGCCACTGGAATCAGTTCTCAGTTGTTGAAATCAGAGAATGTGTTAACCTCTGTCTCCTATGGATGTAGAGTGTATTTGCTGCAGAGGAGTTTTTAGATACAGCGTTCAGCTGTTTCCTGTCACTAATGGGCCTCAGAGCACAGTGTAGTAATACAGCAGAGTCAGGTGGCTGAAGCTTCTGGATCGTCAGAGGAACTGATCTGGAGTTGGAATCCAGACTGGATGAAAATCTCTCCTCAAAAGTCTTTCTCTGTCTTTTGTCCTTACCAGCTGTACTGACTCAGGATGGATATTGGGTCTGTTGTTGTTTTCATCCTGTTTTGTACCAGAATAAAGTATATGATCCTGGTGCTTAGCACTGGTGTTATATGTTGTGCCGAGTTTAACTGGTGTCCTTCAGCAGCAGAGAAATCTGATGGTGTCTGGTCACACTGTCTTACTCCATGACACTCTGGGAAGAAGAGAAGATGGGGTCACGAGATAAAGCAAAAAACAAACAAAAACATGCAGGTAAAATCAAATCATCAAACAATTGAAATTCCAAGATAAAGCTGTTTCAACAGTAGTGAGGAGAGCAGACCAGAAGAATCCGCATTGATTGTTCCATTTCCAGAACAATATTTGTTCCAGCTCTGAAGGAAATTAACTGATGACCAGCACTGGGTGGGACACTTGTTCCCTCGCAGCAACAAAGCACTGCTGCCGAAGTTCTGCTGCAACAGTGCAAACACAGTGCAGATGTAGTACAGTGTTGATTGAATAACGGTGCCCTCTAGTGGAGATGAAATGTCACAACAGCAATGACCAGCTAGATCTGTATCTTCTCTGCTCTCTGAGTTGGCTATGTCACAAGAGGTGACATGTTAACCACGAATATTTGTCTTTGAGGTGTGACGTCATCCTTTTTGGTATTGATCTATGTGTTTGTTCCTGTCAAAGCTGCTCCTCCTCGTCCAACCTGCTTGTGACAATCTTTGATGAAGTGTGTGCTTTACCAGATGAACTCAGAAGTGGTAGAGACTTATTTTAATTACTAGTTAATCCTTGTAGATTTATTTACCAGCTTTAATAAAAGCCATTTGTACTTTTCACCTCTGTCTCCTAGATGTAAGCTATGTTGCTGAAAGGGTTTTTGTACAATGTTCGGCTGTTTCCTGTCGCTGTGGGCTTCGAGGCGCGATGGTGCGCAGCTTAGTCGAGCGGCTGAAGCTTCTGTAGATAAGTCAGAGGACTGATCTGGGTTGGAATCCAGTGTGAATGAATCTCTCCTCAAGCTCTTTCTCTTTCTTTCCTCCTTAACTACTTGTAGTTGTGCTGACTTGAGGTAGATATGTGGGTCTGTTGTCATTTCCAGCCTGTTTGTACCCAAGAACAAACTATGTATATGCTGTTGTAGCACTGGTGTTACGTGTTACTGCCGAGTGTAACTAGACGTCCTTCAACAGCAGAGAAGATCACAGATGGTGTCTGGTCCACGCTGTCTTCTCCATGACACTCTGGTGTGAGAGAGGACAAACAGGGTCACGAGATAAAGCGAAAAACAAACAAAAAACATGCGTAAAATCAAATCATCATCAGCAACAGAAATTGAATCCAATGCTTTCCTGACCATGCGAGAAGAGTGACCAGAAAAGAATCCACAGTACCAGTGTTCCATCTCCACAGCAAAGGTTAGCTCTGGTTGAAAGCAGTGATGATCAACACTGAGTAGGACACTTGGTTCTCCTCACAGCAGCACCACCTCAAAGTTCTGACTGCAAGAAGTGCTGAAACACAGCGCGAATGTAGCGCAGTGTCGATTGAATAACGGTGCTTCTCTAGTGGAGATGAAGTGTCAACTTCCAGGCAGTGTCGTCTGAATCTGTGTCTTCTCTGCTCTCTGAAGGTTGGCTGCTATGTCGCAGAGGTGACATGTCAGCCACGAATATTTGTCTTGAGAGTCTGACCTTGTTACACTGGAAACTTTGAAGGAATAAAAAAAAAAAACAAGTAGAAATATGATGCGTCGATCGAGGTGCTGGAATTTATTCAAAGGTTGAACGTTGTCTGAAAAGATTCAAAGAAACATGTCAGGCCAAACCCAAATACAGCCTGAGGTGCTCTGCTTTTGGCTCACCGCAGCTCAACACTCTTCTGCTACTGCCAGAACAGCCCACCTTTTAAAGTGTAACGCTCCTCCCTGAGCCAGGTGACCAACACAATTGGTCAATCAACAGAAATTGTGGAGTTAAATCAACTATAATCATCTTTACAATATAGTTTACCAACATAAAACTGAAATGTCAACTGTACAATGGTCTTTATGTAAACATGGAAACAAAACAATTGCTCCAAAACCCCAAAACCCAATCACATGAGAACAGGCCCTGCCTATGGACTGCATATAATGTTAGAAATCCCTTTGCATCTGTTTGATGCGTGACACCTATTGAAGTGGGGCATTGCATGCAGAAATAAATGTATGTATGCTTGTGGGGCTTACGGCATTACAAGGGACCAAGTGTGCACCCTAGGTCTCGCATGCAAACTATGAACAGAAAAGAATTTTTAACATTATTTAAAATATAAACAAGCTGAGGAAAACTGGTGTGGCGTGTGTGTGTGTGTGTGCAGTACATGTGTTTTATCCGATGCGCCACACGCTGGGAGTGAAGTGTGTCACTGTCCACAGACTCTCATCCTTTATTGTAGGGTCTGGCGTGATTGTTTCTATATCAAAACTCCTCCTTCTAAATCCAACCTGTCTTTGACAATCTTTTATTAGTGAGTGGTAGTAGATTTGTTACTCCACTTTAATAAAAGCATTTACACATTCGCCTTTTACTTGCATTAGAGACATTTCCAAGTGTTGTAGGTTAGTTTAGGGAGTTTGGTTTAGAGGACGTTTTTGTCTCTTTAAATTCAGTGTCAAGAGTGCATGCCTGAGCTTTCAGTGATGTTCTTTCGATTCAACGAGGCTTATCCCAGAGCACAGGACACATACACGCTCAAGTTCAACATAAAGGTCTGACCCTCCCACCCACTAAAAAACATTTGCAGCCAAAATCAAATTTCGAAGCAGATATTGTCAGATTATTGTCATGAAAAATGAAAAGCTATATTATCCCCAATATCATCACCAAGACCTTCTAACTGGCCTCGATGTTCACAGACTCAAAATGTGGGGTTCACACTGAAGAGCGCTTCACATTTTAACCTGACACCCTGTTGTTTATTTCTTTATGCATGTGGTGAATTCAACCCACCTTTGTTTTCAACATGAAATAGAAAGGAGCAGCCACTGGAATAAGTTCTCAGTTGTTAAATCAGAATGTGTTAACCTCTGTCTCCTGGATGTAGCTGTATTTGCTTCAGAGGTTTTTGGTACAGCGTTCAGCTGTTTCCTGTCACTGTGGGCTGCAGAGCACAGTAGAGCACAGCAGAGTCAGACGGCTGAAGCTTCTGGATCGTCAGAGGAACTGATCTGGAGTTGGAATCCAGACTGGATGAAAATCTCCTCAAACTCTTTCTCTGTCTTTCCTTTGTCACCATGGCTGTACTGGCTCAGGATGAATGTGGGTCTGTTGTTGTTTCCATCCTGTTTGTACCAGAATAAAGTATATGATCCTGCTGTAACACTGGTGTTATATATGTACAGCCGAGTTTAACTGAGTGTCCTTCAGCAGCAGAGAGATCTGATGGTGTCTGGTCCACTGTCTTCTCCATGACACTCTGGAAAGAAGAGAAGATGGGGTCACGAAATAAAGCAAAATAAACAAACAAAAAAGAAAACATGCAGTGAAGTGAAGTCATAAGACAATTGAAATTCCAAGATGAAGCTGTTTCTGACCAGCGAGAAAAGCAACCAGAAGAATCCACAGCCAGTGTTCCATCTCCACAGCAATAAATGTTGAAATCTGACGGAGAAAGTAGCTGATGATCAACACTGAGTGGGACACTTGTTCTCCTCACAACAGCAGCACTTCTAAAGTTCTGACTGCAAGAGTGCTGGAACACAGTGCAGATGTAGTGCAGTGCTGATTGAATAACGGTGCCCTCTAGTGGAGATGAATATTCAACTTCAGCAGTGTCAGCTGATTCTGTATCTTCTCTGCTCTCTGAGGCCTTCTTGAACTCTGAAGAAGACAATTCATCAGAACATGTTTGTGTTGCTCTGCGATTTGACCAGTTAGGAATAAGGAAGTTAATTTGAGAAGGACAATACTTTTGCAGACTTTGTTCATGTTTCCATCATCCTGATAGTGCCTGTAAGTTCAGCATGCCCTCCTTCCCCTTGAAATGTGCTGAAACAATTGATGTCAGTTAATCCTCCTAGTTTATGCGGTCAGCCTTCAGTCTGTATTAGTCTGGCAATGTCTTTGAGAGTGTGACCTCATCCTTTTATGGTGGATCTGTGATTGTTTCTATCAAGCTCAACCTCCTTGTCCAAACTGCCTGTGACATTCGTTGTCAGTGTGTGCTTGCAGATGAACCTCAGAAGTGGTGAGACTTGTTTAATTTACTGGTTGATCATGTGGATTTGTTACTGACTTTAATAAAAGTATTTAACACTTTCAGCTTTTACTTGCATTAGAGACATTTCCTAGTGTTGTAGGTTAGTTTAGGGAGTTTGGTTTAGAGGACGTTTTTTGTCTCCTTTATTCAGTGGCGAGAGTGCATGTCTAGGCCTTCAGCGATGTTGTTCTTTGACTCAACAAGTGCTTATCATAAAACAGGACACAGACACTTCAAGTTCAGCATAAATACTCTGACACCTTGTTTCCCCCAATATCATCCACCCAAGGCCTTCTAACTGGTCTCGTGTCACTGACTCATTATGTTGGAGTTCATGCTGAAAGCGCTTCACATTTTGACTGACACCCTTTTGTTTATTTCTTTATGCATGTGTGAATTCAACCCACCTTTTCTTTTTCAACATGGAAACAGAAAGGAGCAGCCACTGGAATCAGTTCTCAGTTGTTAAATCAGAATGTGTTAACCTCTGTCTCCTGGATGTAGCTGTATTTGCTGCAGAGGTTTTTGTACAGCGTTCAGCTGTTTCCTGTCACTGTGGGCTTCAGGCACAGTAGTACACAACAGAGTCAGACGGCTGAAGCTTCTGGATCGTCAGAGGAACTGATCTGGAGTTGGAATCCAGACTGGATGAAAATCTCCTCAAACTCTTTCTCTGTCTTTCCTTTACCACCATGGCTGTACTGGCTCAGGATTAATGTGGGTCTGTTGTCATTTCCATCCTGTTTGTACCAGAATAAAGTATCATGATCCTGTTGTAGCACTGGTGTTATATGTACAGCCGAAGTGTAACTGAATGTCCTTCAGCAGAAGAGAGATCTGATGGTGTCTGGTCCACACTGTCTTCTCATGACACTCTGGGAAAGAAGAGAAGATGGGGTCACGAGATAAAGCAAAACAATCAAACAAAAAAAAACATGCAAACAATCAAGCAAAAACATCAAAGTCATCATCAGAAAATTGAAATTCCAAGATGAAGCTGTTCCTGACCAGCGAGAAGAGCAGCCAGAAGAATCCACAGCCAGTGTTCCATCTCCACAGCAAGGTTGAAACTCAGAGGAGAAAGTAGCTGATGATCAACACTGAGTGGGACACTTGTTCTCCTCACAACAGCAGCACTTGAAGTTCTTGACTGCAAGAGTGCTGGAACACAGCGCAGATGTAGTGCAGTGCTGATTGAATAACGGTGCCTCTAGTGAGATGAAGTGTCAACTTCAGCAGTGTCATCTGAATCTGTATCTTCTCTTGCTCTCTGAGTTGGCTATGTCTCGCAGAAGAAGACATGTTAACCACCAATATTTGTCTTTGAGAGTCTGACCAGTTATTACATGAGGAATTTGAGAAGGAAATAAAAAACAAAACAAATATTCATATTTCCATCATCCTGAGAGTGCTTGGAATTTCAGTTCCTTCCCTTGAAATTGTCTGAAACAATTGAAAACATACAGGCAAACCTAATTTATGAGGGCTGCTTCTGCTTTAGTCTGGCAATGACTTTTGAGTCAACACTCATCTGTTATGGTGAGAACAGCCTGTTTAGATGTGGCTCACTCCCTAGACAGGTGACCTGCCAATTAGTCAATCTTTGTAAATTGTGAGTGCAGATCAACCATAATAAATGGGTGAGAATATAGTTTACCAACATAAAACTGAAATGTGGACCGTGCAATGGTCTTATTAAAACATAGAACCAAAAAAACAATTGTCCAAAACCCAAACCCCAATCACATGAGAACAGGCCACTTCAGGGACCGCATATAATGTTGGGATGTTTTTGCATCCCCAATATCATCCACCCAAGACCTTCTAACTGGTCTCGGTGTCACAGACTCATTATGTTGAGGTTCACGCTTAAGAAATGCTTCACATTTTGACTGACACCCTGTTGTTAATTTCTATGCATGTGGTGAATTCAACCCACCTTTGTTTTTCAACATGGAAACAGAAAGGAGCAGCCACTGGAATCAGTTCTCAGTTGTTAAATCAGAATGTGTTAACCTCTGTCTCCTGGATGTAGCTGTATTTGCTGCAGAGGTTTTTGTACAGCGTTCAGCTGTTTCCTGTCACTGTGGGCTGCAGAGCACAGTAGTACACAGCAGAGTCAGACGGCTGAAGCTTCTGGATCGTCAGAGGAACTGATCTGGAGTTGGAATCTAGACTGGATGAAAATCTCCCCTCAAACTCTTTCTCTGTCTTTCCTTTGTCACCGTAGTTGTACTGACTGAGGATGAATGTGGGTTTGTCATTTCCAGCCTGTTTGTACCAGAACAAATATGGGGAAGAAGAACTGGTCTCATATATACAGTTGATTGTAACTGAGTGTCCTTCAGTAGCAGTGGGATCTGATGTTGGCTGTTCCACCCTGTCTTCTCCTTGACACTCTGGGGAAGAAGAGAAGATGGAGGGCAAGAAATGAGCCAATGAAGAACATCCACAAACAGTCAAAAGACCAAACCGTCACTTGGTCTTTTCAAGGAAAAAAAAACCTCCCTCACCAGCAGCAAACATGAAGATCATCCACAGGAAGAAGAGCTGCATGGCTTCCACCTGGACTGACTGAATGAAGAGAAGACATCTGCTGTTCAGCTCCACCAGGAAGCCCTTCATATTCAGCTCTTTAGCTCCGCCTCTTCCTGTACTCATTGGAGGCTGCTGCATCACCATCACCAATATCACTGGTCAGGTGCTCAGCAGATGGATGGAGATCTTTGTGAGCAACTTCTTCCTGCTGTGGAAACTCTGTGTTTTCATGCCATCAGCTCTTGTTTCTTGTTTCTATACCTTCAGTCAAATTTCTGTTTGCTATTTTGCACCTTTCTGGTCATGTTTTTCTCTTCAGAGTTATTTCATGTTTTCAACCTTTGACAAAGTTTTCTTCCTCATCATTGTCGTTGGGTTCCTGAGGCCTCATAGACCTGCGATCAGCCACATCTGGTCTCTCTCAGCAGTAGACCCAACAACAGTGCACTCTAGTGTTTTAGCGTCATTGGACCACCAGCTATTTTACTTGTGCGCAGCACTTTGGTGAACAGTGTTGACTCAAATGTTTTTTATCAGTCAGAGTGGAACTGAGTCTGAACGAGGACCCAAACTTCTGTCCATCTTTGGTACAGGTGGTCTTAACTGGTCTCTCCAGGGCCCAGAAGCAGAGCCACTAGTTATTTGGCTGACTGTGATCATGCTGATGACCACTTTAATTTCCCCCATGTCGTGTTTCTATGACAGTGTGTATGAACCAGTTTCCTCTGCAAATGTGAATAAACATGATTCAGTTGAGTCTGATTTGACTTCAGTTCACCTCACTTTAGTGACTCACGTTCCTGTGTGCAGAGCTGCTGCTGACTGGTTGCTGTATGAAGCATCCAACAGTTCATATCAGAACGAAGCTGTGGTTTCAATCCCACTTCCCTCCTCTTTGAAGAGTCATCAGATATCAGTCTCCAGGTTTTTGTACAGCCTCTCCAACACTTCACATCACTGTGCTTCTGTATGCACAGTAGTAGAGAGCTGAGTCTTCCAGACTGAGGCTTCTGATGATCAGCTGAGTCTCTCTTCCTGATGCTGTGGTGTCAAAACGCTTGTCAGGAATATTTTTGTATTCACTGTAACTTCCTGCACCTTTGCCAAGTATGAACTGAGGAGCCTGCAGGTCAGAGGGCTGTTTGTACCACTCAAAATAGACATTGCTAATTGATGTCTTAAGCCGACACCTGAGTGTGACAGTTTCTCCTTCTCTTCCACTGACTGTTTTTTCTACAGGAGATAGTTGGCATTCAACTGCTGGTCCTGATGAAGCAGAGGAAAGAAGCAATCAGACACACACAGTTGATCTTTTGGTGAGAGATGACAGCAGAAACATCTGGTTACTGAAAAGATTAGTAGTATTATTGTGAAGGAATTCATAAATGTAGCTGTTTCTGACCAGTGAGAAGAGCAGCGAGAAGAATCCACGGCCAGTGCTCCATCTCCACAACAAGAAGGAGAAAGTAGCTGATGATCAACTCTGAGTGGGACTCTTGTCCTCCTCACAGCAGCAGCACTTCCGACTGCCAGAGAGCTGCAACGCTGCAGATGTAGTGCGATGACTTCTGGCGCCCTCTAGTGGAGGTCAAGTGATGATTTCAGCAGAGTGTCGGCTTCTGTTTTTGCACATTGACTGTGGGTTTGCTGACACAGTGGGCCTCACAGCACAGTAGTACAGAGCAGAGTGTGTCACTGCAGCAGAGGACACCTGAAGATCCACCTGGTTGTCTCCAGACACTGTCGCTGACAGTCTGGTAGCTATTTTGGTTTGTGTTCCATGGTGACAGATGAGGAACATTGGTGGTTCTCCTGGATGTTGTTGGTCCCAGTGGAAATAATCATCAGCATTTACAGTCTAGTGGAATGTGTAGGAGGGCGTGAATGACTCCACACACACAAGATGTGGCATTCATGTTGGCGCCTGTGTCTTCTGGGTCTTGATGTGTGTCTTTTTGTTTGTTTGTTTATTGGTTGCTTGTTTGTTTTCCTTGTCTCTCCACTTGTTCTTTATTTTGAATATAGTTGATAAAAAAAACTCAATAAAAACAATTTGAAATAAATAAATATCACCTTGGCACTATCTGAGTTGTGAGGTCTGAAGGACAGCTATCAAGCTCCTCCTACTCGTCCAACCTGCCTGTTATGATCTTTGTCAGTGTGCGCTCGCAGATTAACCATTGAAGTGGTGAGACTTGTTTTGTTGACTGGGTTATTGTTTAGTTTTATTTCTCACTTGCATAAAAACATTTTACATATTAACTTTCAATTTGAATAAAGAAATTTCCTCCAGTTGTCCGTTGGTTTTGGGAGTTTGGTTGAGAGGACATTTATTGTCTCAGCCTACAGTGATGTTATTCTTCGACTCAATGAGTGCTTATCCGAGAACAGGACACATACACGTCAAGTTCAACGTAAAGGCTCTGACCCCTCCCACCCACTAAAAACATTTGCAGCCAGTCATTATATATATATGTATATGTATATGTATACATATGTATACACATTAATAATATGATATAATATAATAACAGCTATATTTTCCCCCCAATGTCACCCACCCCAAAGACCTTCTGACTGGCCTTGGTGTCACAGACTCAAAATGTGGGGTTCAACCTGAAGAGACGCTTCACATTTTGACTGACACCCTGTTGTTTATTTCTATGCATGTGGTGAATTCAACCCACCTTTGTTTTTCAACATGGAAATAGAAAGGAGCAGCCACTGGAACCAGTTCTCAGTTGTTCAATTAAAATTTGTGAACCTCTGTCTCCTGGATGTAGCTGTATTTGCTGCAGAGGTTTTTGTACAGGCTACACGTGTTTCCTGTCACTGTGGGCTTCAGAGCACAGTAGTACACAGCAGAGTCAGACGGCTGAAGCTTCTGGATCGTCAGAGGAACTGATCTGGAGTTGGAATCCAGTGTAGATGAAAATCTCTCCTCAAACTCTTTCTCTGTCTTTCCTTTACCATGGCTGTACTGACTCAGGATGAATGTGGGTCTGTTGTTGTTTCCATCCTGTTTGTACCAGAATAAAGTATATCCTGTTGATGCACTGGTGTTATATGTACAGCCGAGTGTAACTGAATGTCCTTCAGCAGCAGAGAGATCTGATGGTGTCTGGGCCACACTGTCTTCTCCATGACACTCTGGGGAAGAAGAGAAGATGGGGTCACGAGATAAAGCAAACCAAACAAGAAACATGTGGTAAAGTCAAATCATCAAACAATTGAAATTCCAAGATGAAGCTGTTTCTGACCAGCGAGAAGAGCAGCCAGAAGAATCCACAGCCAGTGTTCCATCTCCACAGCAAGGTTAGCTCTGAAGGGAAAGTAGCTGATGATCAACACTGAGTGGGACACTTGTTCTCCTCACAGCGGCACCACTTCTGAAGTTCTGACTGCAAGAGTGCATTAACACAGCGCAGATGTAGTACAGTGTTGATTGAATAACGCTGCCCTCTAGTGGAGATGAGGTGTCAACTTCAGCAGTGTCATCTGAATCTGTATCTTCTCTGCTCTCTGAGTTGGCTATGTCACAAGAGAGTGACATGTTAACCACTAATATTTGTCTTTGAGAGTGTGACGTCATCCTTTTATGGTGGATCTATGTGACTGTTTCTATCAAGCTCCTCCTCCTCGTCCAACCTGCCTGTGACAATCTTTGTCAGTGTGTGCTTGCAGACGAACCTCAGAAGTGGTGAGACTTGTTTAATTTACTGGTTGATCATGTGGATTTGTTATTGACTTTAATAAAAGCATTGAACACTTTCACCTTTTACTTGCATTAGAGAAATTTCCTAGTGTTGTAGGTTAGTTTTGGGAGTTTGGTTTAGAGGACGTTTTTTGTCTCTTTTATTCCGTGGCGAGAGTGCGTGTCTAGGCCTTCAGCGATGTTGTTCTTTGACTCAACAAGTGCTTAACCGAGGACAGGACACATATGCGTCAAGTTCAACGTAAAGGCTCTGACCCCTCCCACCCACTAAAAACATTTGCAGCCAAAATCAAATTTCAAAGGATATTGTCAGATTATTATCATCAAAAAAAGAAGAAGCTATATTTTCCCCCAATATCATCCACCCAAGACCTTCTAACTGACCTCGGAGTCAGAGACTCAAAATGTGGGGTTCACACTGAAGAGACGCTTCACATTTTGACTGTCACCCTGTTGTTTATTTCTATGCATGTGGTAAATTCAACCCACCTTTGTTTTTCAACCTGGAAACAGAAAGGAGCAGCCACTGGAATAAGTTCTCAGTTGTTAAATCAGAATGTGTTAACCTCTGTCTCCTGGATGTAGCTGTATTTGCTGCAGAGGTTTTTGTACAGCGTTCAGCTGTTTCCTGTCACTGTGGGCTGCAGAGCACAGTAGTACACAGCAGAGTCAGACGGCTGAAGCTTCTGGATTATCAGAGGAACTGATCTGGAGTTGGAATCCAGACTGGATGAAAATCTCCCCTCAAACTCTTTCTCTGTCTTTCCTTTGTCACCGTAGTTGTACTGACTGAGGATGAATGTGGGTTTGTCATTTCCAGCCTGTTTGTACCAGAACAAAAATGGGGAAGAGTCACTGGTCTCATATGTGCAGCTGAGAATAACAGATTGTCCTTCAGTAGCAGTGGGATCTGATGTTGGCTGGTCCACCCTGTCTTCTCCATGACACTCTGGGGAAGAAGAGAAGATGGAGGGCAAGAAATGAGCCAATGAAGAACATCCACAAACAGTCAACAGACCAAACCGTCACTTGGTCTTTTCAAGGAAAAAAAAACCTCCCTCACCAGCAGCAAACATGAAGATCAACCACAGGAAGGAGAGCTGCATGGCTTCCACCTGGACTGACTGAATGAAGAGAAGACAGCTGCTGTTCAGCTCCACCAGGAAGCCCTTCATATTCAGCTCTTTAGCTCCGCCTCTTCCTGTACTCAGTGGATGCTGCTGCATCACCATCATCATCACCAATATCACTGGTCAGGTGCTCAGCAGATGGATGGAGATCTTTGTGAGCAACTTCTTCCTGCTGTGGAAACTCTGTGTTTTCATGCCATCAGGTCTTGTTTCTTGTTTCTATACCTTCAGTCAAATTTCTGTTTGCTATTTTGAACCTTTCTGGTCATGTTTTTCTCTTAAGAGTTATTTCATGTTTTCAACCTTTGACAAAGTTTTCTTCCTCATCATTGTCGTTGGGTACCTGAGGCCTCATAGACCTGCGATCAGCCACATCTGGTCTCTCTCAGCAGTAGACCCAACAACAGTGCACTCTAGTGTTTTAGCGTCATTGGACCACCAGCTATTTTACTTGTGTGCAGCACTTTGGTGAACAGTGTTGTGACTCAAAATGACTAAAAATTTTTTTATCAGTCAGAGTGGAAGTGAGTCTGAACAAGGCCCAAAACTTCTGTCCATCTTTGGTACAGGTGGTCTTTAGTGGTCTCTCCAGGGCCCAGAAGCAGAGCCACTAGTTATTTGGCTGACTGTCATGTGATCATGCTGATGACCACTTTAATTTCCCCCATGTCGTGTTTCTATGACAGTGTGTGTGAACTAGTTTCCTCTGCAAATGTGAATAAACATGATTCAGTTGAGTCTGATTTGACTTCAGTTCACCTCACTTTAGTGACACTTGTTCCTGTGTGCAGAGCTGCTGCTGACTGGTTGCTGTATGAAGCATCCAACAGTTCATATCAGAACGAAGCTGTGGTTTCAATCCCACTTCCCTCCTCTTTGAAGAGTCATCAGATATCAGTCTCCAGGTTTTTGTACAGCCTCTCCAACACTTCACATCACTGTGCTTCTGTATGCACAGTAGTAGAGAGCTGTGTCTGCCAGACTGAGGCTTCTGATGATCAGCTGAGTCTCTCTTCCTGATGCTCTGGTGTCAAAACGCTTGTCGGGAATATTTTCCAGACGACTCGATCCTCCTGCACCTTTGCCAAGTATGAACTGAGGAGCCTGCAGGTCAGAGGGCTGTCTGTACCACTCAAAATAGACATCGCGCATTGATGTCTTAAGCCGACACCTGAGTGTGACAGTTTCTCCTTCTCTTCCACTGACTGTTTTTTCTACAGGAGATAGTTGGCATTCAACTGCTGGCCCTGATGAAGCAGAGGAAATAAGCAATCAGACACACACAGTTGATCTTTTAGTGAGAGATGACGGCAGAAACATCAGGTTACTGAAAAGATTAGTAGTATTATTGTGAAGGAATTCATAAATGTAGCTGTTTCTGACCAGTGAGAAGAGCAGCGAGAAGAATCCACGGCCAGTGCTCCATCTCCACAACAAGAAGGAGAAAGTAGCTGATGATCAACTCTGAGTGGGACTCTTGTCCTCCTCACAGCAGCAGCACTTCCGACTGCCAGAGAGCTGCAACGCTGCAGATGTAGTGCGATGACTTCTGGCGCCCTCTAGTGGAGGTCAAGTGATGATTTCAGCAGAGTGTCGGCTTCTGTTTTTGCTCATTGACTGTGGGTTTGCTGACACAGTGGGCCTCACAGCACAGTAGTACAGAGCAGAGTGTGTCACTGCAGCAGAGGACACCTGAAGATCCACCTGGTTGTCTCCAGACACTGTCGCTGACAGTCTGGTAGCTATTTTGGTTTGTGTTCCATGGTGACAGATGAGCAACATTGGTGGTTCTCCTGGATGTTGTTGGTCCCAGTGGAAATAATCATCAGCATTTACAGTCTAGTGGAATGTGTAGGAGGGCGTGAATGACTCCACACACACAAGATGTGGCATTCATGTTGGCGCCTGTGTCTTCTGGGTCTTGATGTGTGTGTTTTTGTTTGTTTGTTTATTGGTTGCTTGTTTGTTTTCCTTGTCTCTCCACTTGTTCTTTATTTTGAATATAGTTGATAAAAAAACTCAATAAAAACAATTTGAAATAAATAAATATCACCTTGGCACTATCTGAGTTGTGAGGTCTGAAGGACAGCTATCAAGCTCCTCCTACTCGTCCAACCTGCCTGTTGTGATCTTTGTCAGTGTGCGCTCGCAGATTAAAATTGAAGTGGTGAGACTTGTTTTGTTAACTGGGTTATTGTTTAGTTTTATTTCTCACTTGCATAAAAACATTTTACATATTAACTTTCAATTTGAATAAAGAAGTTTCCTCCAGTTGTCCGTTGGTTTTGGGAGTTTGGTTGAGAGGACATTTATTGTCTCAGCCTACAGTGATGTTATTCTTCGACTCAATGAGTGCTTATCCGAGAACAGGACACATACACGTCAAGTTCAACGTAAAGGCTCTGACCCCTCCCACCCACTAAAAACATTTGCAGCCAGTCATTATATATATATGTATATGTATATGTATACATATGAATACACATTAATAATATGATATAATATAATAATAGCTATATTTTCCCCGCAATGTCACCCACCCCAAAGACCTTCTGACTGGCCTTGGTGTCACAGACTCATTATGTGGGGTTCAACCTGAAGAAACGCTTCACATTTTGACTGACACCCTGTTGTTTATTTCTATGCATGTGGTGAATTCAACCCACCTTTGTTTTTCAACATGGAAAGAGAAAGGAGTAGCCACTGGAATCAGTTCTCAGTTGTCCAATCAGAATGTGTTAACCTCTGTCTCCTGGATGTAGCTGTATTTGCTGCAGAGGTTTTTGTACAGCGTTCAGCTGTTTCCTGTCACTGTGGGCTTCAGAGCACAGTAGTACACAGCAGAGTCAGACGGCTGAAGCTTCTGGATCGTCAGAGGAACTGATCTGGAGTTGGAATCCAGACTGGAAGAAAATCTCCCCTCAAACTCTTTCTCTGTCTTTCCTTTGTCACCGTAGTTGTACTGACTGAGGATGAATGTGGGTCTGTTGTTTCCATCCTGTTTGTACCAGAATAAAGTATATGATGTTGATGCAGCACTGGTCTCATATGTACAGTTGAGTGTAACTGAGTGTCCTTCAGCAGCAGAGAGATCTGATGGTGTCTGGGCCACACTGTCTTCTCCATGACACTCTGGGGAAGAAGAGAAGATGGGGTCACGAGATAAAGCAAAACAATCAAACACACAAACAAACAAACAAACAATCAAGCAAAACATCCGGTAAAGTCAAGTCATCAGAAAATTGAAATTGAAATTCCAAGATGAAGCTGTTTCTGACCAGCGAGAAGAGCAGCCAGAAGAATCCACAGCCAGTGTTCCATCTCCACACCAAGGTTGAAATCCAGAGGAGAAAGTAGCTGATGATCAACACTGAGTGGGACACTTGTTCTCCTCTTGTTCCAGCAGCGCTGCTGAAGTTCTGACTGCAAGATTGCTGGAACACAGTGCAGATGTAGTACAGTGTTGATTGAATAACGCTGCCCTCTAGTGGAGATGAAGTGTCAACTTCAGCAGTGTCAGATGAATCTGTATCTTCTCTGCTCTCTGAGTTGGCTATGTCACAAGAGAGTGACATGTTAACCACTAATATTTGTCTTTGAGAGTGTGACGTCATCCTTTTATGGTGGATCTACGTGACTGTTTCTATCAAGCTCCTCCTCCTCGTCCAACCTTCCTGTGACATTCGTTGTCAGTGTGTGCTTGCAGACGAACCTCAGAAGTGGTGAAACTTGTTTAATTTACTGGTTGATCATGTGGATTTGTTACTCCCTTTAATAAAAGCATTTTACACATTCGCCTTTTACTTGCATTAGAGAAATTTCCTAGTGTTGTAGGTTAGTTTAGGGAGTTTGGTTTAGAGGATGTTTTTTGTCTCTTTTATTCAGTGGCGAGAGTGCATGCCTAGGCCTTCAGTGATGTTGTTCTTTGACTCAACAAGTGCTTATCCGAGAACAGGACACATACACTTCAAGTTCAGCATAAAGGCTCTGACCCCTCCCACCCACTAAAAACATTTGCAGCCAAAATCAAATTTCAAAGGATATTGTCAGATTATTGTCATCAAAAAAAGAATAAACTATATTATCCCCCAATATCATCCACCCAAGACCTTCTAACTGACCTCGGTGTCAGAGACTCATGATGTGGGGTTCCAACTGAAGAGACGCTTCACATTTTAACTGACACCCTTTTGTTTACTTTGATGCATGTGTTGATTCAATCCACCTTTATTTTTCAACATGGAAACAGAAAGGAGCAGCCACTGGAATCAGTTCTCAGTTGTTAAATCAGAATGTGTTAACCTCTGTCTCCTGGATGTAGGTGTATTTGCTGCAGAGGTTTTTGTACAGCGTTCAGCTGTTTCCTGTCACTGTGGGCTTCAGAGCACAGTAGTACACAGCAGAGTCAGACGGCTGAAGCTTCTGGATCGTCAGAGGAACTGATCTGGAGTTGGAATCCAGACTGGATGAAAATCTCTCCTCAAAGTCTTTCTCTGTCTTTCCTTTACCATGGCTGTACTGGCTCAGGATGAATGTGGGTCTGTTGTTGTTTTCATCCTGTTTGTACCAGAATAAAGTATATGATCCTGTTGTAGCACTGGTGTTATATGTACAGCCGAGTTTAACTGAGTGTCCTTCAGCAGCAGAGAGATCTGATGGTGTCTGGTCCACACTGTCTTCTCCATGACACTCTGGGAAAGAAGAGAAGATGGGGTCACGAGATAAAGCAAAACAAACAAAAAAACATGCGGTAAAATCAAATCATCAAACAATTGAAATTCCAAGATGAAGCTGTTTCTGACCAGCGAGAAGAGCAACCAGAAGAATCCACAGCCAGTGTTCCATTTCCAGAACAATGTTGAAATCCAGAGGAGAAATTAACTGATGACCAACACTGAGTGGGACACTTGTTCTCCTCACAACAGCAGCACTGCTGAAGTTCTGACTGCAACAGTGCAACACAGTGCAGATGTAGTACAGTGTTGATTGAATAACGGTGCCCTCTAGTGGAGATGAAGTGTCAACTTCAGCAGTGCCAGCTGAATCTGTATCTTCTCTGCTCTCTGAGTTGGCTATGTCACAAGAGAGTGACATGTTAACCACGAATATTTGTCTTTGAGAGTGTGACGTCATCCTTTTATTGTGGATCTATGTGTTTGTTCCTATCAAGCTGCTCCTCCTCGTCCAACCTGCTTGTGACAATCTTTGTCAGTGTGTGCTTGCAGATGAACCTCAGAAGTGGTGAGACTTGTTTAATTTACTGGTTGATCATGTGGATTTGTTACTGACTTTAATAAAAGCATTTAACACTTTTCACCTCTGTCTCCTGGATGTAGCTGTATTTGCTTCAGAGGTTTTTGTACAGCGTTCAGCTGTTTCCTGTCACTGTGGGCTTCAGAGCACAGTAGTACACAGCAGAGTCAGACGGCTGAAGCTTCTGGATCGTCAGAGGAACTGATCTGGAGTTGGAATCCAGTGTAGATGAAAATCTCTCCTCAAACTCTTTCTCTTTCTTTCCTCCTTGACCACCATAGTTGTACTGACTGAGGATGAATGTGGGTCTGTTGTCATTTCCAGCCTGTTTGTACCAGAATAAACTATATGATGCTGTTGTAGCACTGGTGTTATATGTACAGCCGAGTGTAACTGAATGTCCTTCAGCAGCAGAGAGATCTGATGGTGTCTGGTCCACGCTGTCTTCTCCATGACACTCTGGGGAAGAGGACAAATGGGGTCACGAGATAAAGCAAAACAAACAAAAAAACATGCGGTAAAATCAAATCATCATAACAATTGAAATTCCAAGACAATGCTTTTTCTGACCAGCGAGAAGAGCAGCCAGAAGAATCCACAGCCAGTGTTCCATCTCCACAGCAAGGTTAGCTCTGAAGGGAAAGTAGCTGATGATCAACACTGAGTGGGACACTTGTTCTCCTCACAGCGGCACCACTTCTGAAGTTCTGACTGCAAGAGTGCTGGAACACAGCGCAGATGTAGCGCAGTGTCGATTGAATAACGGTGCCCTCTAGTGGAGATGAAGTGTCAACTTCAGCAGTGTCATCTGAATCTGTATCTTCTCTGCTCTCTGAGTTGGCTATGTCACAAGAGAGTGACATGTTAACCACGAATATTTGTCTTTGAGAGTCTGACCTTGTTACATGGGAACTTTGAAGGAATAAAAAAAAAAAACAAATGGAAATATGGCGTAGTCGAGGAGTCGCTTGGAATTTATTCAAAGGTTGAACATTGTCTGAAAAAATTCAAAACATACAGGCAAACCCAAATACAGCTGAGGTGCTCTGCTTTAGCTCACCGCAGCTCAACACTCTTCTGCTACTGCCAGAACAGCCACCTTTTAAAGGTAACGCTCCTCCCCTGAGCCAGGTGACCAATCAATTAGTCAATCAACAGAAATTATGGAGTTAAATCAACCATAATCATCTTACAATATAGTTTACCAACATAAAACTGAAATGTCAACCGTACAATGGTCTTATGTAAACATGGAAACAAAAACAATTGCTCCAAAACCCCAAAAACCCAATCACATGAGAACAGGCCCCGCCCATGGACTGCATATAATGCTGGGGAATCCTTTGCATCTGTTTGATGCGTGACACCTGCGGAAGTGGGCATTGCATGCAAGTAAATGTATGTATGCTTGTGGGGCTTACAGCATTACAGGGACCAAGTGTGCACCCTAGGTCTCGCTGCCAAACTGTGAACAGAAGAAAAGAATCTTTAACATTATTTAGAAATATAAAACAAGCTGAGGAAAAACTGGTGTGGCGTGTGTGTGTGTGAGTGTGTGCGTGTACATGTGTTTTATCCGGTGCGCCACACGCTGGGAGTGAGTGTGCCCCGTCACAGACCTCATCCTTTTATTGTGGGTCTATGTGATTGTTTCTATATCAAGCTCCTCCTTCTCGTCCAACCTGTCTTTGACAATCTTTGTCAGTGAGTGCTAGCAGATTTGTTACTCCCTTTAATAAAAGCATTTTACACATTCGCCTTTTACTTGCATTAGAGACATTTCCAAGTGTTGTAGGTTAGTTTAGGGAGTTTGGTTTAGAGGACGTTTTTTGTCTCTTTAAATTCAGTGTCAAGAGTGCATGCCTAGGCTTTCAGTGATGTTCTTTGACTCAACGAGGGCTTATCCCAGAGCACAGGACACATACACGTCAAGTTCAGCATAAAGGCTCTGACCCCTCCCACCCACTAAAAACATTTGCAGCCAAAATCAAATTTCAAAGGATATTGTCAGATTATTGTCATCAAAAAATGAAGAAGCTATATTATCCCCCAATATCATCACCAAGACCTTCTGACTGGCCTCGGTGTCACAGACTCATTGTGTGGGGTTCACACTGAAGAAACGCTTCACATTTTAACTGACACCCTGTTGTTTATTTCTATGCATGTGGTGAATTCAACCCACCTTTGTTTTTCAACATGGAAATAGAAAGGAGCAGCCACTGGAATAAGTTCTCAGTTGTTAAATCAGAATGTGTTAACCTCTGTCTCCTGGATGTAGCTGTATTTGCTTCAGAGGTTTTTGTACAGCGTTCAGCTGTTTCCTGTCACTGTGGGCTGCAGAGCACAGTAGTACACAGCAGAGTCAGACGGCTGAAGCTTCTGGATCGTCAGAGGAACTGATCTGGAGTTGGAATCCAGACTGGATGAAAATCTCTCCTCAAACTCTTTCTCTGTCTTTCCTTTACCATGGCTGTACTGGCTCAGGATTAATGTGGGTCTGTTGTTGTTTCCATCCTGTTTGTACCAGAATAAAGTATTTGATCCTGCTGTAACACTGGTGTTATATGTACAGCCGAGTTTAACTGAGTGTCCTTCAGCAGCAGAGAGATCTGATGGTGTCTGGTCCACACTGTCTTCTCCATGACACTCTGGAAAGAAGAGAAGATGGGGTCACGAGATAATGCAATACAAACAAAAAAAAACATGCAGTGAAGTCAAGTCATAAGACAATTGAAATTCCAAGATGAAGCTGTTTCTGACCAGCGAGAAAAGCAACCAGAAGAATCCACAGCCAGTGTTCCATCTCCACAGCAATGTTGAAATCCAGAGGAGAAAGTAGCTGATGATCAACACTGAGTGGGACACTTGTTCTCCTCTCAACAGCAGCACTGCTGAAGTTCTGACTGCAAGAGTGCTGGAACACAGTGCAGATGTAGTGCAGTGCAGATTGAATAACGGTGCCCTCTAGTGGAGATGAAGTGTCAACTTCAGCAGTGTCAGATGAATGTGTATCTTCTCTGCTCTCTGAGGCTTTCTTGAACTCTGAAGAAGACAATTCATCAGAACATGTTTGTGTTGCTCACGATTTGACCAGTGAGGAATAAGGAAGTTAATTTGAGGAGAACAAAACTTTTGCAGACTTTGTTCATGTTTCACTCATCCTGATAGTGCCTTTAAGTTCAGCATGCCCTCCTTCCCCTTGAAATGTGCTGAAACAATTGATGTCAGTTAATCCTCCTAGTATATGAGGTCAGCCTTCAGTCTTTTTTAGTCTGGCAATGTCTTTGAGAGTGTGACCTCATCCTTTTATGGTGGATCTATGTGACTGTTTCAATCAAGCTCAACCTCCTCGTCCAACCTGCCTGTGACAATCTTTGTCAGTGTGTGCTTGCAGACGAACCTCAAAAGTGGTGAGACTTGTTTAATTTACTGGTTGATCATGTGGATTTGTTACTGACTTTAATAAAAGCATTAAACACTTTCACCTTTTACTTGCCTTTGAGACATTTCCTAGTGTTGTTGGTTAGTTTAGGGAGTTTGGTTGAGAGGATGTTTTTTGTCTCTTTTATTCAGTGGCGAGAGTGCATGTCTAGGCCTTCAGTGATGTTGTTCTTTGACTCAAAGAGTTCTTATCCAAGAACAGGACACATACACTTCAAGTTCAGCGTAAAGGCTCTGACCCTCCCACCCACTAAAAAACATTTACAGCCAAAATCAAATTTCAAAGGATATTGTCAGATTATTATCATCAAAAAAGAATAAACTCGTTTCCCCCCAATATCATCCACCCAAGACCTTCTAACTGACCTCGGTGTCACTGACTCATTATGTTGGGGTTCATGCTGAAGAAACGCTTCACATTTTAACTGACACCCTGTTGTTTATTTCTATGCATGTGGTGAATTCAACCCACCTTTGTTTTTCAACATGGAAACAGAAAGGAGCAGCCACTGGAATCAGTTCTCAGCTGTTTATTCAAAAATTGTTCACCTCTGTCTCCTGGATGTAGCTGTATTTGCTGCAGAGGTTTTTGTACAGCGTTCAGCTGTTTCCTGTCACTGTGGGCTGCAGAGCACAGTAGTACACAGCAGAGTCAGACGGCTGAAGCTTCTGGATCGTCAGAGGAACTGATCTGGAGTTGGAATCCAGACTGGATGAAAATCTCTCCTCAAAGTCTTTCTCTGTCTTTCCTCCTTGACCACCATAGTTGTACTGACTGAGGATGAATGTGGGTTGTTGTCATTTCCAGCCTGTTTGTACCAGAATAAACTATCTGATCCTGTTGTAGCACTGGTGTTATATGTACAGCCGAGTGTAACTGAATGTCCTTCAGCAGCAGAGAGATCTGATGGTGTCTGGTCCACGCTGTCTTCTCCATGACACTCTGGGAAAGAAGAGAAGATGGGGTCACGAGATAAAGCAATACAAACAAAAAAACATGCGGTAAAATCAAATCATCATAACAATTGAAATTCCAAGACAAAGCTTTTTCTGACCAGCGAGAAGAGCAGCCAGAAGAATCCACAGCCAGTGTTCCATCTCCACAGCAAGGTTAGCTCTGAAGAGAAAGTAGCTGATGATCAACACTGAGTGGGACACTTGTTCTCCTCACAGCGGCACCACTTCTGAAGTTCTGACTGCAAGAGTGCTGGAACACAGCGCAGATGTAGCGCAGTGTCGATTGAATAACGGTGCCCTCTAGTGGAGATGAAGTGTCAACTTCAGCAGTGTCATCTGAATCTGTATCTTCTCTGCTCTCTGAGTTGGCTATGTCACAAGAGAGTGACATGTTAACCACGAATATTTGTCTTTGAGAGTCTGACCTTGTTACATGGGAACTTTGAAGGAATAAAAAAAACAAAACAAATGGAAATATGGCGTAGTCGAGGAGTCGCTTGGAATTTATTCAAAGGTTGAACATTGTCTGAAAAAATTCAAAACATACAGGCAAACCCAAATACAGCTGAGGTGCTCTGCTTTAGCTCACCGCAGCTCAACACTCTTCTGCTACTGCCAGAACAGCCACCTTTTAAAGGTAACGCCCTCCCTGAGCCAGGTGACCAATCAATTAGTCAATCAACAGAAATTATGGAGTTAAATCAACCATAATCATCTTACAATATAGTTTACCAACATAAAACTGAAATGTCAACCGTACAATGGTCTTATGTAAACATGGAAACAAAAACAATTGCTCCAAAACCCCAAAAACCCAATCACATGAGAACAGGCCCCGCCCATGGACTGCATATAATGCTGGGGAATCCTTTGCATCTGTTTGATGCGTGACACCTGCGGAAGTGGGCATTGCATGCAAGTAAATGTATGTATGCTTGTGGGGCTTACAGCATTACAGGGACCAAGTGTGCACCCTAGGTCTCGCTGCCAAACTGTGAACAGAAGAAAAGAATCTTTAACATTATTTAGAAATATAAAACAAGCTGAGGAAAAACTGGTGTGGCGTGTGTGTGTGTGAGTGTGTGCGTGTACATGTGTTTTATCCGGTGCGCCACACGCTGGGAGTGAGTGTGCCCCGTCACAGACCTCATCCTTTTATTGTGGGTCTATGTGATTGTTTCTATATCAAGCTCCTCCTCCTCGTCCAACCTGTCTTTGACAATCTTTGTCAGTGTGTGCTTGCAGATGAACCTCAGAAGTGGTGAGACTTGTTTCATTTACTGGTTGATCATGTAGATTTGTTACTCACTTTAATAAAAGCATTTTACACATTCGCCTTTTACTTGCATTAGAGACATTTCCAAGTGTTGTAGGTTAGTTTAGGGAGTTTGGTTTAGAGGACGTTTTTTGTCTCTTTTAATCAGTGGCAAGAGTGCATGCCTAGGCTTTCAGTGATGTTCTTTGACTCAACGAGGGCTTATCCGAGAACAGGACACATACACGTCAAGTTCAGCATAAAGGCTCTGACCCCTCCCACCCACTAAAAACATTTGCAGCCAAAATCAACTTTCAAAGGATATTGTCAGATTATTGTCATCAAAAAATGAAGAAGCTATATTATCCCCCAATATCATCACCAAGACCTTCTGGCTGGCCTCGGTGTCACAGACTCAAAATGTGGCGTTCAAACGGAAGAAACGCTTCACATTTTGACTGACACCCTGTTGTTTATTTCTATGCATGTGGTGAATTCAACCCACCTTTGTTTTTCAACATGGAAACAGAAAGGAGCAGCCACTGGAACCAGATCTCAGCTGTTCAATCAAAATGTGTTCACCTCTGTCTCCTGGATGTAGCTGTATTTGCTGCAGAGGTTTTTGTACAGCGTTCAGCTGTTTCCTGTCACTGTGGGCTTCAGAGCACAGTAGTACACAGCAGAGTCAGACGGCTGAAGCTTCTGGATCGTCAGAGGAACTGATTTTGTTTTTGAATCCAGACTGGATGAAAATCTCCCCTCAAACTCTTTCTCTGGCTTTCCTTTATCAAGGTGGCCGTACTGTCTAAGGACTATTTCAGGTCTGTCTTTTACATCCTGTTTGTACCAGAACAAAGTCGGGGAAGAAGAGCTGGTCTCATATGTGCAGCCGAGTGTAACTGAGTGTCCTTCAGATTTAGTGAGATCTGGTGTTGGTTGTTTCACACTTTCTTCTCCTTGACACTCTGGGGAAGAAGAGAAGATGGAGAGCAAGAAGTCGACCAATGAAGACCATCAGATGAAGGAAAACAGTCCCTCATTCTTTTCAAGGAAAAAAAACAACAATGTGAGTGTTTTTGAGTCAAAGCTCCCTCACCAGCAGCAAACATGAAGATGATCCACAGGAAGAAGAGCTGCATGGCTTCCACCTGGATCGACTGAATGGAGAGAAAACAGCTGCTGTTCAGCTACACCAGGAAACTACTCATATTAAGCTCTTTAGCTCCACCTCTTCCTGTACTCATTGGAGGCTGCTGCATCACCATCACCATCACCAATATCACTGGTCAGGTGCTCAGCAGATGGATGGAGGTCTTAAGTGTGCGTTTACTTTTTTTTTTTAAATTGTGAGCAACGTCTTCCTGCTGTCTAAACTCTGTCTTTTCCTTACATCAGGTCTTGTTTGTTGTTTCTATACCTTCAGTCAAGTTTTTGTTTGTTGTTTTGTGCATATCTGGTCATGTTGTTCTCTTCAGAGTTTTTTTTTAGTGTTTTAAACCTTTGACAACGTTGTTTTCCTCATCCTTGTCTTTGAGTTCCTGACGCCTCACAGACCTGCGAAAAGACACGTCTGGTCTTTCTCAGCAGCAGACCCAAAAACTGTTCACTCTCCAACCACACCATGTCACAGCCACCACTGAACGTCTTGCTTTGTCATGGCAGAAGATTTTTCTGGTTCAGAATCTTTTCCAGGTTCTTTATATTGTTATGCTTTGAGCTGTGATTGATTCTCTTGTTCGACTTAATAATGGAGCTCCATAATTTTCAAGGACCTTCTATATACATGCAATGAATTGAATTACATAGTTCTTTTGTTTGCTGGTGTTTTAGTGTCATTGGACCACCAGCTATTTTACTTGTGTTGCAGCACTTTGCTGATCAGCCTCAAAATGTTTTTTATCTGTCAGTGTGGAAGTGAATCTGATCGAGGCCCCAAACTTCTGTCCATCTTTGGTTCAGGGGGTCATAACTGGTCCCACCAGGGCCCAGAAGCAGAGTCACTAGTTATTTGACTGACTGTCATGTGATCATGCTGATCAACACTTTGATTTTCCTCATGTTGTGTTTCTATGACGGTGTGTGTGAACTGTTTGCATCTGCAAATGTGAATAAACATGATTCAGTTCAGTCTGATTTGACTTCAGTTCACCTCAGTTCAGTGACTCATGTTCCTGTGTGCAGAGCTGCTGCTGACTGGCTGCTGTGTGAAGCCTCCAACAGTTCATATCAGAATGAAGTTGTGGTTTCAATCCCACTTCCCTCCTCTTTGAAGAGTCATCAGATATCAGTCTATAGGTTTTTGTACAGCCTCTCCAACACTTCACATCACTGTGTGTCTGTATGCACAGTAGTAGAGAGCTGAGTCTGCCAGACTGAGGCTTTTGATGATCAGCTCAGTTTCTGTTAATGATGCTCTGGTGTCAAAACGCTTGTCAGGAATATTTTCCAGATCTCTCCATCCTCCTGCACCTTTGCCAAGTATGAACTGAGGAGCCTGCAGGTCAGAGGGCTGTTTGTACCACTCAAAATAGACATTGCTAGATGATGTCTTAAGCCGACACTTGAGTGTGACAGTTTCTCCTTCTCTTCCACTGACTCTGTCTTCGACAGGAGAAATTTGGCCTTCAGCTGCTGGTCCTGATGAAGCAGAGGAAAGAAACAATCAGACACACACAGTTGATCTTTTAGTGAGAGATGACTGCAGAAACATCAGGTTACTGAAAAAGTTATTAGTATTGTTGTGAAGGAATTGATAAATGTAGCTGTTCCTGACCAGTGAGAAGAGCAGCGAGAAGAATCCACGGCCAGTGCTCCATCTCCACAACAAGAAGGAGAAAGTAGCTGATGATCAACTCTGAGTGGGACTCTTGTCCCCCTCACAGCAGCAGCACTTCCGACTGCCAGAGAGCTGGAACACATTGCAGATGTAGTGCGATGACTTCTGTCGCCCTCTAGTGGAGGTCAAGTGATAAATTCATGCAGAGTGTCAGCTTCTGTCTTTGTACATTGACTGTGGGTTTGCTGAAAATAATCATCAGCATGGTCCAACCTGCCTGTTCAGATATTTATCAGTGTGTGCTCGCAGATTAACCTCTGAAGTGGTGAGACTTGTTTTGTTTACTGGGTGGTTGTTTGGTTTTGTTTCTCACTTGCATAAAAGCATTTTACATACTCATCTTTCATTTGGAATAGAGAAATTTCCTCCTGTTCTTGTTTGGTTTCGGGAGTTTGGTTGAGAGGAAGTTTTTCGTCTCATTTATTCAGTGGGAAGACGTGTATTTCACATCTAGGCCTTCAGTGATGTTGTTCTTCGAATGAACGAGTGCTTATCGATCACACAACGTGTACATGTCAAGTTCAGCGGAATGGCTCTGAACCCTCCGAGCAACTAAAAACATCTGCAGCCAAAATAACATTTTAATGGAGGTCAGATTATTATCATCAAAATATATATATATATATATATATATATATATATAATACATATATATACATATATACATATATATATATATATATATATATATATATATATATATATATATATATATATATATATATATATATATATATATATATATATATATATATATATATATTAATATTATAAGATAATGATAGCTATTTTTTCCCAGATGTCACCAACCTCCAAGACCTTTTGACTGGCCTTGGTGTCACAGACTCAAAATGTGGCGTTCACACTGAAAAGACGCTTCACATTTTGACTGACACCCTGTTATTTATTTCTATGCATGTGGTGAATTCAACCCACCTTTGTTTTTCAACATGGACACAGAAAGGAGCAGCCACTGGAATCAGTTCTCAGCTGTTAAATCAGAATGTGTTAACCTCTGTCTCCTGGATGTAGCTGTATTTGCTGCAGAGGTTTTTGTACAGCGTTCAGCTGTTTCCTGTCACTGTGGGCTGCAGAGCACAGTAGTACACAGCAGAGTCAGACGGCTGAAGCTTCTGGATCGTCAGAGGAACTGATGTCTTGTTGATCGTAGCATAAATTCTTTCTTCCACTGAAGGATCATTGTTTGCACCCGAAATCCTTCGAAGGATGAATTTTGGGATGCCATTTCTTTCTTGTTTGTACCAGAACAAAGTTGCTGAAGAATAGGTTGTCTCATATGTGCAGCTGAGTGTAACTGAGTTTCCTTCAGTAGCAGTGAGATCTGATTTTTGCTGGTCCACACTGTCTTCTCCTTGACACTCTGGGGAAGAAGAGAAGATGGTGAGAAAGAGGTGAACCAACAAAGACAATCCACTGAAGTCATGTCATCAGACAATCGAAATTCCAAGATGAAGATGTTTCTAACCAGCTAGAAGAGCAGCGAGAAGAATCCACACCCAATGCTCCATCTCCACAACAAGGTTGAAATCCAGAGGAGAAAGTAGCTGATGATCAACACTGAGTGGGACTCTGCTTGTCCTCACAGAAGCGGAGCCTCCTTCTGCCAGAGTGCTGGAACACATTGCACAAGTAGTGCAGCACCCAGTTGATAGTGGTGCCCTCTAGTGGAGATGAAGTGTCACCTGCAGCAGAGTGTCAGCTTGTGTTTTTGTACAGTGACTGTGGGTTTGCTGTCATTGTGGGCCTCACAGCACAGTAGTACAGAGCAGAGTCTGCCACTGCAGCAGAGGACACCTGAAGATCCACTTGATGTTTGTCTGCAGACAGCCTACTGGAGAACCTTCTGTCTGACTTCAGAGACTATGCAGCTCGTGTAAAGTTGGTCCCCGAGACGTAGAAGAGGAACTCTGGAGGTTCTCCTGGACGTTGTCGGTACCAGAAGAAATAATCACTAGCATCTGCAGCCTTGTGGTATGTGTAGGATAGAGTCAAAGTGGAGCCTTCCAAACTATACTGTCTGACTGTCTTGTGTCTTGACTGCAGTCAGTTCTTCACAGCTGACACCTGAAAAAAAAGACATGAAAGTGTTCCAGCATGAAGGTCCAACATGGTTCAGTTGGCAGTACATTGAAGGAGGATTTTCCTGTAAAATCCACTGTACCTGTGATGAGGAGCATGCTGATGACATGAAGTAGATAATAGTCCAGTGGCAGCATGTTGAAAAACTAAAATGTTGCTGCTATATTGAAATGTGCTGAATATGAAAGTTCCTCCTGTGTTCTCCAGCTGAGGAACAGCTTTGCTCCTCCCTATCTGTCTTGTCTCCCTGATGTCAATATGACGGTAGAAAAGGAGATGGGTTAGAGTTCAACCCCCCAGGTATTTGTTCACACAAACCTACTGCACTGACCAGAACCTCTGGAACACAACCTGGATGTGGCTATAAAACTACCCCACCACCATCACCACCACCACCACCACAACTACGTATTACTGATTTAAGAAACTCAAACACACCAGGAATTCAGTGAAACCATCTACAAATCCACATTGGGTCACCATAAAGTCCACCAAGGAAACAAGAAAAAACTCAAAATTTAATGGAGTCATTCTGTAACATCTAGTTTAGATCCCTTCTTTAGTTATAGTGCCATCTTTTTAGTTCTTTACTTTTTGACTTGAAAGGAGTGTTGTAACTGTGAGTCCTTTTAGTTGATTTTTCTGATGCTTGAACATCATCCAACCTCTGTTGGTGCTGCTGCAGGAGAAGATGAAGAGGTTTGTGTGCAGCAACCCCTGACTGCATGGAGCCCAGTCTGCAACATATGGATGACACTGCCATTATTGGCTTTGTGTCAGAGGAAAGCCAACAGAAGGACAGGGGCATCATCAGTGACTCTATGGACTGGTATAAACAGAACCACGTGCTCCAGAAGATGAGTAACAACAAGGTTAGCAATGATTTCTGAAAGAATCCTTCAATTCCCACTGCAGGTAACATTCAAGGCTTTTGCCCCCCTTTTTTTTTCTTTTGGTGAACTGTTGCTTGTCTTGCACAACAAACACTCTGTTGTGTTGCTTTGAGTATCCCCACTCTGAGATATCAGAAGTCTTGTGTGGTCTTTGACCACTAATTGATGGCAAAGATGAAAGAGTGCAGAGGACAGACAAGAAACATAAAAACAACACAACACAACACAGTGAAAATCCCATCAATACCCTCAATAAAGTTCATCACTGTGGGGCTCACTCTAGTGGTTGTTGTGAAGTACTGCGCTGTGATTGCGGCAGATGTTTTTGTACAGCGGTTAGCTGTTTCCTGTCACTGTGGGCTTCAGAGCACAGTAGTACACAGCAGAGTCAGACGGCTGAAGCTTCTGGATCATCAGATGAACTGATGACTTGTTGACAGTAGCATAAATTCTGTCTTCCACCGAAGGATTCTTTGTTGTAAGCGAATAAATTTGAAGAATTAATTTTGGAGTGCCATTTCTTTCTTGTTTGTACCAGAACAAATTTGCTGAACCATCACTGGTCTGATATGTGCAGCTGAGTGTAACTGAGTTTCCTTCAGTAGCAGTGAGATCTGATGGTGTCTGGTCCACACTGTCTTCTCCATGACACTCTGGGAAGAAGAGAAGATGGGGTCACGAGATAATGCAATACAAACAAAAAAAAACATGCAGTGAAGTCAAGTCATAAGACAATTGAAATTCCAAGATGAAGCTGTTTCTGACCAGCGAGAAGAGCAACCAGAAGAATCCACAGCCAGTGTTCCATCTCCACAACAATGTTGAAATCCAACGGAGAAAGTAGCTGATGTCCAACACTGAGTGGGACACTTGTTCTCCTCACAACAGCAGCACTGCTGAAGTTCTGACTGCAACAGTGCAAGAACACAGTGCAGATGTAGTGCAGTGCAGATTGAAAAACGGTGCCCTCTAGTGGACATGAGGTGTCAACTTCAGCAGTGTCAGATGAATCTGTATCTTCTCTGCTCTCTGAGGCTTTCTTGAACTCTGAAGAAGACAATTCATCAGAACATGTTTGTGTTGCTCATGATTTGACCAGTGAGGAATAAGGAAGTTAATTTGAGGAGAACAAAACTTTTGCAGACTTTGTTCATGTTTCACTCATCCTGATAGTGCCTTTAAGTTCAGCATGCCATCCCGCCCCTTGAAATGTGCTGAAAAAACTGATGTCAATAACTCCTCCGAGTTTATGAAGTCAGCCTTCAGTCTGTATTAGTCTGGCTATGTCTTTGAGAGTGTGACCTCATCCTTTTATTGTGGATCTATGTGACTGTTTCTATCAAGCTCCTCCTCCTCGTCCAACCTGCCTGTGACAATCTTTGTCAGCGTGTGCTTGCAGATGAACCTCAGAAGTGGTGAGACCTGTTTAATTTACTGGTTGATCATGTGGATTTGTTATTGACTTTAATAAAAGCATTTTACTCATTCAACTTTTACTTGCATTAGAGACATTTCCTAGTGTTGTAGGTTAGTTTAGGGAGTTTGGTTTAGAGGATGTTTTTTGTCTCCTTTATTCAGTGGCGAGAGTGCATGTCTAGGCCTTCAGCAATGTTGTTCTTTGACTCAACGAGTGTTTATCCGAGAACAGGACACATACACTTCAAGTTCAGTGTAAAGGCTCTGACTCCTTCCACCCAATAAAACCATTTGCAGCCAAAATCAAATTTGAAAGGATCTTATCAGACATTTGTTGGCAAATTAAAAATTAAGTTATATTTTCCCCCAATATCATCCACCCAAGACCTTCTGACTGGCCTTGGTGTCACAGACTCAAAATGTGGGGTTCACACTGACGAAATGCTTCACATTTTGACTGACACCCTGTTGTTTATTTCTATGCATGTGGTGAATTCAACCCACCTTTGTTTTTCAACATGGAAATAGAAAGGAGCAGCCACTGGAATCAGTTCTCAGCTGTTAAATCAGAATGTGTTAACCTCTGTCTCCTGGATGTAGCTGTATTTGCTGCAGAGGTTTTTGTACAGCGTTCAGCTGTTTCCTGTCACTGTGGGCTGCAGAGCACAGTAGTACACAGCAGAGTCAGACGGCTGAAGCTTCTGGATCGTCAGAGGAACTGATCTGGAGTTGGAATCCAGACTGGATGAAAATCTCTCCTCAAAGTCTTTCTCTGTCTTTCCTTTACCATGGCTGTACTGGCTCAGGATTAATGTGGGTCTGTTGTTGTTTCCATCCTGTTTGTACCAGAATAAAGTATATCCTGTTGTAGCACTGGTGTTATATGTACAGCCGAGTGTAACTGAATGTCCTTCAGCAGCAGAGAGATCTGATGGTGTCTGGTCCACACTGTCTTCTCCATGACACTCTGGGGAAGAAGAGAAGATGGGGTCACGAAATAAAGCAAAATAAACAAACAAACATGCGGTAAAATCAAATCATCAAACAATTGAAATTCCAAGATGAAGCTTTTTCTGACCAGTGACAAGAGCAGCGAGTAGAATCCACAGCCAGTGTTCCATGTCCACAACAATGTTGAAATCCAGAGGAGAAAGTAGCTGATGATCAACACTGAGTGGGACACTTGTTCTCCTCACAACAGCAGCACTGCTGAAGTTCTGACTGCAAGAGTGCTGGAACACAGTGCAGATGTAGCGCAGTGCCGATTGAATAACGGTGCCCTCTAGTGGAGATGAAGTGTCAACTTAAGCAGTGTCATCTGAATTTGTATCTTCTCTGCTCTCTGAGTTGGCTATGTCACAAGAGAGTGACATGTTAACCACTAATATTTGTCTTTGAGAGTGTGACCTCATCCTTTTATTGTGGATCTACGTGACTGTTTCTATCAAGCTCCTCCTCCTCGTCCAACCTTCCTGTGACAATCTTTGTCAGTGTGTGCTTGCAGATGAACCTCAGAAGTGGTGAGACTTGTTTAATTTACTGGGTGATCATGTGGATTTGTTACTGACTTTAATAAAAGCATTGAACACTTTCACCTTTTACTTGCATTAGAAACATTTCCTAGTGTTGCAGGTTAGTTTAGGGAGTTTAGTTGAGAGGATGTTTTTTGTGTCTTTGATTCAGTGGCGAGAGTGCGTGTCTAGGCCTTCAGTGATGTTGTTCTTTGACTCAACGAGTGCTTATCCGACGACAGGACACATGCACTTCAAGTTCAGCATAAAGGCTCTGACCCCTCCCACCCACTAAAAACATCTGCAGCCAAAATCAAATTTGAAAGGATCTTGTCAGACATTTTTTGTCAAATAAAAAATGAGGCTATATTTTCCCCCAATATCCACCCAAGACCTTCTAACTGGCCTTGGTGTCACAGACTCAAAATGTGGGGTTAAAACTGAAGAGACGCTTCACATTTTAACTGTCACCCTGTTTTTTATTTCTGTGCATGTGGTGAACTCAACCTACCTTTTTTTTCAACATGGAAACAGAGAGGAGCAGTCACTGGAATCAGTTCTCAGTTGTTAAATCAGAATGTGTTAACCTCTGTCTCCTGGATGTAGCTGTATTTGCTTCAGAGGTTTTTGTACAGCGTTCAGCTGTTTCCTGTCACTGTGGGCTGCAGAGCACAGTAGTACACAGCAGAGTCAGACGGCTGAAGCTTCTGGATCGTCAGAGGAACTGATCTGGAGTTGGAATCCAGACTGGATGAAAATCTCTCCTCAAACCCTTTCTCTGTCTTTCCTCCTTGACCACCATAGTTGTACTGACTGAGGATGAATGTGGGTTTGTCATTTCCAGCCTGTTTGTACCAGAACAAAATTGGGGTAGGGTCACTGGTCTCATATGTACAGCTGAGTGTAACTGAGTGTCCTTCAGTAGCAGTGGGATCTGATTTTTGCTGTTCCACCCTGTCTTCTCCTTGACACTCTGGAGAAGAAGAGAAGATGGAGGGCAAGAAATGAGCCAATGAAGAACATCCACAAACAGTCAACAGACCAAACAGTCACAGTCTTTTCAAGGAAAAAAAAACCTCCCTCACCAGCAGCAAACATGAAGATCATCCACAGGAAGGAGAGCTGCATGGCTTCCACCTGGACTGACTGAATGAAGAGAAGACAGCTGCTGTTCAGCTCCACCAGGAAACCCTTCATATTCAGCTCTTTAGCTCCACCTCTTCCTGTGTTCAGTGGATGCTGCTGCATCACCATCACCATCACCAATATCACTGGCAAGGTGCTTAGCAGATGGATGGAGGTCTTTGTGAGCAACTTCTTCCTGCTCACTAAACTCTGTGTCTTGTTTTTTGTTCCTATAACTTCAGTCAATATTTTGTTTGCTATTCTGCACCTTTCTGGTCATGTTTTTCTCTTCAGAGTTATTTCGTGTTTTCAACCTTTGACGTTTTCTTCCTCTTCATTGTCTTTGGGTTCCTGAGGCCTCATAGACCTGTGAACAGACACATCTGGACTTCTCAGCAGTAGACCCAAAACCAGTGCACTTTGTTTTTTTGAGCGTCATTGAACCACCAGCTATTTTACCTGTGCAGCACTTTGGTGAACAGTGTTGAATCAAATGCTTTTTATCAGTCAGAGTGGAAGTGGGTCTGAACGAGGCCCCAAACTTCCGTCCATCTTTGGCCCAGGGGATCTTAACTGGTTCCACCAGGGCCCAGAAGTAGAGCCACTAGTTATTTGGCTGACTGTCATGTGATCGTGCTGATGACCACTTTAACTTCCCCCATGTTGTGTTTCTATGATAGTGTGTGTGAACCAGTTTCCTCTGCAAATGTGAATAAACATGATTCAGTTCAGTCTGATTTGACTCCAATTCACCTCGGTTTAGTGACTCACGTTCCTGTGTGCAGAGCTGCTGCTGACTGGCTGCTGCGTGAAGCATCCAACAGTTCATATCAGAATGAAGCTGTGGCTTCAATCCCACTTCCCTCCTCTTTGAAGAGTCATCAGATATCAGTCTACAGGTTTTTGTACAGCCTCTCCAACACTTCACATCACTGTGCTTCTGCGCAGTAGTAGAGAGCTGAGTCTTCCAAACTGAGGCTGTTGATGATCAGCTGAGTCTCTCTTCCTGATGCGGTGGTGTCAAAACGCTTGTTGGGAATATTTTCCAGATGACTCAATCCTCCTGCACCTTTGCCAAGTATGAACTGAGGAGCCTGCAGGTCAGAGGGCTGTTTGTACCACTCAAAATAGGTATTGCCAAATGATCTCGGATACCGACACTTGAGTGTGACAGTTTCTCCTTCTCTTCCACTGACTCTGTCTTCGACAGGAGACAGTTGGCATTCTGCTGCTGGTCCTGATGAAGCAGAGAAAATAAGCAATCAGACACACAAGTTTGTTCTTTTAGTGAGAGATGACGGCAGAAATATCAGGTTAGTGAAAAAGTTATTAGTACTATTGTGAAGGAATTCATAAATGTAGCTGTTTCTGACCAGTGAGAAGAGCAGCCAGTAGAATCCACGGCCAGTGCTCCATCTCCACAACAAGAAGGAGAAAGTAGCTGATGATCAACTCTGAGTGGGACTCTTGTCCTCCTCACAGCAGCAGCACTTCTTACTGCCAGAGAGCTGGAACACACTGCAGATGTAGCGTGATGCCTTCTGGCGCCTTCTAGTGGAGGTCATTTGATGACTTCAGCAGAGTGTCGGCTTCTGTTTTTTACATTGACTGTGGGTTTGCTGACACAGTGGGCCCACTGTGTCAGCCTCACAGCACAGTAGTACAGAGCAGAGTGTGTCACTGCAGCAGAGGACACCTGAAGATCCACCTGGTTGTCTCCAGACACTGTCGCTGACAGTCTGGTAGCTATTTTGCTGGAGGGCGTGAAAGACTCGACACACGCACACAAGATGTTGCTTTCATGCGCCTGTGTGCCTTCTGGCTCTTGATGTGTTTTTTTTTTGTTTGTTGCTTGTTTGTTTTCCTTGTCTCCCCACTTGTTCTTTATTATGAATATGATTTATTGAAAACTCAATTAAAACTGTTTGAAATAAATAAATAACACCATGGCGCTATCTGAGTTGTGAGGTCTGAATGACAGCTATCAAGCTCCTCCTCCTCATCCAACCTGCCTGTGATGATCTTTGTAAGTGAGTGCTTGCAGATTAACCTTTGAAATGATGAGACTTGTTTTGTTTACTGGGTGATTGGATTTGTTTCTAACTTGCATCAAAGCATTTTACATATTCAGCTATCACTTGGAATAGAGAATTTTCCTCCTGTTTTTGGTTGGTTTCGGGAGTTTGGTTGAGTTGATGATTTTTTTTCTCTTTTATTCAGTGGCGAGGCATGTATATAATTTCATAATTGTTCTATTTTCCCCCAAAGACACCCACCCCCAGGACCTTCTAACTGGTCTCGGTGTCACAGACTCATTATGTTCGGGTTCACGCTCAAGAAACGCTTCACATTTTGACTGACACCCTGTTGTTTATTTCTATGCATGTGGTAAATTCAACCCACCTTTGTTTTTCAACTTGGAAACAGAAAGGAGCAGCCACTGGAATCAGTTCTCAGTTGTTAAATCAGAATGTGTTAACCTCTGTCTCCTGGATGTAGCTGTATTTGCTCCAGAGGTTTTTGTACAGCGTTCAGCTGTTTCCTGTCACTGTGGGCTGCAGAGCACAATAGTACACAGCAGAGTCAGACGGCTGAAGCTTCTGGATCGTCAGAGGAACTGATCTGGAGTTGGAATCCAGACTGGATGAAAATCTCTCCTCAAAGTCTTTCTCTGTCTTTCCTTTACCATGGCTGTACTGGCTCAGGATTAATGTGGGTCTGTTGTTGTTTCCATCCTGTTTGTACCAGAATAAACTATCTGATCCTGTGGCACTGGTGTTATATATGTACAGCCTAGTGTAACTGAATGTCCTTCAGCAGCAGAGAGATCGGATGGTGTCTGGTCCACACTGTCTTCTCCATGACACTCTGGGGAAGTTAAGAAGATGGGGTCACGAGATAAAGCAAAAACAATCAAACACAAAAAAACAAACAAACAAACAATCAAGCAAGCAAAACATCCGGTAAAGTCAAGTCATCAGACATTTGAAAGTCCAAGATGAAGCTGTTTCTGACCACTGAGAAGAGCAGCGAGAAGAATCCACAGCCAGTGTTCCATCTCCACAACAAGGTTAGCTCTGAAGAGAAAGTAGCTGATGATCAACACTGAGTGGGACACTTGTTCTCCACACAACAACAGCGCTGCTGAAGTTCTTTCTGCAAGAGTGCTGGAACACAGTGCAGATGCAGCGCAGTGCAGATTGAATGACGGTTCCCTCTAGTGGAGATGAAGTGTCAACTTCAGCAGATGTCAGATGAATCTGTATCTTCTCTGCTCTCTGAGGCCTTCTTCAACTCTGAAGAAAACAATTCATCAGAACATGTTTGTGTAGCTCATGATTTGACCAGTTAGGAATAAGGAAGTTAATTTGAGAAGGACAAAGGTTTTGCTGACTTTGTTCATGTTTCCATCATCCTGATAGTGCCTGTAAGTTCAGCATGCCCTCCTGCCCGTTTAAATGTGCTGAAACAATTGATGTCAATAAATCCTCCTAGTTTTTGAGGTCAGCCTTCAGTCTGTCCTATTTTCTGGCTATATCTTTGAGAGTGTGACCTCATCCTTTCATGGTGGATCTATGTGATTGTTCCAATCTAGCTCCTCCTCCTCCTCTTGCAACCTGCCTGTGACAATCGTTATCAGTGTGTGCTTGCCCATGAACCTCAGAAGTGGTGAAACTTGTTTAATTTACTGGTTGATCATGTGGATTTGTTACTCACTTTAATAAAAGCATTTTACTTATTCACCTTTTACTTGCATTAGAGACATTTCCTAGTGTTGTAGGTTAGTTTAGGGAGTTTGGTTTAGAGGACGTTTTTTGTCTCCTTTATTCAGTGGCGAGAGTGCGTGGCTGTGTCTCAATTCAGGGTCTGCATCCTTTGAAGGAAGCGTCCTCAGTCTAAAGGACACGTTCTCAGAAGGACCCGGCTGAGAAGGACGAACCAAAACCCGCCTCCCCGGTAACCGCATGTTACGGTCTAGTCTTCGGCGTATTTCCTGGTTGCGTCACCGCCGTTCCCTACTGCTGATCAACGACGTTTTTATAGCATCAAGCTAACCATTGGTTCGCCATCCAACGATGGCGTTTGATGTTCAAATGAGTAAAACCCTACCTCAAAAACTGAATATTTTATGTGAAATTTCAATACTTGAATTTATACGTCGTGTCTTTGCCAGTACATGCCGCTAATTTCAGCTGACTTCTCAGGATCCCAGGATGCTTTGCAGCAGCTGCAAAGCATCCTGGGATCCTGAGAAGTCAGCTGAAATTGCGGCATCTACTGGCAAAGACACAACATATGAATTTAAGTATTAAAATTTCACCTAAAATATTACGTTTTTAACGTAGGGTTTTTATTTATTTGAACATCCAACGCCATGGTTGGATGGCGAATCAATGGTTAGCTTGATGCTATGTAAACGTCATTTCCAGGGTTTGGCAGCAGGAGGGAACGGCGGTGACGCAACCAGGAAATACGCCCAAGGCTAGACTGTCCCATGTGGTTACCGGGGAGGCAGGTTTTGGTTTGTCCTTCTCGGCCGGGTCCTTCGGAGAACGCTTCCTTCAGACGGAGGACGCTTCCTTCGAAGGATGCAGACCCTGAATTGAGTAGTACACAGCAGAGTCAGACGGATGAAGCTTCTGGATCGTCAGAGGAACTGATCTGGAGTTGGAATCCAGACTGGATGAAAATCTCTCCTCAAACTCTTTCTCTGTCTTTCCTTTACCACCATAGTTGTACTGACTGAGGATGAATGTGGGTTTGTCATTTCCAGCCTGTTTGTACCAAACAAAACAAAAATGGGGTCAATATGTACAGTTGATTGTAACTGAGTGTCCTTCAGTAGCAGTGGAGTCTGATGTTGGTTGTTCCACCCTGTCTTCTCCTTGACACTCTGGAGAAGAAGAGAAGATGGAGAGCAAGAAATGAGCCAATGAAGAACATCCACAAACAGTCAAAAGACCAAACAGTCACTTGGTCATTTCAAGGAAGAAAAAAAAAACGCCTCACCAGCAGCAAACATGAAGATCATCCACAGGAAGGAGAGCTGCATGTCTTCCACCTGGACTGACTGAATGAAGAGAAGACAAACAGCTGTTCAGCTCCACCAGGAAGCCCTTCATATTCAGCTCTATAGCTCCGCCTCTTCCTGTGCTCAGTGGAGGCTGCTGCATCACCATCGCCATCACCAATATCACTGGTCAGGTGCTCAGCAGATGGATGGAGATCTTTGTGAGTAACTTCTTCCAGCTGTGTAAACTCTGTGTTTTTCAATGCCATCAGGTCTTGTTTTTTGTTCCTGTACCTTGAGTCAAATTTTTGTTCGCTATTTTACGCCTTTCTGGTCATGTTTTTCTCTACAGAATTATTTGGTGTTTTCAACCTTTGACGTTTTCTTCCTCATCAATGTCTTTGGGTTCCTGAGACTTCATAGACCTTCGAACACCCACATCTGTTTTTTTTCAGCAGCAGACCCAAAACCAGTGCACTCTGGGGTTTTAGTGTTGTTGGACCACCAGTTATTTTACCTGTGCGCAGCGCTTTGGTGAACAGTGTTGACTCAAATGTTTTTTATCAGTCAGAGTGGAAGTGAGTCTGAACGAGGCCCCAAACTTCTGTCCATCTTTGGCCCAGGGGGTCTTCACTGGTCCTACCTGGGCCCAGAAGCAGAGCCCCTAGTTATTTGGCTGACTGTGATGTGATGGTGCTAATGACCGCTTTAATTTCCCCCCATTTCAGTGAGTGTGAACTAGTTTCCTCTGTAAATGTGGATTAACATGATTCAGTTGAGTCTGATCTGAGTTCAGTTCACCTCAATTCCAATCAGTGATTCACGTTCCTGTGTGCAGAGCTGCTGCTGATTGGCTGCTGTGTGAAGCCTCCAACAGTTCATTTCAGAAAGAAGCTGTGGCTTCAATCCCACTTCCCTCCTCTTTGAAGAGTCATCAGATATCAGTCTCCAGGTTTTTGTACAGCCTCTCCAACACTTCACATCACTGTGTGTCTGTATGCACAGTAGTAGAGAGCTGAGTCTTCCAGACTGAGGCTTTTGATGATCAGCTCAGTTTCTGTTAATGATGCTCTGGTGTCAAAACGCTTGTCAGGAATGTTTTCTGAACGACTCCATCTTCCTGCACCTTTGCCAAGTATGAACTGAGGAGCCTGCAGGTCAGAGGGCTGTTTGTACCACTGCAAATAGGCATAGTCATATATTGTCTTAAACCGACACTTGAGTGTGACATTTTCTCCTTCTCTTCCACTGATTCTGTCTTCGACAGGAGATAGTTGGCATTCAGCTTCTTGTCCTGATGAAGCAGAGGAAAGAAGCAATCAGACAAACACAGTTGATCTTTTAGTGAGAGATGACGGCAGAAATATCAGCTAACTGAAAAAGTTATTAAATAATTGGAAAATGTTGATAAATGTAGCTGTTTCTGACCAGTGAGAAGAGCAACGAGAAGAATCCACAGCCAGTGTTCCATCTCCACAACAAGGTTGAAATCCACAGGATAAAGTAGCTGATGATCTGGCTTGGTGGGACACTTGTGCTGATGATCAACACTTAGTGGGACACTTGTGCTCCTCACAGCAGCACGTCTTACTCCCAGAGTGCTGGAACACAGTGCAGAAGTTTTTCAAATACCTACTGTTTGACTCCCACCATCCACTAGAACACAAACTGGGCGTGGTCAGAACATTCTCCCCATCACATATGTCTCCCTTCAAAAACACATCAAGAATTCAATGAAAATATATGCCAATCTAAACTGGGTCTTCGTCAAGTTCACCACAGAATGAAGAATAAACTCCTTGTTTGATGGAGCCATTTTGTAACATTGCCCTGTTAACCTGTACATACTGCTGATTTCTCTGGTTGTCACTTCAAGTTTGCCCAGTTTTTAGTTTAGTTTTAATCTTTAGTTTTACTGCTGTGATGCAGTTCTTTGCTGCATGACTTGAAATGAGTTCTGTAACTGTAGATGCTGGCTGTTCTCCCTTTTCTGAAGAAGTCGGACGGTGACAGAATTATCGGCAAATTTTGGAACAAATGATGGGCCGCACCACTCATTGCGAGGGATGGGCCAGAGGACACAGACCTGAGGAATTCTGGTAAAAATGAAAACATACTCAGGGTCACTGTGAAATTTGATTTAGGGTGATTGAAAAGACTGAGTGTAGCGGTCCCTTCAGTTAATGATATGGTGTACTGTACTATGTTCGCGGCAGATGTTTTTGTAGCATATATTGTTGATTGTAGCATAGATTCTTTCTTCTACTGAAGGTTCATTCTTTGCACCGGGAAACCTTCGAATGATGAATTTTGAAATGCCATTGCTCTCCTGTTTGTACCAGACCAGATATGGCGATAAACCACTGGTCTGATATGTACAGCATGAGGGTAACTGAGTGTCCTTCAGCAACAATGAGATTTGCTGCTGGCTGGTCTACCCTGTCTTCCCCTTGACACTCTGGGGAAAAGACGATGGAGATGAAGAGTTACCTTAATGCAGACTATTCAGAAAATTTACATCATCAGACAATCGAAATTCCAAGATGAAGCATGATGAAGAATCCACAGCCAGTGTTCCATCTGCACAACAAGGCTGAACTCCAGAGGAGAAAGTAGCTGATGATCAACACTGAGTAGGACACGTGTTCTACTCACAGCAGCAGCACTTCTTACTGCCTCAGTATTGGAACACAGTGCACAAGTTGTGTAGCGCCTGCTGGATAATGGTGCCCTCTGGTGGAGGACAAGTATCAACTCCAGCACAACATTTACAAGTTTTTTGTTTGTTTGTTTGTTTTTTTGTTTGACTTAATTGACTTTGTCACCTCAAGATTACAAACTGGAAACTCAACTTTAACATTTCATTGCCCTAAAATGTTGTCTAAGAGTTCATCTTGTTAGCAGAACAGAGCAGCCACTTGCACCAGTTCTCGCCTCTTAAATCAGACTGGTGTGGGCCTCCCTCTAGTGGGTGTTGCAGTGTGCTGCGCTGTATTGGCTCCAGAGGTTTTTGTACAGCGTTCAGCTGTTTCCTGTCACTGTGGGCTGCAGAGCACAGTAGTACACAGCAGAGTCAGACTGCTGAAGCTTCTGGATCAACAGAGTAACTGATTTGGAGTTGGAATCCAGACTGGAAGAAAATCTCTCCTCAAACTCTTTCTCTGGCTTTCCTCCTGGACCGTAGTTGGAGTGCTTCAGGATGAATGTGGGTTTGTTGTTTCCAGCCTGTTTGTACCAGAACAAAGTATATGTGTTAGCAGTATTGGTCTGATATTTGCAGCTGAGTGTAGCTGAGTGTCCTTCAGTATCAGTGAGATGTGGTGCTGGCTGTTCCACACTGTCTTGTCCTTGACTCTCTGTTGAAAAAGAGAAGATGGAGATGAAGAGATGAATCAATAAAAGACCATCCACTGAAATGACATCATCAGACTATTGAAATTGTATAAAATTGCAAGATGAAGCTGTTTTCTGTTTGTTTGTTTGTTTGTTTGTTTGTTTACCAACGAAGAGAGCAGCGAGAAGAATCCACAGCCAGTGTTCCATCGTCACAACAGGATTGAACTCCAGAGCAGAAAGTAGCTGATGATCAACACTGAGTCGGACTGTAGTTCTCCTCACAGCAGTGTCGAAGAATTTTCGTGCATGCTGGATAATGGTGCCCTCTAGTGGAGGTCAAGTGTTGACTACAGTTTGTGTTTTTGTACAGCGACTGCGGGTTTGCTGTCACTGTGGGCTCCAAAGCACAGTAGTACAGAGCAGAGTCTGTCACTGCAGCAGAGGACACCTGAAGATTTAGCTGGTTTTCTCTAGACACTGTCGCTGACAGTCTGGAGTCATTTTTGGTTTGTGTTGAGAGATGAGGAACTTTGGTGGTTCCCCTGGACGTTGTCGGTACCAGAAGAAAAAATCACGAGCATCTGCAGTCTTGTGGTATGTGTAGGAGACAGTGAATGTGGAGCCTTCCAAACTGGACTGTTGTGTCTTGACTGCAGTCAGTTCTTCACAGCTGACACCTGAGAAAGACATGAACGTGTTCCTGCATGAAGGTCAACATGCTTCAGTTGACAGTAGTCTGGAAGCACTCAATCCACTGTACCTGTGATGAGGAACAGGCTGATGACATGAAGTAGATAATAGTCCAGTGGCAGCATGGTGAACAAAGGTAATGTTGCTGCTGTGTTGAAATGATCTGAATATGGAAGTTATCTTTCTATTTTCTTTTGCTGAGGAACAGGATTGCTCCTCCCTCAGTCTCTGGTTCTTCTTTGCTCTCTGTGGTCGTTGAAAGGAACGCCTCATAGACCTGCGAAAACTCACGTCTGTTCTTTCTCAGCAGCAGACCCAACAAGTGTGCACTCTGCAAAGACTCCACGTCACAGCTGCTGCTGAACGTCTTGCTTTGTCATGGCAGCAGATTATTCTGGCTCAGAATCTTTTCCAGGTTCTTTATATTGTTATGCTTTGAGCTGTGATGGATTCTCTGGTTTGACTTAATAATGGAGCTGCATAATCTTCAAGGACCTTCTATATACACACAATGACTTGAATTGCATAGTTTCTTTGTTTGGTGGTGTTTTAGTGTCATTGGACCACCAGCTATTTTACTTGTGTTGCAGCACTTTGCTGAACAGTGTTGTGACTCAAATGTTTTTTAATCTGTCAGAGTGGAAGTGAGTCTGAACGAGCCCCCAAACTTCTGTCCATCTTTGGTCCAGGGGGTCTGAACTGGTCCCACCAAGGCCCAGAAGCAGAGCCACTAGTGATTCAGCTGACTGTCATGTGATCATGCTGATGACCACTTTCATTTCCCTAATGTTGCGTTTCTATTACGGTGTGTGTGAACTGTTTGCCTCTGCAAATGTGAATAAACATGATTCATTTGAGTCTGATTTGAGTTCAGTTCACCTCAATTCATTGAGACACATTCCTGTGTGCAGAGCTGCTGCTGACTGGCTGCTGTGTGAAGCCTCCAACAGTTGATATCAGAATGAAGTTGTGGCTTCAATCCCACTTCCCTCCTCTTTGAAGAGTCATCAGATATCAGTCTACAGGTTTTTGTACAGCCTCTCCAATACTTCACATCACTGTGCTTCTGCACAGTAGTAGAGAGCTGAGTCTTCCAGACTGAGGCTTCTGATGATCAGCTGAGTTTCTGTTAATGATGCTCTGGTGTCAAAACGCTTGTCAGGAATGTTTTCCCAATCACTCCATCCTCCTGCACCTCTGCCGAGTATGAACTGAGGAGCCTGCAGGTCAGAGGGCTGTTTGTACCACTCAAAATACACATCTTCGCTTTCTGTCTGATACTGACACTTGAGTGTGACAGTTTCTCCTTCTTTCCCACTGACTCTGTCTTCGACAGGAAAAATTTGGCCTTCAGCTTCTGGTCCTGATGAAGCAAAGGAAGAAAAAAAAGACACACACATATGATATTTTTGTGAGAGATGAATACAGAAACATCAGGTGACTTAAATAGTTATTAGCATTATTGAATAGGAATTCAGAGATGCAGCTGTTTCTGACCTGCGAGAATAGCTGCAAGAAGAATCCACAGCCAGTGTTCCATCTCCACAACAAGAAGGAGAAAGTAGCTGATGATCAACACTGAGTGGAACACTTGTTCTCCTCACAGCAGCAGCACTTCTTACTGCCACAGTGCTGGAACTCATTGCACAAGTAGTGCAGCGCCTACTGGATAATAGTGCCCTCTACTGGAGATGAAGAGTCATCTACATCAGGGTGTCAGCTTGTGTTTTTGTACAGTGACTGTGGGTTTGCTGTCACTGTGGGCTTCACAGCACAGTAGTACAGAGCAGAGTCTGCCACTGTAGCAGAGGACACCTGAAGATCCAGCTGTTGGTCTCCAGACACTGTCGCTGACAATCTGGAGGTTTTCTTTGGTTGTTTTCCATAGTGAGAGATGAGGAATTCTGGTGGTTCTCCAGGATATTGTCGGTACCAGAAGAAATAATCATCAGCATCTGCAGCTTTGTGGTATGTGTATGAGAGAATGAAAGTGGAGCCTTCTACACTGGACTCTTGTGTCTTGACTACATTAAGTTCTTCACAGCTGACACCTGAAAAAGACATGAGGGTTCCAGCATGAAGGTCAACATGCTTCAGTTGACAGTTGTCTGGAAGCGCTCAATCAACAGTACCTGTGATGAAGAGCAGGCTGGTGACATGAAGTAGGTAATAGTCCAGTGGCAGCATGGTGAACAAAGGTAATGTTGCTGCTGTGTTGAAATGATCTGAATATGGAAGTTATCTGTCTATCCTTTGTTGCTGAGGAACAGGTTTGCTCCTCCCTCAGTCTCTGGTTCTTCTTTGCTCTCTGTGGGCCTTGAAGGCAAACTGTTTCCAAGCTGTTTCAGACCAGAGAGAAGAGCAGTGAGAAGAATCCACAGCCAGTGTTCTGGAACACAGGGCATATGTAGCGCAGCGCCTACTAAATAATGGTGCCCTCTAGTGGAGATGAAGTGTCAACTTCAGCAGTGTCAGATGAATCTGTATCTTCTCTGCTCTCTGTGGTCTTCTTCAACTCTGAAGAAGACAATTCATCAGAACATATTTGTGTAGCTCATGATTTGACCAGTGAGGACAAAAAGTCAGTTTGAGAAGGGCAAAACTCTTGCTGACTTTGTTCATGTTTCCATCATCCTGATAGTGCCTGTAAGTTCAGCATGCCCTCCTTCCCCTTGAAATGTGCTGAAACAAGTGATGTCAATTAATCCTTTCTTAGTTTTTGAGGTCAGCCTTCAGTCTGTATTAGTCTGAACATTACCTGTCTGTAGGGGCAAGACGAGTTGGTCATATCACAAGAGTTACATTTGAACCACGATACTGATCTTTGAGAGTGCGATCTCGACCTTTTATGGTGGATCTATATGATAGTTTTTGTTGTTCTCTTTCTGAGTGAGATATGTGCTTTCTGTGAGGATCTCTGAAAAGTGTAGGGTCCATCAGGGATTGGCTAGCTGTGCCCTGGTCGTGGTCCCTGCTGGTTGGGTGGTACAATGGGGTGTGCTGTCAAGCTCCTCCTCCTCCAACCTGCCTGTTATGATCTTTGTCAGTGTGTGCTCGCAAATTAACCCTAGAAGTGTTGAGACTTGTTTTATTTACTGGTTGGTCATTTTGTTTTGTTACTTATACTTGCTTAAAAGCATTTTACATATTCACATTTTACTTGCAATGTTTTTCTAGTGTTTTTGGTTGGTTTAGGGAGTTTGGTTTAGAGGATGTTTTTTTTGTCTCTTTTATTCAGTGGCGGGCCGTACATTTCATGACTAAGCCTTCAGTGCTCTGACCTGCTTTCGACCAACGAAATACATCTGCAGCTGAAATCAAATTTCAAAGGATATCATCAGATTGTCATTAAAAAAATCAATCAATTTTCACCAAATATCACCCACCCCTAAGATGCTTCACATTTTGACTGACACCCTGTTGTTTATTTCTATGCATGTAGTAAATTAAACCCACTTTTGCTTTCAACCTGGAAATGGAAAGAAGCAGCCACTGGAATCAGTTCTCAGCTGTTAAATCAAAATGTGTAAACCTCTCTTCTGGATGTTGTCGAGCTCTTTGCTGTATTTGCTTCAGAGGTTTTTGTACAGCGTTCAGCTGTTTCCTGTCACTGTGGGCTGCAGAGCACAGTAGTACACAGCAGAGTCAGACGGCTGAAGCTTCTGGATCGTCAGAGGAACTGATTTTGTTTTTGAATCCAGAATGGATGAAAATCTCCCCTCAAACTCTTTCTCTGGCTTTCCTTTATCAAGGTGGCCGTACTGTCTAAGGACTAATTCAGGTCTGTCTTTTCCAACCTGTTTGTACCAGAACAAAGTCGGGGAAGAAGAGCTGGTCTCATATGTGCAGCCGAGTGTAACTGAGTGTCCTTCAGATTTAGTGAGATCTGGTGTTGGTTGTTTCACACTTTCTTCTCCTTGACACTCTGGGGAAGAAGAGAAGATGGAGAGCAAGAAGTCGACCAATGAAGACCATCAGATGAAGGAAAACAGTCCCTCATTCTTTTCAAGGAAAATAAACAACAATGTGAGTGTTTTTGAGTCAAAGCTCCCTCACCAGCAGCAAACATGAAGATGATCCACAGGAAGAAGAGCTGCATGGCTTCCACCTGGATCGACTGAATGGAGAGAAAACAGCTGCTGTTCAGCTACACCAGGAAACTATTCATATTCAGCTCTTTAGCTCCGCCTCTTCCTGTACTCATTGGAGGCTGCTGCATCACCATCACCATCACCAATATCACTGGTCAGGTGCTCAGCAGATGGATGGAGGTCTTAAGTGTGCGTTTACTTTTTTTTTTTAAATTGTGAGCAACGTCTTCCTGCTGTCTAAACTCTGTCTTTTCCTTACATCAGGTCTTGTTTGCTGTTTCTATACCTTCAGTCAAGTTTTTTGTTTGTTGTTTTGCACATATCTGGTCATGTTGTTCTCTTCAGAGTTTTTTAGTGTTTTAAACCTTTGACAATGTTCTTTTCCTCATCCTTGTCTTTGAGTTCCTGCCTCACAGACCTGCGAAAAGACACGTCTGGTCTTTCTCAGCAGCAAACCCAATAAGTGTGCACTCTCCAACCACACCATGTCACAGCCACCACTGAACACCTTGCTTTGTCATGGCAGCAGATTTTCCTGGCTCAGAATCTCTTCCAGGTTCTTTATATTGTTATGCCTCGAGCTGTGATTGATTCTCTTGTTCGACTTAATAATGGAGCTCCATAATTTTCAAGGACCGTCTATATACATGCAATGAATTGAATTACATAGTTCTTTTGTTTGCTGGTGTTTTAGTGTCATTGGACCACCAGCTATTTTACTTGTGTTGCAGAATTTTGCTGATCAGTGTTGCCTCACGTGTTTTTTATCTGTCAGAATGACAGTGAATCTGAACGAGCCCCCAAACTTTTGTCCATCTTTGGTCCAGGGGGTCATAACTGGTCCCACCAAGGCCCATAAGCAGAGCCAGTGATTCAACTGACTGCCATGTGATCATGCTGATCACCACTATAATTTTCCTGGCTGCTGTGTGAAGCCTCCCACAATTCATATCAGAATGAAGTTGTGGCTTCAATCCCACTTCCCTACTCTTTGAAGAGTCATCAGATAACAGTCTATAGGTTTTTGTACAGCCTCTCCAACACTTCACATCACTGTGCGTCTGTATGCACAGTAGTAGAGAGCTGAGTCTTCCAGACTGAGGCTTCTGATGATCAGCTCAGTTTCTGTTAATGATGCTCTGGAGTCAAAACGCTTGTCAGGAATGCTTTCCCAATCCCTCCATCTTCCTGCCCCTTTGCCAAGTATGAACTGAGGAGCTTGCAGTTCAGAGGGTTGTTTGTATTATAATGAGTCATTCTGTAATATTGCCCTGTTAAACTGTAAATAATACAGTTGATGTCTTGCTTCAATCTTGCCCAGTGTTTAGTCTGGTTTCCCTTTTCAGGTTTAGTGCCTTTGTTGAGTTATTTACTTTTTGACTTGAAAGGGGAGCTGTAACTTTGAGAGTCGTGATCTTTGGTTTCTCTGTTGCTTCAACACCATGTAACCTCTGCTACTGCTGAAGGAGAAGATGAAGAGGTTGGTGTGCAGCAACCCCTGACTGCATGGAGCCCAGTCTGCAGCACAGGAATGACACTGCCATCATTGGCTGCGTGTCAGTGGAGAGCCAACAAGAGGATAGAGAGATCATCAGCGAATGTGTACACTGGCGTCAACAGAACCACCTGCTCCAGAAGATGAGTAAGATCAAGAAGGCTAGCAATGATTTCTGAAGAAACCGTCTACTTAACATTTAAGGCTCTTACCTTGAGAGTGGAACTATTGCAATGTTTTGTTTTGTTTTTGTTTTTGTGAATGGTTGCTTGTCTTGCCCAACACACACTATTGTGTTGCTACTGTAACTGGTGAGTTTCCCCACTGTGATAAATCAAAAGTCTCGCCATTTTTGTTTCCACTATTGGGGAGTATAGATAAAGAACACAACACAGTGCAAATCATGTCATCATCCACAGTCAAGTTTGTCAGTGTGGGGCTCCCTCCACTGGGAATTGTGGAGTACTACGCTGTGTTTGCTGCAGAGGTTTTTGTACAGTCTTTAAATGTTTCCTGTCACTGTGGGCCTCAGAGCACAGTAGTACACGGCAGAGTCAGACAGCTCAAGCTTTTGAATTGTCAGAGGAACTGATGTCTTCTTGATTGTGGCATAAATTCTGTCTTTCACTGAAGGATCATTCGTTGTCAGTGAAAAAATTCGAAGAATGGATTTTGGAATGCCATTTCTTTCTTGTTTATACCAGAACAAATACGGTGAAGGATCACTCGTCTCATATGTGCAGCTGAGTGTAACTGAGTGTCCTTCAGCAGCAGTAGGATCTGTTGTTGGCTGGTCCACCCTGTCTTCTCCTTGACACTCTTGGGAAGAAGAGAAGATGGAGAGCAAGAGATGAACTAATGAAGAACATCCACAGTAGGAAAACAGTCACTTGGTTGTTTCAAGGCAGAAACATCATATTCTATTTTGTGAAAAGTTGAGTCAAAGCTCCCTCACCAGCAGGAAACATGAAGATGATCCACAGGAAGAAGAGCTGCATGGCTTCCACCTGGACTGACTGAATGAAGAGAAGACAGCTGCTGTTCAGCTCCATCAGTAAACCCTTCATATTCAGCTCTCTAGCTCCGCCTCCTTCTGTCCTCAGTGGAGGCTTCTGCATTAAAATCATCACTATCACCATCACCAATATCACTGGTCAAGTGCTCAGCAGATGGATGGACATTTTACTTCCACTTTTTACCAATTGGAGCTTTTGTTTGGATCAGATGTGTGTTCTATTTGAAGTTTGGTGAGCAATTTATATGCGTCTTTTATATGCGTGGAGTCACTTGAATTCCATAGTTCTTATGATTCTGGTGTTTTACTATTGTGCGACCATCTGATATTTTACATGTGTGCAGCACGTAGCTAAACTTTGTTCCCTCACGTCTTTTATTAATCAGAGTGGAAGCAAATGTAAATGAGGCCCCAAACTTCTGTCCATCTTTGTGCAGGGGGTCTTCAATGGTCTCACCAGGGCCCAGAAGCAGAGTCACTAGTTATTCTACTGTCATGTGATCGTGCTGATCACCACTTTAATATCCCTCATGTCATGTTTCTCTGACGGTGTGTTAACTGGTTGCCTCCTCCAGCCTGAATAAACATGGTACAGTTTATTCTGATTAAATTTCAGTGAGACACATTCCTGTGAGCAGAGCTGCTGTGGACTGGCTGCTGTGTGAAGCCTCCAACAGTTGATATCAGAATGAAGTTGTGGTTTCAATCCCACTTCCCTCCTCTTTGAAGAGTCATCAGATATCAGACATAAGATTTTTGTACAGCCTCTCCAACACTTCACATCACTGTGAGTCTGTCTGCACAGTAGTAGAGAGCTGAGTCTTCCAGACTGAGACTGTTGATGATCAGCTGAGTTTCTGTTAATGATGCTGGAGACAAAACACTTGTCGGGAATCCTTTCCCAACCACTCAATCTTCTTGCACCTTTGCCAAGTATGAACTAAGAAGCCTGCAGGTCAGAGGGTTGTTTGTACCACTAAAAATACACGTAGTCGCTTTCTGTCTGATACTGGCACTTGAGTCTGACATTGTCTCCTTCTCTTCCACTGACTCTGTCTTCTACAGGAGAGATCTGGCCTTCAGCTTCTGGTCCTGATGAAGCGCAAGAAAGAAGCAATCAGACACACACAGTTGTTCTTTTTTAGTGAGAGATGTTGCCTTTTCTGACCAGCGAGGAGAATCCATAGCATGTGTTTCATCTCCACAACAAGGTTGAAATCCAGAGGAGAAAGTAGCTGATGATCAACACTGAGTGGGACTCTGATTCTCCTCACAGCAGCAGCACTTCTTGCTGCCACAGTGCTGGAACACAGTGCAGAGGTAGTGCAATGCCTACTGGATAATGGTGCCCTCTAGTGGGGGTCGAGTGTTGACTTCAGCAGTGTCAGCTTGTGTTTTTGTACATCGACAGACACTTTTGCTGACCGTCTGGAGGCTGTTTTTGCTTTTTTTCCATAGTGAGAGATGAGGAACTGTGGAGGTTCTCCTGGATGTTGTCGGTACCAGAAGAAATAATAATCAGTAGCTACAGTCTTGCTGTATGTTTAGGAGAGAGTGAAAGTGGAGCCCTCTACACTGGGCTCTTGTGTTTTGACCAGTGTCAGTTCTTCACAGCTTACACCTGAAGAAAGACATAAATTGTAAATTGTTGCTCATCTTGTCCACCATAAACTCTTGTTGCGTTGTTGCTATAACTGTTGATTTTCCGACTGTGAGATATTAAAAGTCTTGTCTTGTCTTGTCTTGTCTTTGACCACAAATTGGGAGCAAAGATGGAGGAGTGAAGAGGACAGAACAGAACACAAAACGCAAAAAAGTGAAATTCCATTCACCACCCACAATGCATTTTCAGTGGGGTTCCTCTGCTGGAGATGTGGAGTACTGCGCACTGGTTGCTGCAGAGGTTTTTGTACAGCGTACAGCTGTTTCCACTCACTGTGGGCTTCAGAGCACAGTAGTACACAGCAGAGTCAGACGGCTGAAGCTTCTGGATCATCAGAGGAACTGATCTGGAGTTTTCATCCAGTTCTGATGAAAATCTCTCCTCAAACTCTTTCTCTGTCTTTCCTGCTTTGCTGTGTTTGTTGTGCCTCAGGATTAACGTGGGTCTGTTGTTTCCATCCTGTTTATACCAGAACAAAGTGTATGAAGACATATCACTGATCTGATATGTGCAGTTGAGTGCAACTGAGTGTCCTTCAGTAGCAGTGTCAGGTGTTGGTGGCTGTTTCACACTGTCTTCTCCTCGACACTCTGGGAAAGAAGAGAATATTGAGGGCAAGAGATTAATAACCACTTAAGACCCTTCACTGAAGGAGAACAGTCACTCTGTCTTTTAAGGCGTAAAAACAATGTTAATGTCTTTGAGTAAAAGTTCCCTCACCCACGGGAAACATGAAGATCATCCACAGAAAGAAGAGTTGCATGGCTTCCACCTGGACTGAGTGAATGGAGAGAAGACAGCTGACGTTCAGTTCTATCAGAAAGCCCTTCATATTCAACTCTTTGGCTCCGCCTCCTCTTGCACTCATTGGAGGCTTCTGCACTACCATCATCACTATCATCATTACTGGTCAGGTGAACAGAAGATAGATGGAGATTTTAATCCCCCCTTTTACCATGTGGAGCTTTTATTTGGATCAAAAGTTCATTCTGTTATGTCTGGAACTTTTCAGTCAAGAACTTTTCTGTATATTCAGTTATGTTTATTGTCTTGTGATTTCTTGTTTTATTTTGAAATCCTTTTCAATCATGTTGCTTACTATCCTTTCTCCTGTGTATTTCCCGCTTTGTTTGATCTGTTTTTTCCAAACTGATTATCTCCACCTATTCACCATTGCCTTGTGCATATATGGTCAGTGTCTCCCTTCGACTGACTGTCATCTAATCATCCTGATGACCACTTTAACTTCCCTCATTTCACATTTCTCTGACTGTGTGTGTGAACTGTTTGCCTCTGCAAACCTAAATAAACATGGTTCAGTTGAGTCTGATTTGAAGTCAGTTCACCTGCATTTAGATCAGTGACACGTCCCTATGTGCAGAGCTGCTGCTGACTGGCTGCTGTATGAAGCCTCCCACAGTTCAAATCAAACACAAAGATCAAACTGAAGCTGTGGTTTCCCACTTCCCTCCTCTTTGAAGAGTCATCAGATATCAGTCTCCATGTTTTTGTACAGCCTCCCCAACACTTCACATCACTGTGCATCTGCACAGTAGTAGAGAGCTGAGTCTTCAAGTCTTAGTTCTCTGATGATCAGCTCAGTTTCTGTTAATGATGCTCTTGAGCCAAAGCTCATGTTGGGAATGTTTTCCTTTTCACTCCATTCTCCTGCACCTTTGCCAAGTATGAACTGAGGAGCCTGCAGGTCAGGGGGCTGTTTGTACCACTGAAAATAGGCTAAGGCGTAGTCAGTCTGATACTGATACTTGAGTCTGACATTTTCTCCTACTCTTCCAATGACTCTGTCTTCTTCAGGAGAGAACTGGCCTTCAACGTCTGGTCCTGAAGAAGCAGAAAAAAGAAGTAATCAGACACAATTGCTCTGTTGGTGAGAGATGAATACAGAAACATCAGGTGACTTAAAAAAGTTATGTGTATTATTGGAAAATGCTCTGAAATGTAGCTCTTTCCAACCAGAGAGAAGAGCTGCGAGAAGAATCCACCGCCAATGTTCCATCTTACACAACACTTGTCAACACTTGACACCTGTCCTCCACACAGCAGAAGCACTTCTTACTAGTGCTGGAACACTGCAGATGTAGTGCGATGCCTTCTGGTGCCCTCTAGTGGAGGTCAAGAGTTGACTTCAGCAGAGCGCCAGCTTGTGTTTTTGTACAGCGACTGTGGCTTTGCTGTCACTGTGGGCCTCACAGCACAGTAGTACAGAGCAGAGTCTGCCACTACAGCAGAGGACACCTGAAGATCCACCTGTTGGTTTCCAGACACTGTCGCTAACAGTCTGGTATCTGTCTTGGTTCGTTTTCCATAGTGAGAGATGAGGAATTCTGGTGGTTCTCCTGGATGTTGTCGGTACCAGAAGAAGTTATCACCATCAGATACAATCTTGTGGTATGTGTAGGAGAGAGTGAAAGTGGAGCCTTCCAAGCTGGACTGTTGTGTCTTGACTGCAGTCAGTTCTTCACAGCTGACACCTGGAGAAATACATGAAAGTGTTCCAGCATGAAGGTCAAAATTGTTCAGTTGGGAGTAGTTTTAAAGTTTGTTGTATAATCCACTGTACCTGTGATGAAGAGCAGGCTGGTGAAGTAAAGTAGAGAATAGTCCAGTGGCAGCATGTTGAACAAAGGTAATGTTGCTGCTGTATTGAAATTTGGTGAATGTGGAAGTTCCTCTGTCTTCTCCAGTTTATGAACAGCTTAGCTCCTCCCTCAGTCTCTGTATCTGCCTGTGCTCCCTGAATTCAATATTGTGGTAGAATCATAGAGGGGTGAGAGTTCAACCCACCAGGTTATTGTTCCCACAGACCTTCTGCACTCCCACCATCCACTGAAACACACACCTGACATGGCCAGAGCCCCCCACCACCACCACCACCACCACCACACACACACACACACACACACACACACACCACCACCACCACCAGGTATTTTTCCCTTCAAACATATCAGAGATCTACCAATCCAAACTGGGTCTTCATCAAGTCCAGAAAGGAAAGAATAATACACTCCTAGTTAAAATGAGTCATTCTGTATTATTGCCCTGTTAACCTGTGAATACAGTTGATTTCACAGAGTACAGTAATACACAATAGAGTCAGGCGGCTTAAGATTCTGTATGGTCAAAAGAACTGGTATCTTGTTGATTGTAGCATAAATTCTGTCGTCCACTGAAAGATCATTCTTTGAGTGTCCATCAGCAGCAGTGAGATCTGCTATCCTCATCTGTACTTGTCACTTTTTCAGGTATACTTTTTCACTTGCAATTTTGTATTTTTGTTTATTTGTAAAATATTAATTGAAATTATGTTTAACTTGCCACTTGCAACTTTTTAAAATTCTCTTTTTTACGCTTCAAGATTTCTCTGCCATTTTACATGACATGCGACAAATAAAATATTTGAATCTTTGAATCTTTATTTCCCAGGGCGGAGAACATCCAGGGGTCTTAGTCCAAGATTGGAGCTCATGATATGCTTTTTTATGGGGCAGTGTGAGGGTTGTTGCCCACCTTGCCTAATATGCACTCTGTTGTGTTGCTGCAGAGTTTCCCCACAGTGAGATATCAAAAGTCTTGTCTCGTCTTTGACGATTGCTGGGGCGGAAAGATGGAGGAGTGAAGAGGACAGAAAATAAACTAAAACAAAACACAACACAGTGAAAATCAAATCATCACCCACAATCAATTTTCAGTGTGAGGTTCCTCTGCTGGAGATGTGGAATACTGCGCACTGGTTGCTGCAGAGGTTTATGTACAGCGTACAGCTGTTTCCACTCACTGTGGGCTGCAGAGCACAGTAGTACACAGCAGAGTCAGACGGCTGAAGCTTCTGGATCATCAGAGGAACTGATCTGGATTTTTCATCCAGTTCTGATGAAAATCTCTCCTCAAACTCTTTCTCTGTCTTTCCTGCTTTGCTATGTTTGTTGTGCCTCAGGATTAATGTGGGTCTGTTGTTTCCATCCTGTTTATACCAGAACAAAGTGTATGAAAATGTATCACTGATCTGATATGTACAGTTGAGTGTGACTGAGTGTCCTTCAGTAGCAGTGTCAGGTGTTGGTGGCTGTTTCACACTGTCTTCTCCTCGACACTCTGGGAAAGAAGAGAATATTGAGGGCAAGAGATTAATAACCACTTAAGACCCTTCACTGAAGGAGAACAGTCACTCTGTCTTTTAAGTTGCAAAAACAATGTTAATGTCTTTGAGTCAAAGCTCCCTCACCAGCAGGAAACATGAAGATCATCCACAGAAGGAAGAGCTGCATGGCTTCCACCTGGACTGACTGAATGAAGAGAAGACAGCTGCTGTTCAGCTCCACCAGGAAGCCCTTCATATTCAGCTCTTTAGCTCCACCTCTTCCTGTACTCAGTGGAGGCTGCTGCATTACCATCACCATCTTCATCATCACTGATCAGGTGCTCAGCAGATCGATGGAGATCTTAAATGCATGTTATGATTATTTTGAAGAAACACATAAACTGTGCAGTCTGCAAACACTCCACGTCATAGCCACCACTGAACGTCTTGCTTTGTCATGGCAGCAGATTTTTGTGGTTTAGAATCTTTTCCAGGTTCTGTGTATTGTTATGCTTTCAGCTGTCATGGGTTCTCTGGTCTGACTTAATAATGGAGCTGCATAATCTTCAAGGACCTTTTATATGCATGCAATGACTTGAATTGCATAGTTCCTTTGTTTGCTGGTGGTTAGTGTCGTGGCACCACCAGCTATTTTACTTGTGTTTGCAGCATGTTGCTGAACAGTGTTGCTTCACATGCTTTTTATTAATCAGAGTGGAAGTGGGTCTGAACGAGGCCCCAAACATCTGTCCATCTTTGGTTCAGGGGGTCATCACTGGTCCTACCAGGGCCCAGAAGCAGAGTCACTAATTATTCGACTGACTGTCATGTGATCATGCTAATCAACACTTTAATTTTCCTCATGTTGTGTTTCTATGACAGTGTGTGTGAACTGTTTGCCTCTGCAAATGTGCACAAACATGATTCAGTTGAGTCTGATTTGACTTCAGTTCACCTCAATTCAGTGACACTTGTTCCTGTGTGCAGAGCTGCTGCTGACTGGCTGCTGTGTGAAGCCTCCAACAGTTGATATCAGAATGAAGTTGTGGTTTCAATCCCACTTCCCTCCTCTTTGAAGAGTCATCAGATATCAGTCTACAGGTTTTTGTACAGCCTCTCCAACACTTCACATCACTGTGAGTCTGTATGCACAGTAGTAGAGAGCTGAGTCTTCCAGACTGAGACTGTTGATGATCAGCTGAGTTTCTGTTAATGATGCTCTGGTGTCAAAACACTTGTCGGGAATCTTTTCCAAACTACTCCATCCTCCTGCACCTTTGCCAAGTATGAACTGAGGAGCCTGCATGTCAGAGGGCTGTTTGTACCACCCAAAATAGACATAATTGTTGCTTGTCTGATACCGACACCTGAGTGTGACACTTTCTCCTTCTCTTCCACTGACTCTGTCTTCGACAGGAGAGATCTGGCCTTCGGCTGCTGGTCCTGAAGAAAAAGAGGAAAGAAGTAATCAGACACACACAGTTGATCTTTTGGTGAAAAATTAATGCAGACACATCAGGTAATTGAAAAAGGTATAAATATTATTGGAAAATGTTCAGAAAGGTAGCTGTTTCTGACCAGCCAGAAGAGCAGCCAGAAGAATCCACGGCCAGTGTCTCATCTCCACAACAAGGTTGAAACCCAGAGGAGAAAGTAGCTGATGATCAACACTCAGTGGGACACTTGCTCTCCTCACAGCAGCAGCACTTCTTACTGCCACAGTGCTGGAACACATTGCACAAGTAGTGCAGTTACTGATGGATAATAGTGCCCTCTAGCGGAGGTGAAGAGTCAACTACATCAGGCTGTCAGCATGTGTTTTTATACAGCGACTGTGGGTTTGCTGTCACTGTGGGCCTCACAGCACAGTAGTACAGAGCAGAGTCTGCCACTTCAGCAGAGGACACCTGAAGATCCAGCTGTTGGTCTCCAGACATTGTTACTGACAGTCTGGAGACTTGTTTTGGTTGTTTTCCATAGTGAGAGATGAGGAACTTTGGTGGTTCCCCTGGAAGTTGCCGGTACCAGAAGACATATTCAGTAGTTACAGTCTTGTGGTATGTGTCGGAGAGAGTGAAAGTGGAGCCTTCTACACTGGACTCTTGTTTCTTGAATGCGGTCAGTTCATCACATCTAATACCTGAAGAAAGACATGAAAGTGTTCCAGCATGAATATTAACATTATTCAGTTGGGAGCAGTTTGAAAGTTTATTGTCCTGTATAATCCACTGTACCTGTGATGAAGAGCAGACTGATGACATGAAGGAAATAATAGTTCACTAGCAGCATGTTGAACAAAGGTAATGTTGCTGCTGTGTTAAAATGTTCTGGGAAAGGAAGTTCCTCTGTCTTCTGCTGCTGAGGAACAGCTTAGCTCCTCCCTCAGTCTCTGGGTCTTCTCTGCTCTCTGTGGTCTTTGAAGGGAACATGGCAGCAGAAAAGGAGAGGGGTGGGAGTACGTTGGCATGGGACACCACAAACAAAAACAGTCTGGTAAATGAGGTGAACTTTCTTCTGCTGCATGTTTGATTCGTTAACAAAAAGCACTCAGCTGCATGGAATTGACCAGCTGGAACAAATAACTACATGTTCTTTCAGCTAATAACGACTAACAATAGGGAAAATGGGGAAAACACCAACATTATGTTGGTATTCAATTAACAACATTTTTGTAAACAGACCAAAAAAAGTAAGATAGGCTTCTTGAGTTCAAAACTACTTCTTTGTAACACCAGGTGGTTCACAAAGATCAGCTACATTGACTTGCACCAACTGTTTTAATCCCAATATCTAGAACAAACAAGGCATGGTCAAAACCCTCCAGCAGGTTGAATTTCCCTGAGATAACTGAAACACATTAGAAATTCAGTGAAGATGTGCCAATTTAAAAATCTCTTCATCTAATCCACCAAAGAAGGAAAGAAAAAACTCACAGATGTAACAAGTGAGGTCTTCGCTGCCCTGTATATTGGCGAAACAAAGTAATTTTTAAACGAGCATATGAGCTAACAGAGAAGATACAACTCTTGAGGGCTCCACTGTAAAACTACATCTTCAGAGGAAAGGTCACTGAAGTGATCAGACTATGGACTGGGAGGACAGATGGTTTCTGGTGAGGAGAGTTAAAGGATATCTCCTGGAAGAGCCAAAATAAAAGTGAATATGTAGCGAAACAACCTTATGAACAGGTCAACCATCACCTTGTTGTATTTGTCTGCTTGTTTATTTTCCAGTGGTCATATGAACAAGAATCCTACAACCAATAGCGATAAACTATGTAACTTTGACATGAGTGACTGGAAAAAACTCTATTCTGCAAACTTGAAACTGTACATAGGCGTTTTCTATTGCTGTAATGTTGACTGAGAATTCATCCTGGAAATAGAACAGAGCAGCCACTGGAACCACTTCTCAACATTTATACATAATGGGTGTGGGCCTCCCTCTAGTGGGCGTTGCGCAGTACTGAGCTGTTTTGGCTCCAGAGGTTTTTGTACACAGTTCAGATGTTTTCAACCACTGTGGGCTGCAGAGCACAGTAGTACACAGCAGAGTCAGACGGCTGAAGCTTCTGGATCATCAGAAGAAATGATTTGGAATCCAGGCTGGATGAAAATCTTTCCTGAAAGTCTTTCTCTTTTTTCATTCCTTGACCATAGCTGGGGTGCTTCAGGATTAATGTGGGTTTGTCATTTCCAGCCTGTTTGTACCAGAACAAAGTGTATGATGCGGCACTGGTCTGAAACATGCAGCTGAGTGTAACTGAGTTTCCTTCAGCAGCAGTAGGATCTGATTTTGGCTGGTCCACCCTGTCTTCTCCTTGACACTCTGGGGAAAAAGAGAATATGCAGGAGAAGATATGAAGCAATGAAGACCATCCACTAAAGTCACCTCATCAGACAATTGAAATCCAAGATGAAGCTGTTCCTGACCAGTGAGAAGAGCAGCCAGAAGAATCCACAGCCAGTGTTCCATCTCCACAACAAGGTTGAAATCCAGAGGAGAAAGTAACTGATGATCAACACTGAGTGGGACACTGGTTCTCCTCACAGCAGCAGCACTTCTTACTGCCACAGTGCTGGTACACATTGCACAAGTAGTGCAGCCCATACTGCATAATGGTGCCCTCTAGTGGAGGTGAAGAGTCAACTACATCAGGGTGTGAGCTTGTGTTTTTGTACAGCAGCTGTGGGTTTGCTGTCACTGTGGGCCTCACAGCACAGTAGTACAGAGCAGAGTCTGCCACTGCAGCAGAGGACACCTGAAGATCCACCTGCTTATCTCCAGACAATGTTGCTGACAGTCTGGTATCTATCTTGTTTTGTGTTCCATAGCGAGAAATGAGTAACTCCGGTGGTTCTCCTGGATATTGTCGGTACCAGAAAAAATTATCACCATCAGATACACTTGTGTGGTATGTGTAGGAGACAGTGAAAGGGGAGCCTACACTGGACTGTTGTGTTTTGACCAGAGTCCGTTCTTCACAGCTGACACCTGAAGAAAGACATGAAAGTTTTCCAGCATGAAGGTCAACATGGCTCAGTTGGCAGTATTTTGAAAGAGTGTTTTACTGTATAATCCACTGTACCTGTGATGAAGAGCAGGCTGGCGAAGCAAGAAGACAGTAGTCCAGTGGCAGCATATTGAACAAAGGTAATGTTGCTGCTGTATTGAAATTTGTTGAATATGGAAGTTCCTCTGTCTTCCCCTGCTGAGGGAGATCTTTGCTCCTCCCTCAGTCTCTCAATCTTCACTGCTCTCTGTGATCCCTGAAGGTAACGTGGCGACAACCAAGTAGAAGAGTGAGAGTACAACCCTGGAGAACACTGCAGGATTCCAGCAAGTGACAGAACATTTCATTCCCATTAGAAATAATTTAATTATGAACCTTGAGGTACTTGCCACAGTCAAAATGGGACAGTTTGTGGAGATGTGTAGATGCTGAAGTGCATATCTTGTTTACAACAGGGTGGTTATTCAGTCTTGTTGTGAAATGTGGTTTCATGGTAGACGGAGCTTGACACAGTCAGACGTCAGTCCTCTCAGTGCTGTCTTTTAGATATTGAGGGCTGCTACCTTAAGTCACTGGACGTATAGTCTCGATTCAGAGCTGTTCAGGCCTACAGGCTCACTGTTGCACCTATGAGCATCTTCATAAAGGGATGCTGACTGCTTTCCTTTTTCTCAAGGAGTCTGACAGTGACTGAATCGTCTGGAAATTTTAGAACAATCCTCAGTGATGGGCGGAAACACTCGTCACGATAGTGGATATAGAGATGGGCCAGAGGACACCTGAGACCTGAGATAATCATAAGACAATGACAGTTCCAATATGGCATTGATTTTTAATTTTTGGGGTCTGTGCTAAAGAATCTACCCTCCAAAGACTGAGCTTAGTGTGACAGAGCTTGTTGAGCTTGTTAAGCTTGTTGATTCCAGCTCTCAGTAAGATTGCAGTCACTCCTTTTCTTTGCACTTGGAACTGTCAGAAGACCCAGTGTAATGGTACCTCTCGTGTTTTGGTGGAATGTGCTGTGTTTGCTTTACAGGTTTTTGTACAAAGTTTAATAGTTTCCTGTCACTGTGGGCTTCAGAGCACAGTAGTACACACCAGAGTCAGACGGCTGAAGCTTCTGGATCGTCAAAGGAACTGATTTGGAGTTTTCATCCAGACTGGATGAAAATCTCTCCCCAAACCCTTTGTCTATCTTTCCATTATCGCCATAGTTGTACTGACTGAGGATGAATGTGGGTTTGTTGTTCCCAGCCTGTTTGTACCAGAACAAATGTGGTGATCTATCACTGGTCTGATATGTGCAGCTGAGTGTAACTGAATTTCCTTCAGTAGCAGAGAGATCTGTTGTTGGCTGGTTCACACTGTCTTCTCCTTGACACTCTGGGAAGAAGAGAAGATAGAGAGGAAAAGACGAACCAATAAAGACCAAACACTAAAGTCACAACATCAGACAATTGAAATTCAAAGATGAGGCTGTCACTGACCAGTGAGAAGAGCAGCGAGAAGAATCCACAGCCAGAGTTCCATCTCCACAACAAGGTTGAAATCCAGAGGAGAAAGTGGATGATGATCAACACTGAGTGGGACACTTGTTCTCCTCACAACAGCAGCAGCACTTCTTACTGCCTCAGTATTGGAACACATTGGACAAGTAGTGCAGTGCCTACTGGATAGTGGTGCCCTCTAGCGGAGGTGAAGAGTCAACTACATCAGGGTGTCAGCTTGTGTTTTTATACAGCGACTGTGGCTTTGCTGTTACTGTGGGCGTCACAGCACAGTAGTACAGACCAGAGTCTGCCACTTCAGCAGAAGACACTTGAAGATCCAGCTGTTTGTCTCCAGACATTGTTACTGACAGTCTGGAGACTTGTTTTGGTTGTTTTCCATAGTGAGAGATGAGGAACTTTGGTGGTTCCCCTGGAAGTTGCCGGTACCAGAAGACATATTCAGTAGTTACAGTCTTGTGGTATGTGTCGGAGAGAGTGAAAGTGGAGCCTTCTACACTGGACTCTTGTTTCTTGAATGCGGTCAGTTCATCACATCTAATACCCGAAGAAAGACATGAAAGTGTTCCAGCATGAATATTAACATTATTCAGTTGGGAGCAGTTTGAAAGTTTATTGTCCTGTATAATCCACTGTACCTGTGATGAAGAGCAGGCTGATGACATGAAGGAAATAATAGTTCACTAGCAGCATGTTGAATAAAGGTAATGTTGCTGCTGTGTTAAAATGTTCTGGGAAAGGAAGTTCCTCTGTCTTCTGTTGCTGAGGAACAGCTTAGCTCCTCCCTCAGTCTCTGGGTCTTCTCTGCTCTCTGTGGTCTTTGAAGGGAACATGGCAGCAGAAAAGGAGAGGGGTGGGAGTACGTTGGCATGGGACACCACAAACAAAAACAGTCTGGTAAATGAGGTGAACTTTCTTCTGCTGCATGTTTGATTCGTTAACAAAAAGCACTCAGCTGCATGGAATTGACCAGCTGGAACAAATAACTACATGTTCTTTCAGCTAATAACGACTAACAATAGGGAATGGGGAAAACACCAACATTATGTTGGTATTCAATTAACAACATTTTTGTAAACAGACCAAAAAAAGTAAGATAGGCTTCTTGAGTTGAAAAACTACTTCTTTGTAACACCAGGTGGTTCACAAAGATCAGCTACATTGACTTGCACCAACTGTTTTAATCCCAATATCTAGAACAAACAAGGCATGGTCAAAACCCTCCAGCAGGTTGAATTTCCCTGAGATAACTGAAACACATTAGAAATTCAGTGAAGATGTGCCAATTTAAAAATCTCTTCATCTAATCCACCAAAGAAGGAAAGAAAAAACTCACAGATGTAACAAGTGAGGTCTTCGCTGCCCTGTATATTGGCGAAACAAAGTAATTTTTAAACGAGCATATGAGCTAACAGAGAAGATACAACTCTTGAGGGCTCCACTGTAAAACTACATCTTCAGAGGAAAGGTCACTGAAGTGATCAGACTATGGACTGGGAGGACAGATGGTTTCTGGTGAGGAGAGTTAAAGGATATCTCCTGGAACGAGCCAAAATAAAAGTGAATATGTAGCGAAACAACCTTATGAACAGGTCAACCATCACCTTGTTGTATTTGTCTGCTTGTTTATTTTCCAGTGGTCATATGAACAAGAATCCTACAACCTATAGCGACAAACTATGTGACTTTGACATGAGTGACTGGAAAAACCTCTATTCTGCAAACTTGAAACTGTACATAGGCGTTTTCTATTGCTGTAATGTTGACTGAGAATTCATCCTGGAAATAGAACAGAGCAGCCACTGGAACCACTTCTCAACATTTATACATAATGGGTGTGGGCCTCCCTCTAGTGGGCGTTGCGCAGTACTGAGCTGTTTTGGCTCCAGAGGTTTTTGTACACAGTTCAGATGTTTTCAACCACTGTGGGCTGCAGAGCACAGTAGTACACAGCAGAGTCAGACGGCTGAAGCTTCTGGATCATCAGAAGAAATGATTTGGAATCCAGGCTGGATGAAAATCTTTCCTGAAAGTCTTTCTCTTTTTTCATTCCTTGACCATAGCTGGGGTGCTTCAGGATTAATGTGGGTTTGTCATTTCCAGCCTGTTTGTACCAGAACAAAATGTATGATCCGGCACTGGTCTGAAACATGCAGCTGAGTGTAATTGAGTTCCCTTCAGTAGCAGTGAGCACTGCTGTTGGCTGGTCCACCCTGTCTTCTCCTTGACACTCTGGGGAAAAAGAGAAGATGCAGGAGAAGATATGAAGCAATGAAGACCAAACACTAAAGTCACGTCATCAGACAATTGAAATCCAAGATGAAGCTGTTTCTGACCAGCGAGAAGAGCAGCCAGAAGAATCCACAGCCAGTGTTCCATCTCCACAACAAGGTTGAAATCCAGAGAAGAAAGTAGCTGATGATCAACACTGAGTGGGACACTGGTTCTCCTCACAGCAGCAGCACTTCTGACTGCCACAGTGCTGGTACACATTGCACAAGTAGTGCAGCCCATACTGCATAATGGTGCCCTCTAGTGGAGGTGAAGAGTCAACTACATCAGGGTGTCAGCTTGTGTTTTTGTACAGCGACTGTGGATTTGCTGTCACTGTGGGCCTCACAGCACAGTAGTACAGAGCAGAGTCTGCCACAGTCGCAGAGGACACCTGAAGATCCAGCTGGTTCTCTCCAGACACTGACGCTGACAGTCTGGAGACTTGTTTTGTTTTTGTTCCTATGTGAGAGATGAGGAACTCTGGTGGTTCTCCTGGACGTTGTCGGTACCAGAAGAAATCATCACTAGCAGTTGCAGCCTTGTGATATGTGTAGGATAGAGTCAAAGTGGAGCCTTCTAAACTAGACACTTGGTCTTTTACTACAGTCAGTTCTTCACAGCCAACACCTGGAGACAAACATGAAAGTGTTAAATCATGAACGTAAATGTGGTTCAGTTGGGACTAATTTGAAACTGTGTTGTCCTGTATAATCCACTGTACCTGTGATGATGAGCAGGATGGTGAAAGAAGGTAGATTATAGTTCAGTGGCATCATGTTGAATCAAGGTTTTTGTTGCCTCCTTATTGAGATGTGCTGAATATGGAAGCTCCTTGGTCTTCTTCAACTGAAGAACAGATTAGCTCCTCCCTCAGTCTCTGTATCTGTCTAGGCTCCATGAAAGCAATATGATTGTAGAAAAGGAGACGGGTGACAGTTCAACCCACCAGGTTTTTGTTCACACAGACCTCCTGCACTTATCAGCACCGACTGTTTCATTCCCACCATTGACTGGAACACACACTGGACATGGCCACAACTTCCCCCACCACCACCAAGTATTATTCCAGTCAAAAACTCAAATAAATCAGGGATTCATGGAAAACGTCTACCTATCCAAACTGGGTCTTCATCATGTCCAGCAAGGAAAAAATAATAAACTCTTAGTTAAAATGAGTCATCATGTAACATTGCCCTGTTAACTTGTAAATACTGTTGATTTCACTAGTTCTCTTTTAAATTTTGCCCAGTTTGCCACATGACGAGTAAGATCAAGAAGGTTAGCAGTGATCTCAGAAGGAAACATTCACTTTCCACTGCAGTGAACATTCAAGGTTCTCTCGCTGAGACTGGAACTGATGCAATACATTTTTTTGATTTTATTTTATTTTTTATTAATTGTTGCTTGTCTTGGCCAACATGCATTCTGCTGTGTTGCTATTGTCACTGCTGCTGAGTGTCCAAACTGTGTATTATCAGTTCTGTCAGACATGTGACTGCAGCAGAGGACATAGATAATTGTCCGGTTGCAGCATATTGAACAAAGGTAATTTTGCTGCTGTATTGAAATGTTCTGAAAAAGGAAGTTCCTCTCACTTTCCCAGCTGAGAAACAGCTTTGCCCCTCCTTCAGACTCTGGGTCTTCTCTGCTCTCTGTGGTCCCTGTAGCCACCGTGACGTCAGAAAAAGAGAGAGGTGAGAGTACAACCCTGTGGAACAACGCATGATACAACCAAATGACATAACAATGAGAGACCTTTTTTTTTCCATTAGAAACAACGGAATCAGTACTTTGTTGTCCCTTCTACATCCACACGAATGCACAACATTTTATTGATGACAAACCCCCACACCTGCCATCAGTGCAGTGATGGTTGTGAGGTGATTATTTTGTCTGTTGCTCTCCACCAGAAAACTGGAGCCAGAAGGCAAAAACCGAAATGCAGAATGTAACCAGGGAGTCCGAAAATTCTTTGAGTGTTTCCTGTTTTACTTTGATAGTCTTGTCTCCCCTTGTGTTTTTTGTTTTTTGCAACCTCTTCATGTTTTCCCACTTTTTTCTCCCTTGAGTGTTGACCTGTGCCTCGTTGTTGGTCCTTGTCTACCTTTGTTTGGGTCATCAACTTTAACTGCCCAAGTAAGCACTGTGTTTTGTCTGGTCAGGTACTTATATGTGTGTGGATTTTTTTTTTTTCTATGGCTCTATGAGGAGACCTTTCGTCATTTAAATAAATAGTTTTATTTCACTTGCAACCCAGACTTTATGTGCACTTGGATCCTGCTTTCACTTCCTCCCTGTGAGAGAAGTATTTTATCTTTCCATCCATGCTGTGAATTGGGTAGTCAGGACAATGTGCACTGCTGTGTTGCTGCTGCTTTGGAGAGCGACTTCTGGCTTTTAATTGAATTGAATTGAATTCTTTATTGTCATTATATCGGAGTACAACAACATTTTAAAGTGCCTTCCTTCGGTGCATTGTATAAAAGAGCAATAAACACTCAAAAACATCCTAAAAAAGACACATGCCACACAACACTCCACTACATTCAACACAATCACATCCTTCAGTTACTGCACTATTCGCTTTATTGCGCAGACTATGCCCCTTGTGTATGTCTGGTTCTTGACTATTCAGTGCAATTATGGCTCTGGCGAAAAAAATATTTTTCAGTTAATTTGTCCTTTTATATTCCTGAAACGTCTGGCGGAGGGCAGCAGTCCAAGAAGTGAGTGACCTGGGTGACATGGATCCTGCAGGATCCTGCGTGCTTTCCTGAGGCAGCAAGAATTGTGCAAGTCTTCCAGAGAGGGGACTGGAAGCCGACGACCTGCCCTCCATTGTTGATGACCTACTGGAGCACTTTCTCAAGACATGAGACAAAGAAAAAAAATATCCGCTGAAGTCACCCCATCAGACAATTAAAATTTCAAGATGAAGCTCAAATCTCTTGACCAGCTTAATCCAGGGGGTCTGATCTGGTCTCACCAGGACCCAGAAGCAGAGCCACGAGTTATTTGGCTGACTGTCATGTGATCATGCTGATGACCACTTTCATTTCCCACTTGCCTTTTTCTTCTGACAGTGTGTCTGAACTGGTTTCCTTTGCAAACCTGAATCAATATGATTCAGTTCAGTCTGATATGAGTTCAGTTCCACTCACTTCAGATCACTGACTCGCGTTCCTGTGAGCAGAGCTGCTGCTGACTGACTACTGTGTGAAGCCTCCCACAAGTCAAATCAAACAGAAAGATCAGAATGAAGCTGTGGCTTCAATCCCACTTCCCTCCTCTTTGAAGAGTCATCAGATATCAGTCTACAGGTTTTTGTACAGCCTCTCCAACACTTCACATCACTGTGCGTCTGCACAGTAGTAGAGAGCTGTGTCTTCCAGTCTGAGGCTGTTGATGATCAGCTCAGTTTCTGTTAATGATGCTCTGGTGTCAAAACGCTTGTCAGGAATGTTTTTGTATTGACTGGAACCTCCTGCCCCTTTGCCAAGTATGAACTGAGGAGCCTGCAGGTCTGAGGGCTGTTTGTACCACTCAAAATAGGCATAACTGTTGCTTGTCTGATACCGACACTTGAGTGTGACACTTTCTCCTTCTCTTCCACTGACTCTTTCTTCCACAGGAGAGATCTGTCCATCAACTGCTGGGCCTGAAGAAACAGAGGAAAGAAGAAGTCAGACCTAAGAAGCTGAACATTTGGTGAGAGATGTCAGACTTTTCAGGTTACTGAAAACTTTTATTAGTATTATTGTGAAGGGGTTCAAAGATGTAACTGTTTCTCACCTGCTAGAAGAGCAGCCAGAAGAATCCATAGCCAGTGTTCCATCTCCACAACAAGGTTGAAATCCAGATGAGAAAGTAGCTGACGATCAATCCAGATCAGGAAACAGCTGACAATCAACAGTGAGTGGGCTGAAGAACAGATTAGCTCCTCCCTCTGTCTCTGTATCTGTCTGGGCTCCGTGAAAGCAATATGATGGTAGAAAAGAATACAGGTGACATTTCAACCCACCAGGTTCTTGTTCACACAGACCTCCTGCACTGATCAGCAGCACCTCTTTTTCTTTGCTCTCTGACTTGAAAGGAGTGTGATAAATATGATTGTCATGTTCTTTGGCTTCTCTGATGCTTCAACACCATCCAACCTCTGTTGCTGCTGTGGCAGCAGGAGAGGTTGGTGTGCAGCAACCCCTCACTGTATGGAGCCCAGCCTGCAGCACAGGGATGACACTGCCTTTGGTCGCTGTTTGTCAGAGGAGAGTCAACAAGAGGACAGAGGGATCATCAGTGACTCTGCGCACTGGTATCAACAGAACCACCTGCTCCACATGACGAGTAAGATCAAGAAGGTTAGCAGTGATCTCAGAAGGAAAAATTCACTTTCCACTGCAGTGAACATTCAAGGTTCTCTCACTGAGACTGGAACTGATGCAATACATTTTTTTTGTTTGTAAATTGTTGCCTGTCTTGGCCAACATGCATGTGTTGCTATTGTCACTCCTGCTGAGTGTCCAAACTGTGTTATCAGTTATCAAATGTCTCGTCTGGTTTTTGATCACTTTTGGGCAGCAAAAATACAGGAGTGAGCAGGACAGAAAAGAAAAAATAACACAACACAGTGAAAATCACGTCATCACCCACAATCAAGTTTATCAGTGCTCTTCTCTCCCTACTGGATAATGTTGTATACTGTGTTGTGTTTGCTGCAGAGGTTTTTCTACAGTGTTTCAATGTTTCGTTTAGTACACAGCAGAGTCAGACGGCTGAAGCTTCTGGATCGAAAGAGGAGCTGATTTGGAGTTGGAATCCAGAATGGATGCAAATCTCTCCTCATACTCAATATCTTTCCTTTATCACCATAGATGGACTGGCTCAGGATTAATGCAGGGTTTTTTTTCCAGCCTTTCTGTACCAGAATGAAGTACATATGTTGTACCATTGGTCTGATATAAGCAGCTGAGTGTAATTGAGTTTCCTTCAGCAGCAGTGAGATCTGATGTTGGCTGGTCCACCCTGTCTTCTCCTTCTCGTCACGTCGTCAGACAATTGACATTTCAAGATGAGGCTGTTTCTGACCAGCAAGAAGAGCAGTGAAAAGAATCCACAGCCAGAGTTCCATCTCCACAACAAGGTTGAAATCCAGATGAGAAAGTAGCTGATGATCAACACTCAGTGGGACACTTGCTCTCCTCACAGCAGCAGCAGCAGCAGTTGTTACTGCCACAGTGCTGGAACACATTGCACAATTAGTGCAGTTACTGATGGATAATAGTGCCCTCTGGAGGTGAAGAGTCAACTACATCAGGGTGTCAGCTTGTGTTTTGTACAGCGACCGTGGGTTTACTGTCACTGTGGGCCTCACAGCACAGTAGTACAGACCAGAGTCTGCCACTTCAGCAGAGGACACCTGAAGATTCAGCTGCCTGTCCCCAGACACTGACACTGACAGTCTGGAGACTTTGTTTGGTGTTGTTCCATAGTGATAAATGAGGAACTCTGGTGGTTCTCCTGGACGTTGCCGGTACCAGAAGAAATAATCAGTACGAGCTACAGTCTTGTGGTATGTGTAGGAGAGAGTGAAAGTGGAGCCTTCTACACTGGACTCTTGTTTCTTGACTACAGTCAGTTCATCACAGCCAACACCTGGAGAAAGACATGAAAGTGATCCATCACAAAGGTCAACATTGTACAGTTGGGAGTAGTTTGAAAGTGTGTTGTCCTGTATAATCCACTGTACCTGTGATGAAGAGCAGGCTGATGACATGAAGGAAATAATAGTCCAGTAGTAGCATGTTGAATAAAGGTAATGTTGCTGCTGTGTTAAAATGTTCTGGGAAAGGAAGTTCCTCTGTCTTCTGCTGCTGAGGAACAGCTTAGCTCCTCCCTCAGTCTCTGGGTCTTCTCTGCTCTCTGTGGTCTTTGAAGGGAACGTGGCAGCAGAAAAGGAGAGGGGTGGGAGTACGTTGGCATGGGACACCACAAACAAAAACAGTCTGGTAAATGAGGTGAACTTTCTTCTGCTGCGTGTGGGGAAAACACCAACATTATGTTGTTTTTAAATTAAAATTTTTGTAATCAGACCAAAAAAATAAGAAAGGCTCCTTCAATTAAAAAACTACTTCTTTGTAACACCAGGTGGTTCACAAAGATCAGCTACATTGACTTGCACCAACTGTTTCAATCTCAATATCTATAGAAAAAAAACAAAACAAGGTATGGTCAAAACTTTCCACCAGGTCACATTCCCTCAAAAAACTGAAACACATCAGAAATTCAGTGAAGATGTGCCAATTTAAAACTCTCTTCATCTAATCCACCAAGGAAGGAAAGAAAAAAAAACTCACAGACGTAGCATGTGAGGTCTTCGCTGCCCTGTATATTGGCAAAACCAAGTCATTTCAAAACAAGCATTTGGGCTAACAGAGAACATACAACTCTTGAGGGCTCCACTGTAAAACTACATCTTCAGAGGAAAGGTCACTGAAGTGATCAGACTATGGACTGGGAGGACAGATGGTTTCTGGTGAGGAGAGTTAAAGGATATCTCCTGGAAGAGCCAAAATAAAAGTGAATATGTAGCGAAACAACCTTATGAACAGGTCGACCATCACATTGTTGTATTTGTCTGCTTGTTTATTTTCCAGTGGTCATATGAACAAGAATTCTATAACCTAGAGTCAAATTACGCAACTTGGACATGAGTGACTGGAAAAACCTCCAGTCTGCAAACTTGAAACTGTACATAGGCGTTTTCTATTGCAGTATCGTTGACTGAGAATTCATCCTGGAAATAGAACAGAGCAGCCACTGGAACCACTTCTCAGCTGTTATACAGAATGAGTGTTGGGCTCCTTCTAGTGGGTGTTGTGCAGTACTGAGCTGTTTTGGCTCCAGAGGTTTTTGTACACAGTTCAGATGTTTTCAACCACTGTGGGCTGCAGAGCACAGTAGTACACAGCAGAGTCAGGCGGCTGAAGCTTCTGGATCGTCAGAAGAAATGATTTGGAATCCAGACTGGATGAAAATCTTTCCTGAAAGTCTTTCTCTTTTTTCATTCCTTGACCATAGCTGGGGTGCTTCAGGATTAATGTGGGTTTGTCATTTCCAGCCTGTTTGTACCAGAACAAAGTGTATGATGCGGCACTGGTCTGAAACATGCAGCTGAGTGTAACTGAGTTTCCTTCAGCAGCAGTAGGATCTGATTTTGGCTGGTCCACCCTGTCTTCTCCTTGACACTCTGGGGAAAAAGAGAATATGCAGGAGAAGATATGAACGAATGAAAACCAAACACTAAAGTCACGTCATCAGACAATTGAAATCCAAGCTGAAACTGTTCCTGACCAGCGAGAAGAGCAGCCAGAAGAATCCACAGCCAGTGTTCCATCTCCACAACAAGGTTGAAATCCAGAGGAGAAAGTAGCTGATGATCAACTCTGAGTGGGACACTGTTTCTCCTCACAGCAGCAGCACCTCTGACTGCCACAGTGCTGGAACACATTGCACAAGTAGTGCAGCAACTACTGGATAATGGTGCCCTCTAGTGGAGGTGAAAAGTCAACTACATCAAGGTGTCAGCTTGTGTTTTTGTACAGCAACTGCGGGTTTGCTGTCACTGTGGGCGTCACAGCACAGTAGTACAGAACAGAGTCTGTCACTGCAGCAGAGGACACCTGAAGATTCAGCTGCTTCTCTCCAGACACTGTCGCTGACAGTCTGGAGACTTGTTTTGGTGTTGTTCCTATGTGAGAGATGAGGAACTCTGGTGGTTCCCCTGGATGTTGTCGGTACCAGAAGAAATATTCATTAGCAGTTACAATCTTTTGGTATGTGTAGGAGAGAGTGAAAGTGGAGCCTTCTACACTGGACTCTTGTGTTTTGACCAGAGTCAGTTCTTCACAGCCAACACCTGAAGAAAGACATGAAAGTGTTCCAGTATGAAGGTCAATATGTTTCAGTTGGCAGTATTTTTAAAAATGTTGTCCTGAATAATCCACTGTACCTGTGATGAAGAGCACGCTAGTGAAATGAAGCAGACAATAGTCCAGTGGCAGCATGTTGAACAAAGGTAATGTTTATGCTGTATTGAAATGTGCTGAATATGGAAGTTCCTCTGTTTTCTCCGACTGATGAACAGCTTCGCTCCTCCCTCAGTCTCTGTATCTGTCTGTGCTCCCTGAAGTCAATGTGATGGCAGAAACGTAGAGGGGTGGGAGTTCAACCCACCAGGTTATTATTCACACAGACCTTCTGTGTTGCTGCTGTAATTGGTGCGTTTCCCCACTGTGGGTTATCAAAAGTCTCGTCTTTCACCACTGATGGAGAGTATAGATGCGGAACATAACAGGACGGAAAACACAACACAGTAAAAATCACATCATCACCCACCGTCACGTTTGTCAGTGTGGGGCTCCCTCCACTGGGAAATGTGGAGTACTGCGCTGTGATTGCTGCAGAGGTTGTTGTACAGTCTTTAAATGTTTCCTGTCACTGTGGGCCTCAGAGCACAGTAGTACACGGCAGAGTCAGACAGCTCAATCTTCTGGATCGTCAGAGGAACTGATTTTGTTTTTGAATCTAGACTGGATGAAAATCTCCGCTCAAACTCTTTCTCTGGCTTTCCTTTGTCACGGGAGCTGTACTGACTGAGGATTAATGTGGGTTTGACATGTCCAGGCTGTTTGTACCAGAACAAAGTTGGTGAAGTATCACTGGTCTCATATGTGCAGCTGAGTGTCACTGACTGTCCTTCAGCAGCAGTGAGCTTTGATGTTTTCTGTTCCACACTGTCTTTTCCTTGACTCTCTGGGGAAGAAGAGAAGATGGAGAGCAAGTAATGAACCAATGAAGAACATCCACTGTAGGAAAAGTGTGACTTGGTCGTTTCAAGGCAGAAACATCATATTCTATTTTGTGAAAAGTTGAGTCAAAGCTCCCTCACCAGCAGGAAACATGAAGATCACCCACAGGAAGAAGAGCTGCATGGCTTCCACCTGGACTGACTGAATGAAGAGAAGACAGCTGCTGTTCAGCTCCACCAGGAAGTCCTTCATATTCAGCTCTTTAGCTCCACCTCTTCCTGTGCTCAGTGGAGGCTGCTGCATCACCATCATCATCGACATCATCACTGGTCAGGTGCTCAGCAGATAGATGGACATCTTCCTTCCTCTTTTTACCATGTGGAGCCTTTGTTTGGATCAAAAGTGCATTCTATTTGAGGTTTGGTGAGCAACTGCCAGAGTGCTGGAATACAGTGCAGAAGTAGTGTTGCGCCGACTGGATAATGGTGCCCTCTAGTGGGAGCAAAGTGTTGACTGCAGAAGAGTGTCAGCTTGTGTTTTTGTTTACATCAAATGTGGGTTTGCTGCCATTGTGGGCTTCAACAGCACAGTAGTACAGAGCAGAGTGTGTCACCGCAGCAGAGGACACCTGAAGATCCACCTGATTGTCTCCAGACACAGTCACTGACAGTCTAGAGTCTTTTTTGCTTGTTTTCCATAGTGAGAGATGAGGAACTCTGGTGGTTCCCCTAGATGTTGTCGGGACCAGAAGAAATAATCATTAGCAGTTACAGTCTTGTGGTATGTGTAGGAGAGAATGAAAGTGGAGCCTTCTACACTGGACTCTTGTGCTTTGACCAGTCATTTCTTCACAGTTGACACCTGAAGAAAGACATAAAAGTGTTCCAGCATGAAGGCCAATATGTTTCAATTGGTAGGATGTTTAAAATGTGAAGAAATAAGAATCAGTAGTCTTGTGGTATGTTTAGGAGAGAGTGAAAGTGGACCTGGCACTCTTGTGTGTTGACCAGAGTCAGTTCATTACAGCTGAGCTCATGAAGGTTAATATCGTTCAGTTGGCAGCATTTATAAAAAGTGTTGTCCTGAATAATCCACTGTACCTGTGATGAAGATGGGGACATGGAGTAGATAAAAGTCCAGTGGCAGCATGTTGAACAAAGGCATTGTTGCTGCTGTATTGAAATGTGCTAAATATGGAAGGTCTTCTGTCTTCTCCAGCTGAAGGAACAGCTTCGCTCCTCCTTCTTGTCTCTGGGTCTTCTCTGCTCTCTGTTGTCCTTGATGGCAATGCAGAAAAGAATAGGTCTGAGAGTACAACTCTGTGGAACACTCCAAAAGGGGTGGGCGGTGGGAGGTTGTACATTGTTGCTCATCTTGCCCATCATAAACTACCTTGTGTTGCTGCTGCAACTGGTTGATTTCCCCACTGTGAGATATCAAAAGTCTTGTCTTGTCTTAGACCAATAATAATAAGAAGAAGAGGACAGAAAATAAACTAAAACAAAACACAACTCAATGAAAATCAAATCATCACCCACAATCAATTTTCAGGGTGAGGTTCCTATGCTGGAGATGTGCAGTACTGCACAGTGTTTGCTCCAGAGGTTTTTGTACAGCGTACAGCTGTTTACACTCACTGTGGGCTGCAGAGCACAGTAGTACACAGCAGAGTCAGATGGCTGAAGCTTCTGGATGGTCAGAGGAACTGATTTGGAGTTTTCATCCAGTTCTGATGAAAATCTCTCCTCAAACTCTTTCTCTGTTTTTCCTGCTTTGCTGTATTTGGTGTTCTTCAGGATTAACGTGGGTCTGTTGTTTCCATCCTGTTTGTACCAGAACAAAGTGTACGAAGATGTACTACTGATCTTATATGTGCATTTGAGTGTAACTGACTGTCCTTCAGTGGCAGTGAGATGTGGCGCTGGCTGTTCCACACTGTCTTGTCCTTGACTCTCTGTTGAAAAAGAGAAGATGGAGAAGGAGAACACAACCAATTATAGATCATCCATTAAAGTCACGTCATCAGACAATTGAAATTCCAAGATGAAGCCGTTGCTGACCAGCAAAAAGAGCAGCAAGAAGAATCCACAGCCAGTGTTCCATCTCCTCAACAAGGTTGAACTCCAGGGCAGAAGGTAGTTGATGATCAACACTGAGTGGGACTCTAGTTCCCCTCACAGCAGTGTAGAAGTATTGTCGTGCCCACTGGATAATGGTGCCCTCTAGTGGAGGTACAGTGTTGACAACAGTTTGTGTTTTTGTACAGCGGCTGTGGGTTTGCTGCCACTGTGGGCTTCACAGCACAGTAGTACAGAGCAGAGTCTGTCACTGCAGCAGAGGACACCTGAAGATCCACCTGACGGTTGCCTGCAGACAGCCAACTGGAGAACTTTGTGTCTGACTTCAGAGACTCTGCAGTTTGTGTAAAGTTCATGCCTGAGACGTAGAAGAGGAACTCTGGTGGTTCTCCTGGATGTTGTCGGTACCAGAAGAAATGATCATTAGCATCTGCTGTCTTGTTGTATGTGTAGGAGAGAGTGAAAGTGGAGCCTTCTACACTGGACACTTGGTCTTTTACTACAGTCAGTTCTTCACAGCTGACACCTGGAGAAAAAACATGAAAGTGTTCCATCATGAACTTCAGTGTGGTTCAGTTGACATTGGTTTGAAAGACTGTTGTCGTGGATTATCCTCTGTACCTGTGATGAAGAGCAGGCCGGTGACATGGAGTAGATAATAGTCCAGTGGCAGCATGTTGAATGGAGATAATGTTGCTGCTGTATTGAAATGTGCTGAATATGGAAGGTCCTCTGTCTTCTCCAGTTTATGAACAGCTTTGCTCCTCCCTCTGTCTGTGAGTCTTCTCTGCTCTCAGCGGTCCCTGAAGGCACTGTGTTTCCAGAAAAAGGCAGAGGGATAAGAGTACAACCCTGTGGAACGCTGCAGGATCCCAGCAAATGACAGAACAAGAAAGACATTTATTTTATTCCCATTAGAAACAGAGGAATTACCTGTGAGCACTACATACACACTACAATATAAGCATTTTAACAATGACAAATTATTACCTGCACCTTCCTTCCAACCACGGATGGTTGTGGACAAGAAGATGCAGGGATTTTGAATTCAGGGTCTTTGTGAAATCTCTTTTGGGGCGATTCAAAAGATCTAGTGTAGGGGTCCCTCTAGTTAATGTTATTGTGTACTATGCTGTGTTTGCTGCAGAAGTTTTTGTACAGAGGTTTTCTGTTTCCTGTCATTGTGGGCTGCAGAGCACAGTAGTACACAGCAGAGTCAGTCAGCTCAAGCTTCTTTATTGTCAGAGGAACTGATGTCTTGTTGACTGTAGCATCAATTCTGTCTTCCACTGAAGGTTCACTCTTTGCACCTGGAAATCTTCTTATGATGAATTTTGGAATGCCATTGCTCTCTTGTTTGTACCAGAACAGATATGGTGATCTACTGGTCTGATATGTGCAGCTGAGTGTAACTGACTGTCCTTCAGTGGCAGTGAGATGTGGTGCTGGCTGTTCCACACTGTCTTGTCCTTGATACTCTGGGGAAAAAGAGAAGATGAAGAAGGAGAACACAACAAATAAAACATTATCCACAAAAGTCATGTCATCAGAAAAATGAAATTCCAAGATGAAGCCGTTGCTAACCAGCAAAAAGAGTAGCAAGAAGAATCCACAGCCAGAGTTCCATCTCCACAACAAGGTTGAAATCCAGAGGAGAAGGTAGCTGATGATCAACAATGGGTGGAACACTTGCTCTCCTCACAGCAGCAGCATTTCGTACTGCCAGAGTGCTGGAACACATTGCACAAGTAGCATAGCCCCTACTGGATAATGGTGCCCTCTAGTGGAGGTCAAGTTTCAGCTTGTGTTTTTGTACAGCGACTGTGGGTTTGCTGTCATTGTGGGCTTCACAGCACAGTAGTACAGAGCAGAGTCTGTCACTGCAGCAGAGGACACATGAAGAATCACTTGACTTTTTTCTCCAGAAACTCCAGTGGAAAACTTTGTGTCTGACTGCAGAGACACTGCAGTAATGTTCGTCCCTGAGACATAGAAGAGGAACTCTGGTGGTTCTCCTGGATGTTGTCGGTACCAAAGAAATAATCACTAGAAGTTGCAATCTTGTGGTATTTGTAGGAGAGAGTGAAAGTGGAGCCTTCTAAACTGGACTCTTGTTTCTTGACCCCAGTCAGTTCTTCACAGCTAACACCTGAGGAAAGACATGAAAGTGTTCCAGCATGAAGGTCAATATTGTTCAGTTGGAAGTAGTCTGAAAGAGTGCTTTCCTATACAATCCACTGTACCTGTGATGAAGAGCAGGCTGGTGACATGAAGTAGATAATAGTCCAGTGGCAGCATGTTGAACAAAGATAATGGTTCTGCTGTATTGCAGTTTGCTGAATATGGAAGTTTCTCTGTTGTGTCCAGCAGAGGAACAACTGAGCTCCTCCCTCAATCTCTGGGTCTTCTTGAACTCTCTGTGGTCCCTGATGCCACCGTGACAGCAGACACCAGGTAGCCCCCGAGGACCGCATGAGTAGCTCGGAGGCCTGCTCTCAAAATTGCACATCTTGTTGAGCCACGTCTAAAATTCAATTTCGTCCATCCTTGTTGAGTCATTGTTGGAGAGTGTAGCTGACTGATTGCCCTTCACATCACTCAACACCATGAAGTAGCTCCCAGGTTCTAAGAGGTTGGTGATCCCTGGCCCACTGGATAAGGGTTCCCTCTAGTGGGGATCAAGTGTAAACTCCATCAGAGTATCAGTTTTTGTTTTTGTACAGCGACTGTCGGTTTGCTGTCACTGTGGTCCTCACAGCACAGTAGTACAGAGCAGAGTCTGTCACTGCAGTTGAGGACACCTGAAGGTCCATCTGTCTCCAGACACTGTCGCTGGGAACTTTTCGTCTGACCGCAGAGACTCTGCAGCTCCTGTAAAGTTCATCCTAGAGATGTAAAAGAGGAACTCTGGAGGTTAGTCCAACACAAAACCACCAGCAGCTGATGTACTTAGAGCAGGAACTACCTGGTGTGTATGCTTCAATACAGTCTAGCCATGATATCAGGGTGGGTATATACAACAATAAAAAAGTATCACTATGTGTGTGTTTAATCTTTGTGTGCAAATGCTGATATTTCCTCTGTAGTGTTAATGTAGTTTGAAAACTATTCTTCAGGTTCTTTGTTTTCAATGAAAAGGTAAAGTCTAAATCTCTGTGATCTGTTTTGACAAACAAGATGTTATTCCCTTTTAAATTCTCAACTAATACATAAATGAAAGAGGTGTACTTGAATTAATTATAACTGTTGAGTGTAATGTATTAAACGCGTATTATAATTTACATCTTGTTTTGTACATGTTTGTGTTATTTATGCATTTATTTGTTTCGTTTATTTTCAATTAAATAAATTACAGTTATATTTAGGTTATTTTGGTTGGATATATCTGATTTTTTTCCTATTCTTTCTTTCTTTTAAATAAAGATCAACTAGCACAATTGATCCTACATCAGTTTCAGGGAGGCACGCAGGGCGTGGGTCAGGATGACGCAGTTCATTGGCCAATACTATCGCTTTCGATGTGGCCATCCAATCACAGCTCGTGATGTTGGTAAGTCAGCGCCTCGGTTCGCCCCACTAGGAAGAATCGTCTTTGTCGGTATCTTGTCACTCAACAGCATCAGTGAGCCGTTTTCATTGAAAACAAACAGGCCAATCTGCCTCCGCGTATTCGTGTTTCCACCGGGAACTGCTTCAGGGAGTTTGCTGAGCACCGGTGTCATTACGCCATTGGTTCCGGGCAGGAGACGCTCAGCTGACAGCTGACAGCTAGCGATAGCTACTGTTAGCCGGTGACCGGTTGAGGTGAGCGCTCCTCGCATGAACGACTAGCATCGCTCCACAGATTAGCTTCGGCAGCCCAGGGCTGCGCCGGACGGAGGTCCCACTGTGACACACCGATAAAATGTGACGTTCGAAGCTGCTTCTGCTGCGTGTCAGTGGACACAGCACGATGGCATGTGTGCTCCGCACCAAAGTAGATGATCAACATCCAGTGGGCGGAAGGATGTGTTCTCTTCTGTCACCTGGATGAAGCCATCATTTCTGTGTAAACTTCACTTTACAGTTACCCCTCTCACTTGACCGTTTGGTGATGATTTATCCCTCTAGCGCCCCTATGGTCATTACGAGTCCCTGCGTGTTTTCTGTCAACCGTCATCGCGTCTTTGTTGTTGTCCACAGTCAGCTGTTGTATGGGTGAGCGAGTGCCACCATGAGTGTGGAGCCGGACGCCCTGGCCGTGGTCAACCAGCTGCGGGACCTGGCCGCTGACCCCATGAACCGCAGGGCCATCGTCCAGGACCAGGGCTGCCTGCCGGGACTCATCCTCTTCCTGGATCACGCCAACCCTCAGGTCGTCTACTCCGCCCTGCTGGTGAGCTTCCCGGCCGTCCCCATCGGTGCCACTGTTTCGACGTGACAGTTAGCTGACAGCGACTGGCTGTTGTTCCCAGGCGATCCGCTACCTGGCAGAATGTCGAGCCAACCAGGAGAAGCTGAAGGGGGAGCTGGGGATGATGCTGAGCCTCCAGAACGTCGTGCAGAAGTCCGTCTCGCCTCGTCAGCGGGTTGCCCTCCCCTCTCAGCCATTCAGCCTCACTGAGCGCACTTTTTCACGGTGTCGGCAGGTCCACCACTCCCGGAGAGACCAAGCTGCTGGCGTCGGAGATCTACGAGCTCCTGCAGGCGTCCAGCAGCGCAGAGGCGGCGCCGGCTGAGGGAGCCGTGAGCGGTCGTCGCAAAGCTCAGTTCTTCCTTGGTTCCAGCAACAAGAGGGCCAAGACGGTCGTCCTCCACATCGACGGCCTAGATGACTCGGTGAGTCTGGTAACATAAGCATGACAGGCAGGAAGTCAGACCACAAGATCAGTGAAGCAGCCTTTAAAAACTCCTCCCTCCTGAAAGCTCCTCCTCTTTATGATCCAAAGGATCGGAGGCTGTGTTGGAGGGCAGGATGGGACTTTGTAATTTAGATATCACTTCCTGTAGTTTCAGAACATCTTCCAGTTGTTCCAAGAGTACTTCCTGTCATCCCAGCATAACTTCCTGTAGATATTAGCAGTCCCAGACCAGACCAGACAGATAAACTGACACACCAACAACATGAAGGTGCACACTGAAGCAGCCAGATGTGTGAGTGCGGTCCAGTGAGCAGGAGAGAAGGGAGCTGATCTCTGCTCGTATGTCAGTGTCGAGCAGTGATCAGCCGACTGGACGGAGTCTCGTCGAAGGTGTGACGTCACCACCGAACGCTTGTCTGTCCGCAGAGCCGCAGGAGCCTGTGTGAGGAGGCTCTGCTGAAGATCAGAGGGGTGATCAGCTTCACCTTCCAGATGGCCACCAGGAGGTGCATCGTCCGCATCCGCTCCGACCTCAAGGCTGAGGTCAGCTCTCCTTCCTGGTACTTGTGCTTCAGACACATCACACCACCTCCAGACTGTTTAACGTGTGTGTGTGTGTGTGTTGGTACAGGCACTGGCATCTGCCATCGCTTCGACTCAGGTGATGACGGCTCACCAGGTGGTGAAAGGAGAGAACGGGGACGAGGTCAGTGAGCGTCGCCACAACTTTCATTCATCAATGCACTTTTTACTCACAAAGCTCTAAGTCACATCCAGAGGCACCAATCAGCAGGGAAACTTCACGAACCCAGCGGGGGGCACCCGGTGCCCCGTGTGTCTCACCTCAAACTCTTGTCACCGTCTGCAGATGTTGATCCCGCTGGCCGTGGACGGCAGCGCCGACGTGGAGCACAACGTGGACCTGCCAGACTACCTGCCCGAGGACGAGAGTCCGTCTCAGGAGCCCGACAAGGCGGTGACCCGGGTGGGCTCCGATCAGGGAGGGAGCAGCTGGCTGGGCGCCGCCACCAACTTCCTGTCACGTTCCTTCTACTGGTGAAGCTGCCCCCCCTCTAACCCTGACACCACCACCACGACCACCCCGCCGGTCCGCCCCCGCAGAACCAAAAACCCAACCGCTGCCAAACATTCCTGCCGAACGTCTGACGACGGCGCAGACAGGAAGTGCCCCGCAGCGACACCGACGCTTGGCCGGAACAGACACGGCAGGACGCTACTTCCTGTTGGTTTTATTTGACTTCCTGCTGCGGCCCGACCGGGACAAGCCGCCGTGCCTTCGAGGGCTGCAGCCAACTGATCGCAACTGATGTCGGACACTGTACAGCGCCTTAGCTTTGTCAACCAATCAGAGCGCTCCCTTCCAACACGGGGCCAACTCATGGAAAACTTCCTCTTCCTGTTTGTGTGATGTCCAGCGAGAGGATTTAACCTGTCCAAATGTGGTTGTTCGCTGCAGCCTCCCTGTGGTGGAGTGTGAACATGTGACTGATCATGTGACCATCTGACCCCTGCAGTATTCCTGGAGTATTGTTACCTACGGCCTCTACTTCCTATTGGTGCCATGTGACAGGAAGTGGACGGCCAGTTACAGGAACATTTTGCACATTTGAGTCCAAAGTGTGAACTAAACAAATGGAGTGACGATTTAAATAACTAATTTATTAGTTCTTTGTTTGGTTGATGGTGTGAATTTCACAGTGACTCTTTTCTCCTCCAGCCCTCGGGAGTTTGGTGGGAAACTTTTTAATTTTTAAAAGACAAGGGTAAAACAGTGGGTGTCTCCCTCACAGGCCCTTTTCAGATTTTTACTGTCCTCTTGATGCTGTTCTGTGTCCCTGTACCTCCCAGGTGTGCTCATAGCCCCGCCCACACTACACATTCTCCAGCCATATTCAATGAAACCCCCTGACGTCACATCTTGTCTGCAGCTGCCTGGAAAAGGGAGAAAGTGGTTGTGAACAACATCGCAATTACAATCTGCCTCTTTTCTCTCTGGAACTTTGCTGCCCCCAGCTGTCAGTCGGCAGAACAACATCAATCTGTTCACATTTCAGCTGTTTGACAGTGGGGATCACATAATTTGGTTTTGGTTGATGTGCTGGATGACAGTGGAGCTTGTTGATTGGCGTAATAGCTGCACATCTCAGACTGTCCCTAGACCACCCACAATTTCCTCAGCCTGTTACAGATCTGTCGTGATCTGCACCCAACTGAGCATGTGCAGAAACACCGATGTGGGACTTGAGTGAAGATTGGATCTCCGGTTCCTGCAGAAGGAGTTTTCTGACATCTTCAATCTCAGATGTTGTGTTACCATGGTTACTGTCTGTAAGAATAAACTTGTCACAACTGATGATCTTTTTGACCGTTGATTTCCCATGACTCCCCATGACTGGGTGTTCAATGCTGATCTGTTAAGGCTGCTCTTAGCCACAACACTAACACAGCGTCCAGACCTGCCTCATCAGTGTTGGTCAGCAGTCAGACGGTGGTCGAGGGACGAGCTGAGGTGAGACGCTTCCCTCCAGTCAAGCTCACTGAGAATGAAGAAAACCAGATGTCAGTGAACGCCTCGTTCACATTTGTGCTCCAAAAAAATCCAAGTTGATCTCTGTTCAGAGACCAAAGTCTGCAGGTAAGCTCCGCTTCTTCACCAATGACAGAGCTGGCAGTAGCAACAGATAAATGTTTGCAGTCGCTGTCAGGTGCTCTGATAAGACATCGCCACCTGAGGTTCCTGAAGCTTTAATTTACCAACAGATTCTCAGAAACTTTTGAGTAACATAACTCAATCACAGGTGGGCCCGGGATAGTGCTTGTTAAATGAAGAAACATCCTGTGACTCATGAAACTGGAGCCCATGTTGATACCCTGCTCATGCAGTCATCAGACGTGCACAGACTCATTCCCGTTGGGTTCACAGAGACTAAACCGCAAGAACATCCACAAAAACGCCCCCCTTGTGTCTGCCGTGAGTCTGTTTTAACCAATAACGCAGATTAAAATGTGTGTTTCTTTAAGCTTCTGATAGGACCAGCAAGCTTACGTTTATGCTACTAATACTCTTATTGTTGTTACCATAGAGACCGGACAGTGAGGTGCCTCTCCCCTCTTTGTGATTGCTGCGCTAGATCAGCGGTCTGGTATGTAGCGTCAGCAAGGGGAGGGGACAGAAACGAGCAATCCCTTTTTTTTTCTTCACAATAAAAGCCCCGAACTGAAGGCGCTGGGTGTTTTCTTGTGAAGTTCCGGGGGGTGTATTGTGAAAGCACAGGCCCACACTGTTGCTGTTCTCTGTCCACGGACTGGGCCAACATGTCGCTGCTGCTGCTGCCGCTGGCGCTCATAGGCCTCCTCGCGCTTCTCGCGCTCCGCGGCCGGAAGAGGTCTGTGCCACAAAGTTTGCATGTAGTTGTGTGTGTGTGTGTGTGTGTGTGTGTGTGTGTGTGTGTGTGTGTGTGTGTGTGTGTGCGCGCGCGCGCGTCTGCTTGTTCTCTCTGTTCGTCTAAAAGTTTCTGTGGTTGCACCAGGAAGCTGATGAGGAATCAATACTGTGATCGGGAACGCTTTACAACACACACACACACACACACACACACACACACACACACACACACACACACACACCTGACATTGTCTGGTTGAAAAAATACTGAAAGGTAAGATAACGAATAGTAAAGGTTAAACAATATTTACTTTTTTTTTTTTAAATGCTGAAAATTTGAGGAGGGTTGAATTATTTTCTGATCTTTCAAAATGTGTCATTCTCTTAATTGTACCTCTATCTCCCCCTAGTGGTGTATGACCTCGGCAGGCAGATAATGAGCTGTTTCTGTCGGCCTGTGAGTGGAGTTGTACTCCACTGAGGGTCCTCTTTGTGGAAAACATGTTTTCCCGCCCAGTGTGAGACTCTGGGGGTGGGTCAGTTTCCCGTCAGAGTTTGCTTTTGTAATGTGTTCCAGCTGCTTGTCCGTTTGGACCTGTCAACATCAGATTGAGGAGGTCAACACCAGAACAGGAAGCACCGCTCAGTTCTTTAAAGGGCCGGTTGCCTCAGATTGTCCAACACAGTGCCGCTGCTCTAAGCTTTGAACTGTAGCTACCAGCTGTGATGGGTAAACACTCTTTAAAGAGTTAAAATCCTTCGCCATTAATGATTAACACCATCCACAGATGGTGGCCATGACCAAAAGACAGACTTGGATGACATCTGAGTCACGCAGAGTCATCGTGTTTCATGGCCTGGATTGGTTATGTTTATAAATAATCCATTGGTAATGGATTTATGGCCTGGACTAGGCCCACAGGTGTGACTGGATCCATTCTAATTGGTTGGTTGATTGATTGGCTGCAGACGAGCAGGTGAACCGCCGCTGATCAAAGGCTGGATCCCATTTCTCGGAAAGGCCCTGGAGTTCGGCAGAGATCCATATGTCTTCCTGGAGGAGCAGAAGAAGAAGTCAGGGGACATCTTCACCGTCCTCATCGCAGGTGCGTACCTGTGGGTGGAGACGTAGTTAGTACCTTAGGTATTGCAGTACCAGGAACAAGAAGAGAATTGGCAGAACACAGCAGCACATAGACCAGTTGGCAAAAAGAACCAATTGTCCAGTGAGTAGAAGCCGGATGAGGTGCCTGCCAACAGGAACCACGTCCTGCCTTGTTCAGTGACAGGACTTGGTCTGATTAACGTGATCAGCCAACCTCTTGTCCTTGTAGGTCAGTACATGACCTTCATTACGGACCCTCTGCTGTATCCCAGCGTGATCAAGCACGGACGCCAGCTGGACTTCCACTCCTTCTCGGACAAAGTGGCGCCCAAGGCCTTCGGCTACCCCCCCGTCAGAAACCGCAGCCTGCCTGGGCTGCATGAGGACGTCCAGCGCTCCTTCACGCTGCTGCAAGGCGAAAACCTGGGGCCCTTGACAGAGAGCATGATGGGTAATCTGATGACGGTGCTCCGCCAGGACTACATGGGTGATGCGGTCAGCTGGAGGAGCGGCCGCCTGCTGGAATTCTGCCACGCAGTCATGTTTGAAGCCAGCTTCCTCACCCTGTACGGCAAGGCGGCTTCCGGCGGCCGCCACAGCGGCATGGTCACCCTGAGCCAGGACCTGGAGCATTTCGACCAGTATTTCCCCCTGCTGGTGGCCGGCGTCCCCATCGCCATGCTGAGACGGGCCCAGAGCAGCCGCCGCCAGCTGATCCACTACTTCCTGCCATGCAGAATGTCCGGCTGGTCCAACATGTCGTGCTTCATCAGGAGGAGACAGGAGCTGTTTGAGGAGAGAGCCATGCTGACTGACACCGATAAAGGAGGTGCACGCACGCGCACACACACACACACACACACACACACACACACACACACACACACACACACACAGTCCGTGAACGTCTAAAAAAAACATGTTTTGCTCCAGTTAGCTCGCTGCTATGACGTTAGAGTTGCTCAGGAAGTGAGCATCCTGATTTGACTAGAGTTGTTCATGTTTACGGAACCCGTTGCCCTCAGCTCATCATTTCGCCATTCTATGGGCATCTGTGGCCAACACCGTCCCCGCCACTTTCTGGACACTGTACCACCTGCTGAGCCATCCCGCCGCTCTGAAGCTGGTCCGGCAGGAGATCCTCGACGTCCTGGAGCTCGCCGGCATCCAGTTCAGCTGCGACAGAGACGTGACGCTCAGCAGGGAGCAGCTGGACCAGCTCCTGTACCTGGGTGGGTGTGCGACCGTCCCTCCACAGGTCAGGCTTCAATTGAACTGCCTGCTAAAGACTGTGTGTCTCCAGATAGCAGCATCAGAGAGAGCCTGAGACTGTCCAGTGCCTCCATGAACATCCGTGTGGCTCAGGAGGACTTCAATCTGAGGCTGGACGCCCGGCGCTCGGCCGCCGTCAGGGAGGGCGACATCATTGTGCTTTACCCCCAGAGTCTTCACATGGACCCCGAGATCTACGAGGAGCCACAGGTACGCCACCCTGTGTAGTAGTGTGTAGTCCACACCTGGGGACCCAAGGTTTTAGCTGTGGGGGCCAGCTGTGGCTCAGTGGGCGGGTTGTTGGTAGAGCAGGTTGTCCAATGATCCAGTGATGCGTTGATCAAAGGTTCCAATGATCAAATGATCCATTGATCAACGGGTCCAATGATCCATTGATCAACGGGTCCAATTATTCAATGATGAATGGACCTGGCCCCAACATGTCCACACGTCTAAAGTGTACTTGGTCAAGAACCTAAAATAACCCAGTGGGCCTGGCAGTGCCTTGCATGGAAGCAGTGTGTGGGTGAATAAGTGGGAGAATGAGTGAATGAGAGGCAATTGTAAAATGCTTTGGTGTACTGTGAAGATGCCTGGAATGCGCAAAATATAAAATTAGCAATATACCATTTACTTGAGCGCACCCTGTGGTTCCGACAAGGACAGTTCGGTTAACCCCGGCTCAGCTTCATTTTTCGTTTCTATCCCGGCAGGCGTTCCGCTTCGACCGCTACGTCCAGGATGGCCACGAGAAGACAGACTTCTACAAGGACGGACAGCGACTCAAGTACTTCCTCATGCCCTTCGGATCAGGCGTTTCCAAGTGTCCTGGTCGGTTCTTCGCCATCAATGAGATCAAGCAGTTTGTGTGTCTGGTGCTGCTCTACTTCGAGCTGGAGCTGGACGACGTGCCAGGCCGGGCCAAGCCAGACCCCTGCAGGGCTGGACTGGGCATCCTGTCGCCCTCTACTGACATTTGCTTCCGCTACAGGCTGCGCTCCATCTGACTGTGCAGTCCAGCGACTCCAGACTGTTTTACCACAGTCTTATTTTGTATATTTACTTCCTTTTCCTGGTGCACTGATTCTTCGGAAAATCTGACTGATTTGAGGATTTTTTTCACATTTTAAATTTCAACTTTTTATTTCAACGTGTCACACTTTGCAGATTGTCAGGGAGAGGAAATTGAACTCCTCCAGGGCAAAATCGCAAAGAACAACTCCTTCGAATTTTAATGTTGGGGGTCGGCAACCTTTTTACTTGGAAGAGCCATAAAAGCCATCCATCTGTCCATCCATCTTCTATGCCCACTTCCTCCTGCACTCAGGGTCACGGGGGTCTGCTGGAGCCTATCCCAACTGTCATAGGTCGTAGGCAGGGTGACACCCTGGAAAGGTCACTAGTTCATTGCAGGGCCACATAGAAAGACAAACAACCATTCCAACTCACAAATACGGACAACACCGTTCGTTGGGTATGGGGAGGTATTTTAATGTACTTTAAAGCACTTAATTACGTTTTTTTTTTTTAAATAAGATTTCTTTTTAAGTTAAGTGAGAATAACAGGCTATACTGTAATATCCAGTGGAATTAGGGTTTTGGTGTCGACAAATTCAAATGAACAAGAATGTATTATATTTTAAACTTTATCTTTAAAACTGTATTTTTTTGTGCAATTATGAATTACTTTCAACATGTCTATGAACACTTACTTGATACATTTATATATAAATGATCGAACTAGTGGCTGCTGTCAAACCCTCTTTTCCTCTGTGTCCACAGCTGAAATTGTCACTTCCAGACTCACACTTGATCGCTTACAAATGTGAGGGTTTTGCACAACAACGACAGACCCACAGCTATTGCCACATTGGCAGGAGGCGCATGCGCTGTCGTCGGTTAAAATATTTTTGAGAGCAATGTGCAGTCATCAAAATGGCCATAGGTTCCTAACCTCTGCTCTACTATCCGGTGTTAACTAAGACAGAGGATTAAGAGGTGGCCGTTGGCCTACAAGCTAACATGAAAGACCAGCAGTTGGTGGGTTAAACATCTGCAAGAAAAACTATATTGACATGATATAAAATGTTTACTGATTGTTTTAAACGCTTTTTCAATATTATTTCACAATAACAAACATTAAAACACTAACAGGAAAATCTTTGCTCTTCATGTATCTACTGTGGCAACAACTGCTAGTCGTTCTGTAAAAATGGTGAGCAGCGAATAAGAGTGGTGCCACTGTGTGTTTAATGATTTCACTTAAACTGTAACACTGTCTGTATCAACAGTGTGTGGCAAAAACCTGAAATGCTTTGAGAACAAATGAATTTGTGCTGCCACTGTCTGTGCTAAGCCAGGCCAGCATTAGCTCCTCCTTTGACTGTCTGTGCAGAGCTAGGCTAACATTAGGTCCTATGACTTTCTGTGCTAAGCTAGGCTAACATTAGCTCCTCCTGTGACTGTCTGTGCTAATCTAGACTAATATTAGCCCTTAGCTAGGCTAAGACATGAAGCAGAATCAGAATATAAAAAATTTTATTATCAGAATAATCAACAATTTGTTTCAGACAAAATAAATACTTGTGTCAGTCAGATGTGTTTGCTGCCATCATGGCGCCAGATAACAACACAAGAAGAAAAACATAAATATCAGCTGAGAACAGCAGCTGCAGTTCTGCTTTTGTCCACTGTCCTCTGAGAAAACACATTCAGAAAGGCAGAAGGTTGCCATGAAGAATGGGGTAGGTGCACGCGTGCGTGCACACACACACATACATACATACACACTCAGCCTCGATCACAGCATCTCTGCAGGTTGCTGTTGCTCCTCACATCAGACCAGGATGTTCTGGGTTTGTTTCTAGTCCCTTCAGACCCCCAGCAGGATCCCAGAGAACAGAGAGTCCTTGAGGACGCTGAGCACCGAGCCTGTGGCGTTATCCACAAACAGCGACACGTACTCACCAGCCTGCACACATACATACGCACATAGACACACTTGTAATCAGTTAATTATGACAAAATGGTAGGAAATTCTTGCTTACTGACCTGAAGTGTGTATGTGTTTTACCTGTAGATGGAGGGTTCCTGTCAATAAGATGCTGAACGTTCCACCTGCAGCTGACACACCTGACACCGACTCTATGGATCTAACACAGACACACAAACACACATGAGTAGTTGTAGAGAGAAACAGACTGGCAGGCAGACAAACAAACAAACAGGACTCACAGGTTGCTCTGACACAGAGACTCGATGCAGATCGCTGCCTTCACGCTGTCTCTGACCCGAGCCTGGACTCTGTCACCTGACTCTGACACACACACACACACACACACAAAGTGAGGGACGGCTGGTGGTAAACTGGTGAAATGCCTGTGCGTGTGCATGTATATACCTATTAGCAGGTTAGCCGTCAGCTGGTAGAAGCCTGCTAGCGCCGCTGTGTAGCGTCCGCTGCTGCCGTTTAAGCCCCGCCCCCTCTGGAGGCTTTGCCCTGATGCTGCAGGCTGCACAGGTCAAAGGTCAAACACCACAGTCAATGTGTAACCTGAGATGTCACACAGACAAGGACAGTTCTCGGTCTTCTGAAATGAAGTCCATCTGATTGGTCTGATGGACCCTGTAGACCTGCTGCTAAGCTAAACAATTTTTTATTTGCAGCGTCTCCCGATGTCACCTCTTGAGCGGTGGCGTTTATAAGCTAGGTCTCAGCCAGCCAGCAGGGGGCGGTGTGAGTTGTCTCACCTGACTGAACCACTGCAACTCCAACAGGCTGCGACGCGGGACGGTGACGTCCTGCAGGAGGCGACTGAAGAACGAGGTGGAGACACGAGGAGGATGGTCACATGGTACACATGCCCCCGCTGCCATGTCTGAGAAGGAGGAGGAGGAGGAGGGAAAGTTGGCGGTCAGACTGTTTGGATTGAGTTGTTTCAAATATGATGTCACCTGTGGAAAAACACACCCCGAAACACACACACACCCACAGAGAGAGTGAGAGAGAGAGAGAGAGAGAGACTGTGGTCTCACCGCAGACGTCTGGGAACACACAGCCTCTACAGTCTGACCACTTTGCTGTGAATTGTGGGTAAACATGCTGCTCTGAGCCTCAGAAGCTTCAGCCACGACTGAAATCACCGCAACACAGAGAGCAGCGGCTCCATCAAATGACCATCAGTCTGAATGAACAAGGCTTTTGTGCCGGCTGCACAGGAGGTGCATCAGACACAGTGCAGAAACAGGAAGTGGCATCAATCTGCCCGGTCACAAACACTGTGTTGCACTGTCTGCATGTTTCCACGTTTACACTGGTTCCAATAATTCCAGTTACACACCCACTGCAGTATGGAAACACACAACCTGTACTAATCATCACACACACACACACACACACACACACACACACACACACACACCATCAGGCAACAGGAATGTCAGGAATTCTGCAGCTGAGCCAAGTCACATCCACACGGTAGAAAATTACCCCTATTATGGACTCAGACAGGCTGCCTCCATACACACCCACCCACACACACACACACACACACACATATATATACACACACACCCACACAAAGAAAGAGAGAGAGAGAAACTGTTTTCTATAACCTACATGTCGAAAAAACTAAACAAACTGTCATCATGTTTAGCATTTGGGTTAGCTTAGCTTAGCACGAGACTGAAGGTGTGTGTAAAGCATTAGCCTAGTTTAGCATGAGACTGGAAATGCGTGAAAAGAACTAGCCAAGCTTAGCACAAGACTGAAGAGGTGTGTAAAAGGTGTGCCACAGATTTTAGCCTAGCTTAGCTTTGGGTAAAGTACAGCAGTGTGTGGTTCCCCATGTTGTCGTCACCTCTCAGTTTGTGCTGCAGCTCCTGGATCTGCTCTTCCTGTTGGGGCAGGAGCGGGGCAGGAGGACCTGGAGGCCCCTGAGGCCCTGGCGGTCCAGGAGGTCCTGGTAGACCGTGCTGCACACACATACACACAGACAACAGGTGAGATGATTGATTGTTGATTGAATGACTGGAGACGGTCATGTAAAGCGGGAAAGGTTGATGTCTGTCTGACCTTGGAGGTTTTCCTGGAACCTTTGGTTCTCCGGTTGTCCCCTTTGTTGGAGTTCCTTCTAAAGATAAGCCAGGAGCTGAGAGGAGACACCTGGGAGAGATCTGGGGATGGTGCTTCCTGCAGGACAAAAGTTAGCTCATGGGTTGGATTTTTAGCTTCATCAGGTTCCTCCAGGAACCTTTTATTTTGTCACTTCCTTTGCAAATTAATGAACATTGACTGAAGAACTTTCAGCTCTTTTCAATGTAACTACCATGCACTTGACAGGTTAACTGCTAGCTTCAAGCTTCTGGAAGCTACATATAGTTCTAGTTTGATGGTGTAACGACAACCGACGCTCAGCGAGCAAACGCCAAAATCAGGATTATTCAACTCTTCATGCTTGTCTTAGTTAACAGCTGTGCTAATGGCTAATGTCGTGACGTCATGCGCAGCTAGCCTTGTGAACACAGATGGGAAGGGATTTGCCTCTATTAGAAACCTCCAGTGGAACTGGACGTGTGATGAGCGGCATCACTCCTTACCAGGAAGTCATCGTGCTCCAGGAGCTCAGCGCTCTCCTCGCTCCTCGCCGCGTCCTCGCCGCTGCTGGTTCCCTCCGTGGCCAGCAGGAGGAGCAGCAGAGGCAGGAGGCCTCCGGCTGAGCTGCGCATGCAGGACCACATGCCGGGTGGAGGAGGTGCAAGAGCGACCAGGCGTGGCGACTCTACCTTGCTCCCATGATGCACCTGCTGCGTGCACAGCGGCTGGAGGTCATGTGACGCGGCTGCGGCTCTTTTTCTTTGTAGCTTCTTCTTCCCTCTCTCTGACTCTTCCTCTTCCTGCGGCTCCTCTCTCTCAGCGAAGGCTCTCTCGGTGCTCCTCTTTTCTTCTCTGAGGCTCCTCTGCTGCTCCACGCCAGCTCTTATAACCCTGCTTGACTCCTCCCCTTCACCCCCGGCTCCTCCCTCCTCCCCCCTCCTTCCCCTATCTCTCCCTCCATCTGAAGGTGTCTCTCCGTCGTCTGTCTACATCCATTTTCCCCAGCGCCTCTCTGTCTCTGTTTTATCTCCTCTGCCATCGCTCCTTCTTCTTTACCTGTGGACCCTCCCTCCCTTTCTCCCTCTCCTCACATTCGCCCCTCCTCCTTCCCGGCACCCCCCTCCACCCCCATCCAGTGGAGGATAAATGCAGCTGTGTGACTGGATGAACGCTGTTACAGCCAGAAAAGGTTCCTGCGAGTTCTGACTCTCCCTGCTTGTTGAAGGTGTTCTGGCACCTCATTGGTCGATGCTTTAGCACGTCGAAAAACGTCAGACAATATTCACAGTGACATTATTCTTCGTGCGCAGGAGCCATTGGGTACACACACACACACACACACACACACACACACACACACACACACACACACCCTGTCAGATAAGGTGGGTGTGGTCTGACAGGATGATGAAAGTTGGTTTGGTTGTTGCCGTCTGTACGGCTGTTTCCTCTGAATCTGACTCAAGCTGATAGACACACACACACACACACACACACACACACACACACACACACATAGAAAGAAAGGGGGGGGTTCTTCTGCCAAAAGATGGAAATCTTTTTTGTTTACAAAATTCATAAAGTTGTCACATGCACATAAAAGGAGCTAAAACTCTACAATACACACGCCAGGCCAGTAGTACGGAGTCGAACTTGGCACAGAGTTTTTCTACTGTGTTTCATTAATTAGCATCTGCAGCTAATTCATGTGGTGCTAGCATCAGAGACACTGTTTCATCTGGCATTTCTGTGTTTAGTTTGCGTTTGTGTTGTCTCTGCTAGTTGCAACGGACGACAGACAACATCGCAGTCACTACACTTCTCCCGACACACACGCTAGTGGTGTCTTCTGATCTGACATCGCAGCTGTCATGTCACCTTTGCCGCTTCGTACAGTGATGCAGGGCTGCGGGTCACTGCAAACAGTCACACACAGACACTCAAAGCAACACCATCAGGTTGTCAAGGTGCGTTTAGCACCCCCTGCAGGATCAAATATCACACACACCTGGGGGCAGCGGCAGGTGTGACGGGCGACGCAAATCTAAGTCCCGCTAAGAGGATCTACTGTCTGCACACACACACACACACACACACACACACAGAGAGAGAGAGAGCTGAGCTTTGTGTGCTGGGGATCAGTTGTGCAGTGGAGTATGTGGAGCAGAGGGAGCAATGATGGGAGCTGAAGGCAACAAACCCCAAAACACAGCTGACCTCTGAGACACACATCAGGTACCGTAACACGCACACACACACACACACACACACACACACACACACACACACACACACTGAGTGTTTGCCTGTCCAAGTCTGTTTGTTTGTGCTTATGCTTGTGTGTGTGTGTGTGTGTCAGGTGTCATGGAGCGGGAGGACCCGTCTCCTCTGCAGCATTTTGTGGTGGCAAAACGTTCCATCACCTCCATCTTTGATCAGTTGCTGGACTTTGTGAAGGAAGGCTCCGCCTTCGTGGACGGTCAGACACACACAAAAACACATCCATCCATTTTCTATACCTGTTTCCTCGTGCACTCAGGGTGGCAGGGTCTGCTGGAGCCTATCCCAGCTGTCATACAGCAAAGACAGGGTTACATCCTGGACAAGTTGCCAGTTCATTGCAGGGATGCAAATACACATTTTGAATTCAATGAAAAACATGATTTCTTACTACTTACTTTATTGTGTGTGTGTGTGTGTGTGTGTGTGTGTGACGTCAGAGGCATGGCGAGGGGATCAGCTGACCCAGGTGGCTGTGGAAGAGCAGAGTGTGGAGCTGCACAGTTGCACCACCAAGCTCTCGACCATCAGAGACGTCCTCCTGAGGAGGCACATGAAAGTGGCGTTCTTCGGCAGGTAGGGGGCGCCGCCACCTGTCACGTGCGTCCACAGTCAGCAGCCAGTCTCTTGTTTTCATTCCTCTGCGAAATGTGTGACAGGGCGACGATGCGAAACAACTTACTAGTCACATGACCTAATCCTCACAGCCGCTCCTAGCCAGCTCCAGCAAGCTAGCTAGCTAGCGTTGGCTAGCGCCATTGTCGCAGCCAACGCTGTAATAGAGTGACTGAAACACTCTTCAGTAGAGTAACAATAAACAAACAAGCAACTCCTCAAACTGTGGCCAAGGTGTGGGACCTGGACACAAGCCAGTGTTGATGCTGCTGGAGGTGTGATGTGATTGGCTGTTGCTGATAAACCTTCAGCGAGTTTCTGCAGAGAGCAAACTGCCGCCTGAGATAAACTTATCTTCACTTCCTGCTCCGCGGCCAACGCGCAGCGCTATGATGAAACACTGACGAATGTCACCATGATGTAACCGCTGACCGTCCCTGCGTCAGCCAGCCTGGGGCTCAGCGCGGAGGCCAAGGCTGCTCTTTTACTTTGAAATCCGAAGGGGTGCGAACGACTGCGATTCACACCTTCAGCAAGGCCATCGTTCCTGCTGGCTCTGAGTAGCAAGTCGCCGGTCCCACGAGGGATTTTAGGTGGCCTTCCCAAGGTCGATCGCATCACCTGACACCGACGTTGCTGTCACTTCAGGACCAGCAACGGGAAGAGCACGGTGATCAACGCTATGCTGCGGGACCGCGTGCTGCCCAGCGGCATCGGCCACACCACCAACTGCTTCCTGCGGGTGGAGGGGACCGACGGAGACGAGGCCTTCCTCACCACCGAGGCGTCCAGCGAGAGGAGGAGCGTCAGCGTACGGCCAATCAGGAAGACTGTCAATAAGACTGATGAAGATTTGTAATAATATTGTGCACTTTGTTTGTGTGTGTGTGTGTGTGTGTGTGTGTGCGTGCGTGTCCAGACCGTCAACCAGCTGGCTCACGCTCTTCACATGGATCCGACTCTGGACTCCGGCAGTCTGGTGAAGATCTTCTGGCCCAAAGCTCGCTGTGCCCTGCTGAGGGACGACCTGGTGCTGATGGACAGGTGACGCACGCTCCTCTCCTCGCCCAATCACAGCTCTGCAATCATTCTGTTGACCTCTGTGACCTCTGACCTGGGGCACAGCCCCGGCACCGACGTCACTCAGGAGTTGGACAGCTGGATCGACAGCTTCTGTTTGGATGCCGACGTCTTCGTCCTGGTGGGGAACGCCGAGTCGACGCTCATGAACACCGTGAGGAGACGCAGCAGGGCAATCAGACATGATGAGTCGATGAGACGCGACGAGGCAATTGGACACTGAAAATGTGCTTTGCTTCTGTTTCCAGGAGAAACTTTTCTTCCACAAAGTCAGTGAGAGAATCTCCAAACCAAACGTCTTCATCCTGCACAACCGGTGGGACGCATCCGTCAGCGAACCCGAGTTCATCGAGGAGGTGGGTGGTCCTCAGCAGGACGTCGGCTTGCCCCCACATGGACCCTGGAGGAAACCCTCAGCGTCTCTCTCTGTATGCTGTCCAGGTGAGGAAGCAGCACCTGGACCGCTGCGTGAGCTTCCTGGCCGAAGAGCTGAAGGTGGTCAGCATCGACGAGGCTCCATCCAGGATCTTCTTTGTCTCGGCCAAGGAGGTCCTGAGCTCCAGGATGCAGCGAGCGCAGGGCATGCCAGAGACAGGTGAGCCAGGTGAGGGACAGTGGGGGAGGAGCCTGCTCACATCACACCTGGGAACCCAGCGGGAACCCAGCGGGAACCCAGTTACTTCCTGGAACCAACTGGTGCCACCCTTAAAAGATTTTACGCGGCTTTTCAGTAAAAAGTCAGAACCTCAGCCAATAGGCTGAGAGATCGTGTGTGATGTCATGGGTAAGTCGCCCCCCTGTGGTGAGAATGAGGCTCTTCAGGCTCTTCAGAATGCCATTCAGCCACTCAGGAGGCTGGTTTCCTTCAGTGTAGCGCTGCTTCCTCCTGCAGGGGGCGCTCTGGCTGAAGGATTTCACGACAGACTGAGGGAGTTTCAGCTTTTTGAGAGAACCTTTGAGGTACAGGAAGTGGCCTGTCAGACACTTTTCAGTGGTGAGGTAAATGTGTGACCGTGCTTGACCTTTCACCCCGCAGGAGTTCATCTCCCAGTCAGCGGTGAAGACCAAGTTTGAGCAGCACACGGTGCGAGCGTGGCAGATCGCCGAGGCCACCAAGGCGGTGATGGACGCCATCAACATCGCCTCGGCCGACAGGAAGTCAGGAAACCCCGGCTGCAGCTGCAGGTTTGGTCGCGCGGTCGACCCATCAGTCAGACTAACCATTGACCCATGACAGGATCTCCTGCCTGGAGGAACGTGAGGACCTCAGAGACCGGCTGGACTTTGTCCGAGGACAGATTAACCGTCTGAGCGACAGCGCCAGGGCCAGCATCAGAGCTCTGAGCGACAGCGTCACCGCCAAGGTGAGGACGGCCTCCAGCATCAGCTGACGTAGGCGGCCGTGAAACCACACACACCTCTCACAGTGTTTGTGACGCTCCCCGCCTGTAGGTGGCGGCGGTGCTGTCGGACCAGATTCGCTCACTTCCCGTAGTGGTGGAAGAGTTCCGAGGCGACTTCAAGCCCACCGCAGAAACTCTGGAGCTCTACAAGACAGTGAGTCACAAGTAGAGGGACTAGCTTAGCATCAAGGCTAGTCAAGAGTCTGTCTCACACACACATACACGCGCTGTGCTAAATGTCGACTCATTAAGCTGATTAGCCTCAGCTGGACATTAAGCTGTCCCTCTCTTGGCCCTGGGTTCCGTCTGCCAGGCAGTAGAAAAGGAACTGAGGAATTTCTCGATGTCTCCTGTGTTCAGAAGCTGCTGCAGCACGTGGAAGTGCGACTCGTCAGCGGTCTGGCCCACCGCTGCTCGCCGGCCGTGCTCAGAGACGTCTCGGAGTGCCTGAGGCACATGACGGGTAGGCGGGCATGCTTGTTCCGCCTCCCTCACCTCTGACAGGTGACGTGATGCTCTGCCTGCTCTACTGTGTCCTCAGACAGCGTCCGTCCACTGCTGTCCACGTCCGTCCAGGCACAGCTCTCCGTCCCCTCCACCTCCTTTCAGCTGACCTACGACCTCGGCTTGGCCGCGCTCTGCGTCGACTTCCGGGAGAACGTGGACTTCCAGTTCTCTTTGGGCTGGACGGCCCTCGTCACGCGTTTCATCGGAGCTGCCAACGCCAAGCGAGCACTGAGCAGCCCCGACCCCGGCCTGCAGGTGATCAGCGGCGGCTCCTCGCTACTGCGCCGTCTTAGCCGTCCCCTCATTAAAACACCCTTCTCTCTCATAGGACAGCGCCACCTTCAGGGATCAGGTGGTTGTCTCTATAGCCACAGGTCTGGTCTCTGTGACGTCCCGGGCGTCCATGACAGTGCTGGTCATCGGTGGGGTGGTACGTACACCAGAAGTGGGAAGTAACAAAGTACAAATACTTTTATGTACTGTACTTAAGTAGATTTTTCCGGCATCTGTTCTTTACTTGGGGTTTTTTTCTGACAACTTTTTACTTTTACTCACCACATTTGTACACTGGAAAAAACATGCTCATTACTTTTGTGTTTAAGAGATACAAATTCACGCATTCTCATGCTAAACTATCATAGGACAGTCATTTAAGTGAGTTTCAGGCTGTTTGAAGGTCCAGTGTAAAAAAATTTGCCTTGATTTATGATTTTTATTTGGTAAAAGTCAATTTGGCCCATCATTAATTAAAGTGTATACTTTTTATCACAGTACAATAAGTGTAATTTGGGTTTCCTACCTTTACAATAGTTCTCATATATATAAGAATATACATTGAGGAAGGGTCTTGCTGCTAGTCAGCTGCCATAGTACAGAATGTACAGAATGTGAATACTTGACACCTCTGACGTACACACAGATGTGTCTCAAGTGTGTCTGTCCCTCAGGTTTGGCGCTCAGTTGGCTGGCGTGTCATCGCCCTGTCCCTGTCTGTCTACGGCCTCCTCTACCTGTACGAGAAGCTCACCTGGACTGACGCCAGCCGGGAGCGTGCTCTGAAGCAGCAGTTCGTGGAGCACGCCGCTCGCCGTCTCAGAGCAGTCGTCCCGGTCAGCAGCTCCGCCTGCAGCCAGCAAGTGCACAAGTTAGACCCCGCCCCGTCAATGCTGATCCATGGCTGTGACTCACAACAGACTCTGACCTGCGTGTGTGTTGTCTATATTTGTATTGTGTGAGGGAGCTGACGGCGGTGCTGGCTCGTCTCTCTCAGAAGGTCGACCTAAGTGAAGCCGAGCTTGAGGCCGACATCCGGCAGCTGAGCTTCCAGGTTCAGCGGCTGGAGAACATCCAGAGGAGGTCCAAGGCCTTCAGGTCAGAGCTGGGCGCAGGATTAATGGACTGTATGATGCTAAGCTAGACTAAACAGCCTTTAATGTAGCCTGGACAGAGCTTTGATTTGAAAGGGTGGTAGGGGAAACAGGGCTGATTGTGACAACTACCAGCAGGGGGCGGCAGAGTGCTGCCAACACCGTCATCTGTGGATCACCTGTGACACGTAGATCACAGCGCCCCCTCTGTGTGTGTTTGTGTGTGTTTCAGGAACAGAGCCACTGAGCTGGAGACGCAGCTCGAGGCCTTCTCTGTCCAGTACCTGCAGGGAAACTGAGCGCCCCCTTCTGCCAGCCATGAGGAAGCTCACCGTAAACACCAGCTGATTATAATCCCAAGGTGAAGTCCACGAGTCCGCCACCTGTACAAGAGCAGCTGCTGCAACCTTTATTCTGAAATCCAGAGAAGCAGCAGCTGATCAGTGTGATTGCTGATCAGTAATTCCAATGTGAGCCGTCTGTCCTGAGTCATGTGATGACAGCTGTGTCAATGAAGTTTGATACAGTTTGACAGAATAAATGGAGAAGTTTTGCATAGCTGTGAAACTGCCTCCAAGTCCAAGTTTCGCCAGGTCGGAAAGAATTCCCAGAAATATTCCAGACACACTCACTTTATCCAGTTTAAATCAGGAGTAGATTCCAAGTGACAGGAAGCAGGAGCGCACAAGACTTTGAGAGCTCTAGGCGTTTTATTTGGCCATTACTGCAACATTCTCATCATCCTTTGCCTGGAGGTCATGAAAGCTGGTGGTAAAATAATATAAAATCAATATGTCACTAATGTCACAGGTGCTTTTCAAATGAGACCCAGAGAAATGACCACCAGTCGCTCCGTAATGAATAAAATATTTTTGACACAGTGCAGTGTTTAACCCATGACTGATCTGAAGTGGTTGACATTATTGTTCAAATCAAATTCAAATAAACTCCTTCTTTAATATGCTAAAGTGTCTTTTCATTTGCACTGGAACATCATCTCCTCGTGTTTAGAACTATATTTTCTGGCTGCTGCACTCAGAGAGTCACTGGACTGACAGTGACTCTCGTAAGAGTCAAACCCACAACTTCTGATTGACACTCCAGCCAAATTTTCTCTCTCTCTTGGATTTTAAAACCCAAAGAGCAGCCTCCCACCTGGGTTTCATCTCTATGAGCTATTTGTCCTGACCGGATGTTTCCAGATTGTGGTAGTTCTTGACCATCTGTGGTCAAAGGTTGCAAGAATTGTGCCAATGTCAGATAACTGTTGGTTTTGTTCCAATAAAATAAAAATAAAAAATAAAAAATTGAAAGAAACTAAAGCTCTTTGACATTTGAGGAGCTGGTGGTGATGTTTTAAATCCTGATGTTCCTTCTTCTACCTCATCACTGGACTTACATCTACAACAATACGTGACTCATTATGAGCCCTAAATGCATAAATAATTTCTCAAGCATTATTTTCATTTCCATCCGACATGCTTAGACATTAGCGTAAAAGCCAGTTAGCCTTTGCGTGCTAACAGATCAGAACAGAGTTTATGTTTAATTGATCAAACAATAAGATTTTCAGGTTCAGTCATTTATTCTTTAAAATATCAGTTATCATGTGATTATTAGCTGTACAGGTATATACAGAGAGTCAGCCAATCAACTCAAGGGGAAGATGACAGCAGGCGTGTCTACGTTCTTTCCAAAGTTACTCTCGCTACTTGATCTCAGCTGAGAGACCAAACTGGTCCAAGCAGAATTGTGGCCAAAGCTACACTTTGCATCAGCAACGCAACATGACTGGGAATGGAGGCGGAGCAGCTGGATGATGTCAGACATTGAGACAAAATAATTATTAAAGCTGTTTATAAATGGTCATCAGTGAAGTCCCGCCCACAGAAACAGGAAACCAGCTCTAACTGCTGGTAACAAAGTAAGACTGTCAGCGATTAATGAGCTGAATTGCGCATTTCTAATTCATAAATAAAAGCCTTAATATCATAGTATTAATATTATAGTAATATATAATGAGTTAGATGGGTAGAATCTGATTGGATATTCTCAGTTCAAGGGAGGATCAGAAGATTCACCTGAGACAAAGACAGGTAGGAAATGTGGGAGCGGACTAACTATACAAAGCAACAAAAGTGAGACAAGAGAAGAAAACCTCAAACACTGAGTGGCGCCACTTCCTGCTATCGTAAGAGTCACCTGTGAGGTCACATGGTCAATTGGCTGTGACGCTTTATGGCTTCCAGAGATTTGAAAGAGGAAAAACAGGAAGAGGATGATTCCTTCAGAGTAAAAGACTCCTGAGATGTTGATGACGGCTCTTCCCGCTCTTTCTCTTCCAAAACAATCCATTTTAAAGGGACAGTTCGCCCTGGAATAAAGAGAAAAAGTGCTAAAAGTTCGTGGGGGAACTAGTTCTCCATGATGAGAGGCTAGCTCAGAGGCAAACAGGCGAAGGGCCAACCAGAGTTGATTAACTATCTGATGACAAGCAGATGGGTGGAGTTTACAATGTGTGAACTGTCCCTTTAAGAGCTGAAATGGCTTCTTTAATCTCTAAAATTGCGTCCAACCCCCATGTGACCCTCGCCAGTTCAATGAGGACCCTTGCCCAGTCAGACGTCCCCCAGGTCGAAGGCCCTGGTCAGCAGGTCCAGGTCCCCGGTGTTGGCGGCCTGGAAGAGCTCCGGCCGGTCCATCAGGGAGACGGCGATCCTCAGCGCGGCCCATATGTTGGCCGACATCTGCTGGTGGCTGCAGCGCTGGCTCCGCCTCTGCTGGTTCAGCGCCACCAAGAAGTTACTGACCGCCTCCCTGCAGGAGAGACCCGGGCTCAGTTGTCAATCAAGACTCTAATGTAATGGAAAATAACAATTTACATGTATGATGTCTTGTCTTGTCTGCACTAACGTCCGCACCAGTGAAGCAGCATGATCCCGGGTTTTTGGGATGCCACAGCTTAGTTCCCGTCCTGATCAAAACTGCTTATTGAGACAGACGCCCTGGGGGCCACACTCAAGTGTCTTCCCATCCACACGCAAGACAGGCTGACACTGGCATGAGAAGCAGCTTCACGAATGCAGCCTTCACGTTGACAATCAATGCAGCCTGTATGTTGATGCCGAGCTAATGGTGCTCATGACTATCACCTGTTTGTGTGTCCACTCTGCTTTGTGTTCAACCCTGTAAGAAGGGAAGGCACGTGCACTTGGGTGTGCAATTCTTCAGAATACTCTGTGTTCTACTGAACCTGCTCCCTCAAGCTTGAATAAATTTTGTTTTGTCTAGCAAACCAACCTCTGATGAGTGACAAATTAATTCCACAACACCACCCTGTCACACAGCGTCCAATGAGCACCAGTCAGTGACGACAGTGGGAGGCAGGCGCCGTGAGGGAACACTTTATCTGAAGTGAACTTCCTCTACGGGGGACTCCCCTAAGAACACCCGGTGCCTCCTGCTCCGCCCCACTCCACCCTGCTCCACCATGCGTTGGCAGGTTGAGCCAGCTGACTGCGTCACCTGTGCGCCCCCAGGTTGATGCAGCTGATGCCCAGGTTGTATCTGGAGCGGATGAATCCAGGCTGCAGCTCCAGCGCTCGAGTGTACGCCTCCACCGCCTCCTCGCTGCGGTCGCCGTTGGCCAGCGTGGCGCCCAGACGGTTCCACAGCAGGTAGTCCTGGTGACACCATTGTCAGCGTTAAAACTGCAAAGTCTCAAAGTGAAGGAAAATATCTCCCCCTGCTGTCTGGGATCGGTATTACAGCTACAACCGCCCTGATGGAAAAATGTCATCACATGTGTGAATGCTCGTGTGTGAATGCGCGTGTGTGTGTGTGTGTGTGTGTGTGTGTGTGTGTGTGTGCATGCGTGCGTGTACCTGTGGCCTGACAGACAGCGCTGAGGTAAAAGCCTCCACAGCTTTGTTGAATTCGGAGCTCAGGTTGAACAGAACTCCGAGTCCAGTCTGCAGGTCCGGATCCACACAGTCCAGGTTCAACAGCGCCGCCTCCTGGAAGAGCTGCAATACGTCCAGCAGTTCACAGCTGTGCGCGCACACACGCACACACGCACACACACACACACACACACACACAAACGTGAGAGTGTTGTGAGCACAGTGGCGCCGCCCGGTGGTCGTGCGGAGCTGCTCTACCTGCCGGGTGCAAGCGGGCGCCTCTGGCTCCTCCTCCCGACCTGCAGCAGGTGTTTGTAACGCAGGTTGTGGCAAATCCAGCGGCGCAGGGCGTCGCACGCCTCCCGCTGCATGCTGCTGTTGGTGAAGCTGACGGCGAGGGCCATGAGGGCGGGCAGGTTGTTGGGGCGGAGCTCCAGACACCTGCGGCAGACGACACCAGTCAGACCTGCTGATGGATTCCCTGCGACGGTGCAGCAGGAAGCGCTGGAGCACACGCTGACCTCTGCAGCGACATGATGGCCGCCGTCTCATTCTCGTTCTCGGCCTGCGTCGTCCCCAGCAGCTGCCAGGCCTGCACACACAGAAAGTCGCGGGAGTCGTTGGCACAAGAAGCGTCTCTGGAACTGCCAATGGAACTGCGTCTGCACTGCGATTGGTCGGTAACTCACCTCAGAGTCCTGCGGGTCCTGCAGGATGGCGGCCTCCAGCAGCAGCACGGCTGCGTTCAGGTCGCCCTCCCGAGCCTTCTCCTGGCCCTCGGCGAAGGCATTGGGCCACTCTCGATACGGGTTGCTGGCGTCCAGGATGTATCTCTGGTCAGGACAGTTGGTTTGAGACTGCGGCCTTTCAACTAATTATTAACTGTCAGCCATTAATGAGAGGATTCCAGTCGATTCACCAGCTGACGCGCCAGTGAAAAGCAGCAGCTCTGGGGTCGGTGTGGAGGTCCAATCAGGAGACAGTTGAGTTCTAACTGTTTCAAACTCCTTGCAGCGGCTTTCGTGTTAGCGTTACAGTCAGCAGCCATGGACGAATGGCATAACTGATGTCTGTCTGATGGGGAACCGACAAGTTTGGTTCAGATTTAGGAAAATGTGCCGTTAGCACGCTAGTGCTAACATCACCTCCATCTCCTGGGTGAGATTACAGCGGGATTACTGATGGGCCATGATGAAAACCACAGATTAACACTGACAAACATCCGTCTCAGTCGTAATCTGACTTGATTAATAACCGCTCATCGTCGGGCAGAGGTGCATGCTGGGAAAATTTCAACCCGCATGCGAAACTGAGGGTCAAACAGGAGGCAAACGTCCAGTCGCCCGATTGGCTGCTGCAGGTTCATAGACCGCCTGTGCGGAGACTCAGTATGAGGACGCAGTCATGGCTCTGAGCTCACCTTGTCGGCAGGTGAGACGGTGGGCGGGGCTTGATCTTCTGACTCCTCCAGCCAGTTCCGGCGAGCGAGCTCCTCCCACTCCGCCTGCATCTTGTCCCAGAACTCCGTGTCTGACTGAAATGCATGTAATGATCCATAAACGTCAGTAGATCATCAACCAGCCCTCACACACACACACACATGCACGCAATGACTGGTGGAGGTGCTTCTTGGAACAGTGCTCTTATTCTGAAAGGTTTCTTGAGTTCCAAGTTTCAGTGTAGGTCTGTGATGTATGTGTGTGTGTGTGTGTGTGTGTGTGTGTGTGTGTACCTCTACAGCAGCCTTTGCCTTCACAAACTCGTCCTCCAGAGACGCCTTCCTGTCCAATAGCGAGCGAGTCCGTCGCCGCTGCGTGGGCGCCACACTCTCCTGGAACACACACACACACACACACACACACACACACACCATGTGATCTCTACTGGGGGCGCTGTGCTGCTGCTAAAGTCTGAATGTTTCAACTGCCCTCGCATTGGTCCCAGAACCAGAACCAGAACTAGAACCCCCTCTGTCCAAGTTACCCACAAAAGAGTTATCAGCCAATGTTAGCTTGATGCTAACAGCAGGATCAGCTGACCTGCGTTAGGGTGGAGAAGTCGAGCTCATCAAGGCTGTGGACATCCAGAGAGTTCTTCTTCTGAGCGTCCGTTTTGAACTCTGCACACCTGAAGGACAGACTGTGTGAGAGCAGGAGGGGTGACCGGGGGGCCTGAAGAGACCAGGCGTTTGGTGTTTTTACCACAGCAGTTCACTGGATGAGTGGTGGGAGGAGCATCTCTTGCCAGGACTTTGACGCCCTCCGTCCTCCTGGCCCAGTCGATGGAGAGAGGACTGGCTGACTGTGGACACATTTGAATGACTTTATTTATGTTCCCCTTAATACAAGTAGTCTGAACACAAACAATGACAGATGTGCAAGGCATTGGACACTCACTGACTGATTTACATTACGGTCACGTAACAGAAGGACTATGGATACCGAAAGCATCGTCTCCTCCATATATGGCGGCTTATGACAGTGGTAGACAATGAACAGAAATTTGCTAGTGCCTTAGCCCTAGACTTGCATCTGGTGTGTTAGCAGTAATATTTTGAAAAACATTGGGTTGACTAACAGACAGATCAAACATGGAATGTAGAATACGGGAGTGTGTAGTGACCTTTACAGATGATTGAACATATGGCATTATTCCTTTAACTATCAGGTCAACCAATCTGTCATGCCTCGCAATGTACTTTCAGAAGATCCAGGTGAAAGGGCACTCTGAGTGAATGACATGACAGAGTGATGACAGAGTGAAACAATCACTGCCAGACCTCCTCACAGGAAGTGGTGGTCACAGACCTACACAGTAAAACTCTGTGTAGCTCAGTATTTCACCTGTGAAAGTGGTGAAATATTGCCACTGGAAGTAGTTTTCTTCTGGTAAGCAAACAGTGAAATTATGAGAGTGGCTGATCTGAGACCTGACAGAAGGGTGGTTTGGTGTTCTTTAGTACTGACTAACTCTGGAGCTCAGCCCACTTGTTCCTGATTGGTTCTCCTGAGACAAATATGTTAAAGAGGTCACATGTGTCCTTGGTATACCTGCACCCAGTGAGATCCTGTCAGGCTGGAACTCCGCCTCCACCTGGACCAGATCCGTGTCCTTGGGTCTGCTGTGGCGCCGAGGGCTGAGGGAGCCGGCCTTCCTCCTCAGGGGGCTCCGCCTCTTCTGTTCTTTGATTCTGCCCCCGCCGCTCTGGCCCGGCTCGCTGAGGTCCACAAGGTCCAGCGAGGTGGACAGACCTGCGGTGGGGGAGGAGGGGGAGTGATCAGTCGTCCATCAGTCTAACAGAGATTGTGTCTTTGTTAGGAGCCCCGCCTCTCCCTAACTCCCCACACTGTATCATAGCAGCTGATCTCAACTGTCCAGGGGAGAAAGACAGTGTGAGACAGGAGGAGGAGGAGGAGGAGAAGGCAGGGGGAGGAATGAGGAGGAGATAGGAGGGGGAGTAAGTGGGGTGGAGTCAGGAGGAGGGTTAAGGGGTGTCACAAGGAGTCAGGAGGTGTCAGGAGGAGTTGGTCGGAGGAAGCAGGAGCATGAGTCAGGAGGAGGAGGAGTCAGGAGCAGGGGTCAGGAGGAGGAATCAGGAGGAGACAGGATCAAGAGTCAGGAGGAGTGGAGAAGTGGGAGGAGTCAGAAGGCAGGAGGAGGAGTCAGGAGCAGGAGTCAGGAGGAGTAAGTGGGAGGAGTCAGGAGGAGGAGTCAGGAGGAGGAGGAGTCAGGAGGACACAAGAGGAGGAGTCAGGAGAAGGAGTCAGGAGGAGGCAGGAGCAGGAGTCAGGAGGAGGAGTAAGTGGGAGGAGTCAGGAGTAGACAGGAACAGGAGTCGGGTGGAGAAGTCAGGAGGAGACGAAAGGGAGGAGGGGTTAATTAATGGATGAGGCAGGTGGCAGATGGAGGGAGGGCAGCCAAGGACACAGGAGGAGGCAACAGAGGAGGAGGAGGAGGTGATGAGTGGCAGTGGACCTGCTGAGTTGGAGGCGGGCTTAGGGACGGAGGAGGGGGCGTCGGCCCTGCTCTCCGACAGGAAGTCATCGATGGAGGGGCTCAGCAGGGGGCGACTCTCCTGCTGCTCTCGAGTCAACTGGAGGATGAAACACAGCAAAGATTCCAGTCAGAGCAGAGAAGAAGACTGAGCCTCAGATTAACCAGACAGAGAGGGAGAGAGAGAGAGAGGGAGGGAGAGAGAGCGCCTCCTGCTGGCTACTCTCACAGACACTCTGGTAGCTGATGCTGCTGCTTCTGCCAGTGTGGCACTCTGAACACACACATACACACACATGCTGTGTCTCAATTCAGGGTCTGCGTCCTTGAAGTGCGCATTTTGAAAGGAAGTTGCGTCATCGCACTGCGCGAAGGCTTGTCCCAATTCCCGAGGGTGCTTAGGACGCTCAAAATGCGTACTCGGAAATACGCACTTGTTTTAGCCGATTCGAAGGATGCACCGCTACTATCCTTCGCGTACTTATGCATCCCATGATGCTTTGCGTGCTGCTGCAAAGCATCGTGAGATCTTGGGAAGTCAGCTGAAATTAGCGGCATGTACTGGTAAAGACACTTCATATAAATTTAAGTATTGAAATTTCACATAAAATATGCAGTTTTAACATCGGGTTTTTATTTATTTGAATATCGAACAACATCGTTAGATGGCGAACCAATGGTTAGCTTGATGCTATAAAAACGTCACTTCCGGGGTTGGCCAGCAGGAGGGAACGGCGGTAACGCAACGAGGAAATACGCCGAAGGCTAGACCGTCCCGGGTGGTTACGGGGAGGCGGGGTTTGGTCTGTCCTTCTAGGCTGGGAACTCGAAGAACGCTTCCTTCAGACGGAGGACACTCGGTCTGAAGGGTGCAGACCCTGAATTGAGACACAGCAACAGTCTGCTTGCTACAGATATCCTACAGGAAGTGATGGAAAGCTGATGCTTGAGCTGAACAGACGATGTTTCTTCTTCTGGTTCGGAACTTTTCCGATTCCTGAAGCATCGGCAACAACGTCATCTGCCGCTATGATCAATGTGACACCTGCTGCTGGTCTACAGAGAAGATCCTCCTTCTCCCGTTGGGGGTTTTTCAGTTTTTCAACCTGCTGGAGGGTCTCAGGGTGGAGAATGTCGCATCTGTAAATAATGGAAAACCCTCTGAGGGAAACGTGAACCTGTTTTATCCAAATCTGACTGATTGACTCCTTTTATATGTTTCCCTAATCCCTTTAAACTGCTGCTGAGGCTGAGGTCACATTTAATTTTTAAAGAGTGTGTGTGTGTGTGGGGGGTTGGTGGTGTGTGTGTGTGTGTGTGTGTGTGTGTGTGTGTGTGTGTGTTCTGTTCTAATCCTAATCCAACCACATGTCAACTGGAATATGCTCCAATTTAATCTCGTGAAAGAGCACAAAGAACATCCAACCAATCAGAGCTCACTTCCTGCTTCTGGGGAGAAGCACACGCACACACATGCATGCACACATGCATGCACGCGCGCATCCACGCACACACAGACGCACAAATGTTTGATCCAAACATCATCAGACATTGATACAAAAAAATAATAAATAGGCACAGCGACAAAAAGCAAACAAACGGCTGTTGTCATGCCGACCTTGGTTGTCACGGTGAGGAGGGGGTTTCCTTCTGAGGACGCCTTTCTACCAGGAAGCTCCTTCAGCACCATGGCAACGACCCTCTCCCCTTTCCCCTACAACAGATCGACAGGGTTCATCCGTCCATCATCCATTCATACTATCATTCATCATCACTATCATTTATCCATCATACACCCATCATCAACATCATCATCATCATTATCATCATCATCATATTCCATCCATCATCCATTCACCACTGCATCCATCCATCCATCTATCCATCATCATCATCATCATTGTTCCTCATCATCCACCCCCTTTGAAATGATGACGCTGCTGCTAATGATGATGAAGATGATTATGATGACACTGAAGATGATGATGATGATGGTGCTGATGATGATAATCATGATGATGATGAGGCTGCTGCTGCTGCTGATGATGATTATGATGACACTGAAGATGATGATGATGATGATGATGATGATGATGATGATGATGATGATGATGATGATGATGACGATGATGATGGCGAGCTCTCCATCAGTGTGACTGTCAATGTGCAGCACCAGAAACAGGAAGCAGTGTGAGGTTGGAGCAGAGCTACTGACATTGCAGGTCACTGGGTCATGGAGAGGGTTACAGCGCCCCCACCAGGACAGGCTCGGAAGGGTGGAATCACTGAGCCATCTTCCAGTTCCTCGGGGCAGCAGGGGCTCAGGACTCATCTGCAGCTCCGCCTACAGGTGCCGCTCTTAACCGGACAACATTTTTTTTACACCTGTGCTTTCAGTCCTGTTGACACTGTTCTCCACCACCCAGCCATGGAAGCATTATGAGAACTGGATGAAGGATCAAAGGAGGGGAAACTCTTTGATAGAAAAGTCCATGACTTTTGTTATTTGTTAAAATTATACAATGCAAATATCAGAAATCAACCATGTTTTCAGTTGAAGACAGGTTTAATTGAAGAGCTGAAGAGTCAAGTTCTACGGCCCTTTCTTTAATTATTGCGGTCTGTGGGAAAAATGTTTTTGGGGCCCATGGGATTTTTCATTGCAATAAAATGGGTGGTCACTGGAAAAAAATCAGCGTGGCAGCAGAGTGGCAGCACCACATGCAGTTCTTATAATACATCCAGGATCTTTTCCGCATTGGCCTTTTCTCCATGGCAGCACTTCTACAGGTACAAAGTGTTCTTGCAACACGACACATAATAAAAGTTGTAATTTCCTCACATCCTGTTGTATATATTCATCTTTTGTATGATATAATAATATATAATCATTTGTTATTAATGTGATGATGATAATAACTACAGGGACTTTTCTGAGTGTCCTTCAGTGACCCGGGAGAAGACAGAAGGTTCTGCGTCACAACATCTGCTCATGCTGACCTCACAGAGGAGAAACTCAGGTGTGAAAAAGCTGCGAGTGGTTTCACCTTCCTGCTCCTCATCATCAGTCACAGCTGACCTTCCACGCCAACCCACCAATATATAACAACGCACCAAAACAGCCTTCTGTCACATCCTAGAAATATGAAAACAACCTAAGAGACAAAGAAATCTCACTGACACTGACTGACTGACCATCTGGCATCTGCTGGACCTCCCCTAAACTCTACCCCAGGCTACAGTTAGCCTCAGTTCTGCTGTTAGCATCAGGGCTACCATTAGTGTCAGTTCTGCTGGTAGCGTCAGGGCTACCATTAGCCTCAGTGCTAATGTTAGCATCAAGACTACCGTTTGTGTCATGGCTGCTGTTAGCATCAAGACTAGAGTCCCAAGCTAACCAGTTTCCAGTGCTGCCAGCAGGGTGTGCAGCTGCAGGACAAGTTCTTGTGTAATGTGTAGTGAGGAGTAATAGTGTGTGTGTGCGTGTGTGTGTGTGTGTGTGTGTGTGTGTGCGCGCGCGCGCGACAGGGAGTGCAGTCAGGTGTGGGCCGGGCCGAAAGAGTGAGCTCTGCAGGCGTCATCAATAAAACATCCGAAGCCTTTTATTATTAGAGCAGCAGAACCATGAGCTAGCCTCTACGGCACCCGAACACATCACACATCACATTCAGCTTACATCCAGTCATATGACCAGAGCAGCCACTGACTGAATGCTTCACTTCAACACAAACGCCAAGTCAACCGGATTGTCATTGCAACAAAAACATGTGTGACAACTTTAGCATCATGGCTCATAAATGGACAACTTTCAGCTGTCCATGGTCTCTCTCTCTCTCTCTCTCTCTCTCTCTCTCTCTCTCTCTCTCTCTCTCTCTCTCTCTCTCTCTCTCTCTCTCTCTCTCTCTCTCTCTCTCTCTCTCTCTCTCTCTGTAATGTTGTTGGACTAAAAATAACCTGTAGTTGTGCTGAGTAAACTCTCCTCCAGCAGCCCGGCGTCCCAGCAGAGAGGAGCTTGCTGCTTTACCACACGCAGTTAGCATCGTCACACAGAGCGCTGCAGTACAAAAAAAAAAAAAATCTCTTTACTGATCCCCTTGAGGAAATTGTTTCTCTGCATTGGACCCACCCTTTTCATATTTTACCTTCAGCATACATAGTGGGAGCAGTGGGCTGCCACAGTGTAGCAACCGGGGAGCACCAGGACTCAAGGTGCCTTGCTCGTAGGCCCCAGTACTGGTGAAAAGCAGTTGGCCACTTCCCCAACCAAATCTCCTGCTGGTCTGGGGATTCGAACCAGCAACCTTCCAATCACAAGCTCATCTGTCCAACCTCTCGGCCACCACTAACGGAGCTACTAAAGCCACTGCAGCACTGGAATTGTTACTGTTGCCAAACAAATTCTGCCACAGCAATTGCTAAAAGGACACCGCGGGACGACGGCGGATCGTTGACGGCAAACACAACAAGGACGCAGAGCAGCGTCGGAGACGTCTGGAACCGATCAGGTTTCTGCTGCATTCACAACTTTGTGTAACAGACTGCAGGCCAGAACCGTCGACCCGCTGACTTGCAACACACTGAAGTGAACTGATGACTCAGGTGAGGCGGCAGCAGAGGTCACAGTTCCTCCAGGAGGTCTGAATCATCAGCTCCACTCGCACTGGCTGCACACATACAATCATGGGGAGGAGGTGACAGGTGGAGGTCACTTGCCGGTGTCCCTATAAACCCCCCACCTGACTGTGAACGTGAAGGAAACACAGAACAATGACAGCAATGTTCTGCATTGTTCCATGTTTTTCATCTTTCTGAAGGTTTGAAGTGACACAAGGCCAAACAGCTGCTCATCAATCAGCTGATTCTGCCTCCATCTCCACCTCACGTCCGATCAGCTTCTCCCACATCACCGACAACACTGGCCGAAGGGCTGTTCTCCGTTTCATCATCATCCATCCGTCCATTCATCCTTCCATCATCCAACTTTCATCATCCATTCATTCATCCTTCATCCACCATCCGTCATAATCATCATCCATCATCATCCATCCACTATCAACCATCCATCCATCATCCACATCCATCATCATCATCATCCATCATCATCCATCCATCATCCACCATCCATCTTCCATCATCATCTATCTAGTCATCCACCCTCCATCATCATCCATTCATTCATCTATCATCCACCATCCATCATCCACCATCATCATCTATCTAGTCATCCACCCTCCATCATCATCCATTCATTCATCTATCATCCACCATCCATCATCCACCATCATCATCAATCCTCAATCATCCAGCATAATCAAGTCAGCCATCCATTATTCCATGATCTTGCCATCATCAGCATCATCATCATCATCATCCATCCCTCCATCCATCATTCCTGGAGGACCAGTGTTCTGTCTCAGCCTCGGTTCAATTGTATTGATCCAAGTCAAGAGGAAACGAGAAAGCTAGGTTTGCAAAGGAGGTGGGACCAAAACAGGAAGTGGCATCACTCTCCTCCTCTCTGTCTCAAGATAACAGAGGAATAAACTGAACCGGATCAGGTGACAAACGAGGGAGGAAATGCTCTTCCCTATGAGTAACACCAGGGGGCTCAAACCAACCTTCTGCCTTTCCACAATGGCTCATGGAAGGTCAGGAAGTCGGAAGGAGTGCGTGAGTCTGACTGAAGATCACGCTCTCGTGACTGGGAGAAGATCTATTTCCGATACGTATCACTCCGCAGGGCGAGTGTGTCTGCTGATTGGATGAGGAGTGAGGCGCTGAACATGATGATCGAGGGAAATCAGACACCAGAAGACCTGGACAAATCGGCCAAACAACCGGAAGGAACCTTTCCAATGTGGAACTTTAATCAGATATGAAAATCGGCGGCTGCGCTTCAATTATCCCGATTAAAATCAATCATGACCTGACTGAACACAATGGTGATTAATCCACTGAATGGCGGCAGATTAATTACATTAAGTTTTTTTTTTTATAAATATAATTTGTTAGTAAAACAAAATGAATAAATAAATAAATAAAAATAACAAATAATATTTTCAGCCGCCCAGTTTCATTACACAGATGTAAATTTACCCCTGATGAAACTTGAACTCTGATTGGTTGGAGGTTTGATCATTTATTTCTGATCAGCTACAACAATCAAAAGCGAAGATCAGCTGATGGTGTTTAGTGTAGCCACCAGGTGAAACTCACCTGGACCTGGTACATGTCTCCGGAATCAGATCGGTGCTGCTGTTCGGTGCCTGTCCGGGCCTCTCAGCCCACAGAAGAACGAGGAGCCTCTCCGCTCCGGTCCGTCCCGCCGATCCGTCGCCAAAGCAGCCGAACACCGCGAGCTCCGGTTCTCATGTCGCTCCGCTCCGCTCCACTGAGGGCGGGACGACAACAAACCGAACGGAGCCGAGTTCGTCCCGAGACGCTCCGACATCAGCTGCCCGAGCCGCACACGCCCACTTCCTGCTCGGGTTTTTCACAATAAGAGTTGTTACAGTCTCCTCCCCCAATGTGATGGGAGCAAGTGGAAGTACACTGGTGGAGCTCACACACACACACACACACACACACAATACAACAATCAGCATGAGTGGTCTTAAAAAAGTCTTTGCTTTTACAAGTCATCCGGTCAAACCCGATGAAAACTGGAGAACCATGGGAGCATCTCTTTCATACAATGACTCTCTTCTTGTCAAACAGAGCAAAGACACAACAACAGCATTTGACATGTTTTACATTCCTGGTTTAACATTATTTATTCAGCTACACAATAATTATTTAATTTAAAGCAAGTGGTATGTAGTTATTTTTTTCCACATTATTTTTGTCCTTTGCTGCCAAAGTCAGTTCAGTAGGCAACGTAAAACAAATCCAAATCTGAAAAAGAAACTAATGACACAACCATTAATCAACAAACAATAACAAAGGCACCATGCCAGCAGAGCAGCGACATTCAGGTGCTACACTGACAAATCGCTCGTACGTCAACAACTCCCTGAGAAGGAAATTAAAAGTAGTGTGGGATGATTCTGTCGCTGGAATTCTGAAGAAAAACTGTGAAAAAAAGTTTAAAACAAAAAAAAAAAACATGTTGTTTTAGCCAGTTGGCGACATAGGTGAGTAGAATTCCCATTGAGCATTTAAGAATTTCCCAAGATCCACAGCAATCCTGAAGTGGACCTGAAGTCTGACACGGTCAGAACCAGAATGTGAACACAATTCCAAAAGGGAAGACAAGACGATCCTGGCGAGTCGACTTGCCACTACCGACAGGCGAGACCAAAAGAAAAAAAAAACTTTGACTGCAATTTATCAAAATTTTATTGGCCACAGTTCCTGGTTGGCTGGCGGCTAACATGTTAGCTGCCAAAAAGACAGGTGCCACGCGAGTAGCTGTAGCTGTTATCTTAGAATGCGGCTGTGAGGTGGCGAGAAGCAGCTGCTCTCGGGTGCTTTGATGCCACCATGCTTGGTTCCTCCTCTCCGCTGGGTTCGCGACATCACTGGTGTGCGTGTCCTCAGTGAAGACTCGGGTACCTGCCGCGTCAGAGCTGGCGTGGCCTGCCACTGTATCCGTGACCTCGGCGGTGACCCCTCATCCACCGCAGCCACCCTGACGGTGTTCTTGCCGTACAGCCGTCGCTCGTAGTGCAGCAGCTGCTCCCAGAAGCCGGCGTTCAGCCTCACCTCCGGCCGGCTGCCCCGGACCCACCGGTGCGCCTGGCACAATGTCACGCCCCTGTGGCGCATCAGGTACGCCATCACCAGCGCGGGCGAGCGGCTCATGCCGGCTGCACAGTGCACCAGCGTGCCCCCTGTGCGATTGGAATGGATTCGCTCGGCCACGCGGTCAAAGTGGTCGCCCAGCCGGGCGCTGGGCAGGTCCGGGACGGGGACGCGCACACACTCCACGCCCGGGTAGGCGGGGCTGACGTGGTTGAGCGTGGCGTTGACGATCAGCGTGATGCCCTTTTGCAAGACCAGCGAAGCATTGCGAGGGGCCTCAGCCCCGCCCAGGAAGAGAGTGGGCGTGACCTGAGAGAAGGACATCACGCCAGCCTGCGAGGAAACACACACGGGTTCGGAGGCGCTACTGAGGTTCCACTGGATAGTTAGCTTAGTTTATCTTAGCACGGAGGAGAGAAGTGGCAGATAGTCCCATTTGGTGCAGCTTCAGTTTACAAATGCAAAAACACATTGTTGCCACGTTTATTTTTGTAAATCCCTCAGCTGTTCAGGGATTGGTTCTCTGGTGGCGTCTGTGCTAAAATAATCTAAGCTAAACACTCACAAAAACAACAGAGAATCAATTTAACAACATGCGGGCATGTTACCAGGTCTCTACCTTCGTTCTGGTTCAGGCTGTTTCCTCCTCTGATGCCGCACAGAACACACACGACACCCTAGACGGTGGTGTGGGTTGGTCAGACAGCCAATCAACTGGAGGGTTAATTTTAGAGTGACAAGCTGAGGTCATGTGACTCTCACCAAAATAAGACTTTGAACAACCGAAACACCCTTTCTATGGGTTGATGTGGTAAAACGCACTACGAACGCAGCAGTAGTTACACATTTACACTTTTTCCCCCGAGCTTGACGAGAAGTAATCATAGTTTTACGTTAATATTTCACATCAGAATTAGAATTTATTCAGGTTCTGTTTTCAAAGAAGAATTGACTTTGATGGAAATTATTGAGGTAGAATAATACTGGTGGTCTGGTGTCTTGTCTCTAATCTTTCAATCACTGCTGCACATTTATTGATTTTTAAAGCTGTTGATACAACTTGAATGTTCAATCAATTCAATTCAATTCAGCAAGCAATCAAGCACGTTTTTGCATTTAAATTAGAGCACGCTTAAGGCAAATAACAAGAAAATGTGCTAAACCTGTTAACAAGTACATGTGTGATCTATCTTCTGTCCAGAGGGGGGCACTACAGAGTTGCCATCGCAGAGCAGCCGGAAGTTTACGCAGAGCAGCCGGAAGTTTACACACAGAAGCGGAAGTTAAAGGAAGGAAGTTCGGTTGTTTGTTATCTAGTTCTGTTATGGCGCAACTGAACCGACAGCTCCAGGAGTACCTGGCCCAGTCCAAAGGCGGCGGCGCCAAAACGGTGTCCCAGTCAGGCTCCAGCATCGCCCTGGAGCTCGGCGAGCCGGAGCCAGTACCTGGAAGTTGGTTCGGACATTGGTCAAGCCCCTGGTCTGGAAGCCAGGGTAGCACTCAGTCCGGTCAGAGCTCCGGAGGAGGCAGCGGCCTTTCCTGGCCGTGGTCAGCCGAGCCAGACCCCTGTCTGCCGGGGATGAGCCGGCGGCAGCGGCTGCTGGTTTTCGCAGTGTGCGTGTCGTTCTCCGCGCTGTGCTTCGGACTGTCGGCGCTCTACGCCCCGCTGCTGCTGCTCTACGCCCGCAAGTTCGCCCTTCTCTGGTCGCTCGGGTCGCTGTTCGCCATCGCGGCGGTGGCAGTGCTCCGCGGACCCAGCAGACTGGCCGCCAGCCTGCCCACCTCACCAGGTGCCGCCGTCTACCTGTGCGCCTTGGGCGGGACACTGTATGCGGCGCTGAGCCTCCACAGCACCGTGCTGACGGCGCTGGGAGCTGCCCTGCAGGTCACCGTCATCGTCGGCTGTGCGGTGTCCTTGCTGCCCGGAGGGAGCGCCGGCATTCGCTTCATGGGAGGACTGGCGGCATCCGCTATCAAAAGGACCGTCACCGGGAAAAGCATGCCGATCTGAGCAGACACAGGGCCACGGATCCCGGACTTAACTCTCAGGGTCTTGGGAACCGGTGGAGCAACTGCTGGTTCCGCTTCGGATAGAAGTGTCAGACTTATTCAGGTTCTTCTGCAGAATGAAGACTGTTGACTGTTATTGGATCCCGATCGAGTGGGTCACATGAACTCTGAATGCCGAGTTGCAGGGAGCTGATAGACTGATGTATGATCAACAAGTTTCAAGCGTGACTGAAAGGTGAACCTTGTTTATCTTCTCTGTTGATAAAATGTTTGTCTTTACCTGGTTCACCGCCAGGGGGACTGTTGCCACCTCTGCCCCTTGTCAGGATAAGGCTTTGTTTTTTGTTTTTTTCTTGTTTTTCTTATACCGAAAATAATTCAAATACAACTGGATAGCTACATAATAAAATCCAAACACCCAAATGCTTCACGAGTTTTTTTGAGGACAGAGCGCGTTAATCCTCACACCCCCACCCCAGCAGTGCCATCAACCAGCAGCAAGGTCTCGTCTGTCCAACCCCCACCCACTAAACACACATACACATATATCACTGGCTTGAGTTGAAGTGTGAATCTTTATTGTTCACCTCAGTGGAAACACAAACATAGAAATCTTTTACAAAAAGCAACGAGCTGCAGACAAAGTGTTCACTGTGAATAAAATGAACAGACAGTATTTTACATTAAAACCAGCTGGAGACTCGCTGGCATCTACCGTTCGGCTCAGGTGTGACGTCACACACCAAGTCAATCTGGACTAGTGACTATGAGACACCCCTGAGTAGACGGGGACTCAAATGTGTCACTTGACCAAGAGTCTTTGTCAAAGGGTTTCCAGGTCTGTGGGAGGACCAGAGGGAAAAAAGGATTGAGGGATTTTCATGTTGACTGTGGGGACTACCGGCCCCGGATGCCCCCCCGCGGTGGTCCCCTGGGTGCTGGTCCTCCTCTCCTAGGGCCCGGTCCTCCGCCAGGACCCCAGCTGCCTCGTCCACCAGGACCAGGGCCGTAGCCACCCTCTTCCCTGGGAGGGGGGCGACCTGCATGGTGAGACATGGTGGTGGTGCGGGGGTCATGAGCTCTTAAAGGGACAGTGCAGCAATTTTCTCCTGTGGTATCAGCTCCCCCGTCCACCATCACCAGGTCCTGACTGATGGACAAGGGATCAATAATCGTCTCTCACCTCCGTCAGCGCCGGTGGAATCTCTCTCTCTCGGGTCTCCTGTCCCAGGCCCGTCCTGCCACGGCCGTTTCCTGGGGGGCAGCGACGCCATGTCCATCCCCTGCAGGGAGGATGGGCGATCACGACCAGCTGGAGATGACCCATCGTGCATCTGCTGACCGTCCCGATAACCATCGTGACCTACAGACACAAGACACCCGCCACAATAAGGGTCTGTATCGAACTGGGGTGGTTCAATTTTGGCCTTGCTTTTCAAAATGAAAGCCTGTGATAGAACAGATGTGTGCGTGTCCCCTCACCTCCACCCCTGGGGGGACCTCCTCCTCGGGGCGGTCTCCCCCTGCCTCCACTCTCCCAGCCCCGGCCCATCTCCTCGTGGCCATCGTAGCCCTCCTCCTGGCTACCATAGTCATCAGAGTAGCCTCGAGCGCCAGGCCGACCAGGCCCCGCCCCTCTGAACCTGAAATAACCAGCATGTCCAGTTCACATCTCTTTTGCTGCTGCCACCAGCACACACATTCGGCCATCAGACACTGGGGAGACGCCTACCTGTCCTCTCTCCGCCCTCTAAACTCTCCTCCACCGAACCTGTCCTCAGGGCCCCAGTTTCCTCCGTTGCCTCCCCCCCGGTGCCCTCCCCCCCTGTGCCCGCCCCCTCCACCCTGGTATCCTGGTCCTGGTCTCCAGCTGTCATCCCCTCTGCCATGAAAGTCCGAACCCCCATCAAAGTCCTGTGGTCCACGGCGACCTTGCTGGTTGTCCCCCCAGTAGCCTGAGCCCTGATCCGGTCCTCCGGGGCCCTGTCGTTCAGGGGGGCCCATGTGGTGGTTAGCTGGTGGCCCCCGGGGGTCTCCTGTGAAGGCGGTCGACAGATGTTATACGTGTAAGCATATCTGATGCGCAAATGGAAGCTCATCAGCAGGACTTGTTAGCATGCCAACACAAGCTACCAAAAAGTGATGTAGACATCACATTTTTGGTTTTGAGTGCTCAACAGTCTGAAGTATTTGCACCCCAGGAGACACCAAAGTGTAAAGTGCTTTAAGCATGTAGGACCTAACAGAGAACGCTGGAGAACTGTTACCAGCATTTAGCTTTTAGCATTCTGTAACCTTACCTTTGCTGTTGGGCCCCTGCTGTCCCATCCCGTGCATCGCTGGCCCCATGTTCTGGCCCTGAAAGAGGGTCAGACAATGAATCCCAGGGTGAGAACGAGCTTTCATCTCATCCGGAACTGGCCCTGAGCTCGTCCCGCGCCCACCCACCTGATGCTGCATGTACGGAGGTCCCTGCATGTTTCCGTGGGGTCCTTGCATGTTGCCAGGGCCTCCCTGCATGTTTCCTGGCGGTCCGTGCATGTTTCCCATCCCATAGTTGTTTGGCATGTTGCCGTGGGGCCTCGGTGGAGCACCCATCATCCCACCCTGCATGGGACCCTGAGGGCCCATCATGTTGCCCTGAGATGGCATCATGCCTCCCTGAGGACCCTGTGGATCTCTTTGACCCATTCCTCTGGAAGGAGGGCCCATCATTCCACCAGGGGGGCCCTGCATCCCTCTGGGCCCCATGCCATGAGGCCCTTGGGGACCCATGTTCCTAGGTGGGCCCGGATGTCGCTGCATTCCTTGTGGTCCTTGCATGTCTGGTGGCCCCATCATGCCCTGCGGGGGTCCCTGGTGAGGCTGAGGTCCAGAAGGTGGCCCCATTTGTCCAGGCATGAATGAAGACTGCATGCCACCAGGGCCCATTGGGGGCCCCATGTTGTTGGGCATTTGCTGAGGAGGCATGTTTTGTGGAAATCCCTGCTGGCCAGGAGGTGCTGGGCCTCCAGGACCTCCAGGACCTCCAGGACCAGAGAAAGGGGGCATCGGGCCTTGTCCCTTTGAGGGGCCCATGTTTCCTTCTGAGTTCATTTGGTTTATCCGGTCCATCTTCATTTGCTGTACCAAGAACAGGAAACTCCATAAGAATACACTGTAAACACTCAATAATGTCAGCAATGCTAACAGCGTAGTAGCTGTCACGCTAACCTCCAGCAGCATGGGGTTGGTGTACTGCAGAGCCGCCATCTCCTGCTCAATCTCCGCCTGAGTTTTCTTCTTCATGTCCACTTTCTGCTCCACCTTGCGGTCTTTGGACATTTCTCCACCAGAGGGCATCATGGGTACTTTATTCTCTGCCCAGGCCTGTGAAGAGTTGACCAAAAAGCGTCAGGGTTTGCTAGCAGTTTAGGTGTCCGTGATGACCAGTGGCAGTGCTTCACCTGTTGGAACTGTGCTGGGATGGGTTTGGCGTACGGGACCTTCTTCTGCGGGACCTTCTTAGTGTCTTTACCCATTACCTCGTCCATTCCCCAGTCCAAGCCAGGGATGGACATCTCCACCTCAGGCACCACCTCTTTACCTGGAGACAAGCAGTATCTGAGTTATGTCTGACAAGATTTGAAAGATAAAATCCTGATGGTGCTGGAAGCACAAAAATGTTCAGCGGGGACAAATCTTGAACCCTGCAGAACACCATCTGTTTTCTCTTTTTATTTCTGGGTTTCCATGCCATGGTTATAATGACGCATGAAGGCGGCGCAAATTCAGATGGAGTGCAGGAAGTAGAAATGGAGTTAGATCAGTTACAGCCATTGGAGCAACTGTAAACTACGCTAATCTGCATTTTTCCATAGGACAGATCCTCAGCAACTAACGTACTTTTCCCTTCCTTCCCTCCATCTTCAGCTGTGTGACACGTGTGAAAACCACGTATTCACTGGTTGCATAGTCGAGACATACGTGGCAGAAGTATTTAAACAATGCAATACTGTCCATCTTTATTACACATGTCTCATGTTTAAAATGTTTCTCACAGCTTTAAGAAGTTGAAGCCAAGAAAAGTCTATGAGGGTGCGTTGTGAAAACCTCTCTAAATAGTTTGACTGACGGTGCAGCTAAAGGTCCAGGTGGCCTCAGGCTGAGACTTACTGCTCTGCTCCTGCTCCATGGCGGCCTTCAGCTGCTCTGGGATGCCCATCCCAGGGATGGAGGCCACGCTGTTGAGATCCACGTCATCTGAAAGCATCACACACACACACACACACACAGGTTGACATGCACAGAGGTAAAGGTGATGGCACAGTGTTGGTGTTGGTCCTCCTGAGGCTCACCATACTCCACCCCATCCTCAGACATTCCAGGAAGCAGGTTCAGGTTGTAGCGGTCCCTCATCTTGTCGCCGGGGCGATTCCTCGTCCAGAATTTGCTGAAGACGTTTGAGGAGTCACGTGTTGACCTCTGCTCATCACTCATCAATATGTTGTGTAGCACTGTGTTTGTGTGCGCTGGCATGTGTGTGTGTGTGTGTGTGTGTGTGTGCGCGCGTACCTGGTGTGGTCGTTAGAGCCTGAACACAGGATGTGACCCAGTGGGTGCCAGGCCAGACTCCAGATCATCCCCTCATGGGCCATCTCCATCCCCCCCACCTCCTTCTCCACCCTGAAACAGACCACAGCTGTCAGCTGACACCCATCCAGCCAATGACATGGCAGCACAATGACAACAGTGGACAGACTTGGACTTGTCCTCACCCGGTGTGCCAGAAGAGCAGAGAACCGTCAGAACCTCCGCTGGCGAACAGACCTTCATGGACAGGATGCCAGGCCACAGCTGGAGACAGACACACACGCACAAACAGGGTCAATGTTATTCCTGCACAGCAGCCGACGGACCAATGGACCGGTGCAGGGACCAAAAGCGCACCTGTGGCTTCCTTCTTGTGTCCTCTGAAGACCTGCAGCTCCTCCTTCAGGTTCCTGATGTCGAAGAGCTTACACAGGTGGTCACGTGACGCCGTCAGCAGCCAGTTCCCATTCAGGTTCCACTTCACCTCCATCACTGTGTTCTTGTGGGCGTGACTAAGACAACAAACATTCAGTCAGTGGAAGAACCACCCCATCTGGAAACACGTGCAGGACCAGGAAGTCCTGGGCCCAGGGTTGACTTCCTGTTGACTCACAGCGTGGCCAGGCTCTGTCCCGTCTTTGGGTCCCAGAACTTGATGGGCTGCTGGCTGTCCTTGCTGCCGGAGACCACCAGGCCTTTGGTGGGGTGCCAGTCAACGCATTTGACGTCGGCGCCGTGCCCTGAACACACCATCAGCTCCAGTCACTAATCACATCATACTCATCCACACATTATTATTATTTTTTTTTTTTAGTGATGACACGCGAACACAGCAACATGGTGCATGGAGGCATTTTCAACAGGGGATGTTCTGATTCAGAAAGGATGCAACGCCCAGGCAGCTCGGCGCCTGGCGACTGGTGTGAAGGTCGGTGGCGTGTACCTCGGAGGATCCTCTCCTCGTGGCAGCGCAGGAAGTCCCAGATCCGCACGGTGCCGTCGTCCGAACAGGTGGCAAACTTACTGTCTGTTGGGGAGAAACTGGACCAGACAAACCTAGAATCAGTCACTGCAGCAGCCTCCCTCACATCCAGCCTGGGCGCAGTCACTCACAGGATGTGATAGCAGCTAAATGGATGCTAAAGGGGGGACCGGAGCATCAAACACAGCTGGTGTAGAAAGAACCTGAACCTGGTTTGAATTCAATCATGATGTTACGCTGACATTTCAGGGCTCCTGTTCTCTGTTGCACTCTCTTCCCCAATCAGTCTAAACTTTTGAAGCACGCGCTCAACCTACACTGTGTCACACTCCCCAACTGCCGTCTTCAGGGGAATGTCTCCACCTACTGGACAATCAGTGCAACAACCAGTCAAACGCCAGCAGCAGGCCGACTTCAACCAGTGACGTCGCAGCGGAGGACACGTGATTGCTTCCTCTGTGGTGGTCAGCGGACCACATGTTGGGCCACGGCGCCAAGCCCAGGCTCCATCACAGAGGAATTGTGGGACACAGGTGCAAAATCAATTTCTACAGTGTGATGCGTCAGCATCAATTGTGACAACATCTGCGACTGTCTGACTGAACAAGCGTGTGCATGAGCCAGCTGACAGGTAGGGCGACATCATGTCAGCAGCCTCCAGTCACAATCCTGATAATACTGCAGGCTGCCCCCTGGTGGCCAGGGCAGAGACCCGCAGTCTCCATGACCATTACCGCAAACAAAGTCTTACTTTGATTTAGTGCACACGGTAAAACTACCGCTCTGTTAGTGTGGAACCTGAATGGCTCTGATTGGACAGGTGTGTCCAGTCAGCACAGTGAACCTGCTGAGGCTTGAAAAAAAAAAAAAAAGTCTCAGAGCTAAAAACCAAAACACAAGCAATGGGCTCTAACCTGATATCATTATTTTTTTAACCAAATCGGTTGATGATTCTGACTGTCACACACACACACACACACACCGCCACCTGAACAACAGGCTGAGTTCCAGCTCAGCACTCACTTCCTGTGAATCAGCCTGGTTAATGTCACTCAAATCATTGTGGGCAGCTGTAAAACACTGTCTTGATTTTCAAAAAAAAAACAACTGGCTGCTCTTCACAGCATTTATATATGTCTGCATGTTCTTTTTTTTATCAGATGAATTATTATAAAATGATTATTTTCACTGCAGGTGGATGGCAGGTCCTCTTCATTATTTGACCAGTGAAAGAATTGAGCTATAGTCCCTGTCTGTCCAAACAGAATCTAGCTGATTTAAGTCAGAATAACTTCATTAAACTAAAATTATGTAAACTCGCTGTCTAAGAAGAACTTGGGGGACTCTTCCAGTGAGGTGACTGAGGCTGAACAGGAGGTGGAAACACGCCTTGGAGGTGGAACTGAGGAGTATCTCATAGAGATTAGCGAATGTGATAAACATCCCTTCCCAATAAAAGCTGTGTGCTGACAAAACAACAGTGCACTGAATTGAGGTTGCCAGGTTGGGGACTTGGAAGGACTCGGAAGGACTCGGACCGGCTCAGAGCAGCACCATGTGTATCAGGTGTGACAGACTGGTGATGACATCACACTGTTCAGTTCCCGGACCTTCAGTGTAAAGCAGTGAGGAGATGTCAGCGTGCTGTACGCATCATGTGACCCCTTACAAACACGGACGAACCAGCAGTTACTGCTGCCAAACTGACTGCAACCAGAGGTTGAGCAGAAGGGACCAATCACACAGCGGTACAATGCCGGTAACATGAGGGTGGGGGGGGGGTTGACTTGGACAACGTCCGACTAAACAATGCGTGAAGGGGGCGCAGCCTGCAGATCACCAGCGTGGGTTTTGTGCGGCAACGGTGCTGAACTGACGGACACTTCAGGTGACGCAGGACGTGTTGAGTTTACATTTACACTCGCTGAAAACAAACACTAGTGTTTATCAGAACTGGTGACATGTGACCGAGGTAACTGGAGGTAACTCAGTCGCCAAAGGGAGACAGGGAAGGTGTGTGTTGGGGCTGTACAACTAGGCTGGATGGCTGTGCAGGTAGATCCTTAAGTGTTTAAGTCTCTAGCTTGATGCCGTGTCACTTTACGGGGGTGGGGGGATTTTGAGGAGTTTGAGAACATGTTGAATTCAAACCTTTATTTAAAACATCTAGTGAGAGCCAGAGCTCCTTTATTCACTTCACATTTAAACTTTATTGAAATCTGCTAAAAAACTTTATTGGTCAGAGTGGCTTTTATTCTACACCCAAAGCACTGGCTCCGCCCACACCAGTTCATAACCAATGAGTGATGACTTTATTTAACAGATAACAGCTCATCAACAACAGATCACTGCAGTGTTGCAACAGCACACACTTACATCTGTCATTAACCAAGCACAACAACAACAGCAGCAGCAGCAGCAGCAGCAGCAGCAGCAACAGGGGCAGGCAGTGCCCCTGCCTGGCTGACAGGGGGCAGCAGAGACCAGGGTTAACTACAGAGAGTGGGAGATTGGGTAGAAACCTGGCTTCTCTAATGGCCTCCTTGTGAGCCTGGAACATCTTGACGTTGTTCATGTTGGACTGCCAGTACTTGACGTAGCCGCCGTGGTCCGCCGTCAGCATCCACATGTCGTTGTGAGACCAGGTCATGGCTCGCACCGGACTGTCGTGGGCCTGCAGGGGGAGGAGTCAGATCATCATCAGCCACTCAGCATTTGACTTCCTCACTGGTGAGGTCAAAGGTTTTCAAGTGTCTCTGCAGCACGAACGGTTGTTGTGTCTAACACTCTGTCCTCATCTCTCCACTAGACCTATAAAAACTCCCCAGACAGCTGTGCACGTCCACTGTTAGCGCTTATTGTACAGTAGCAGAGAGCTGCTGGATGGACAATACAGGGTAAATACGTCTCGTTCCACAGCCTCAACTTTCACTAAGAAACACACACACAGAGTGTAGGCACGAGGGCTCCCCCTGACGACTGACTGGAGTACTGCCGCCGTTGCAGTTCGTGAGAGTCCCAGAGAAACCCCATCAGCCCATCAGCTCACAGAGCAAGCAGTGAACAGTTCATCAGCAGTAATCAAAATCAAAGCTGGGCCTTTACCTGTAAAATGGTCTCGAAGTTGAAGGTCAGTCCGTTCCACAGCGTGAATTCTCCGCTCGAGGCTCCAGTGACCAGCCGGCGGCCTTCAGGAGTCCACTGCACAGAAACACAGGGCAGTCAGTCAGTCAGTGACACACACACACACACACACACACACACACACACACACACACACACACACACACACACACACACACACACACACACACACACACACACACACACACACACACACACACACACACACACACACACGTCTCACCCTGATAACGAAGACAGGACACTTGACTTTGTTGGTGGAAGTTCGGACAAACTTGGTGGTGACGGCGTTCATGGGGTTGTTCAACATCCCCAGAGGTGGAACCAGCTGCAATGAAGACGTGATGACAACACAAGTCACATCAGACTGCCCTCTGGATGGATTAGAGGACTACACTGATAATCACTCTCTATTCTTCTCATTCCCAGACTCCAACATCATTGAAAGGCTGCGATAAATTCCCATTTTGTCCAGTTTAAACTTCGAGTCCACTCGCAAGTAAGCTTGTGGCCCAGAATGCAACAGGCACCAGTCAGCCGAGAAGCGCAGAACAATTCCTATATATTAACACTGCCGTTTCCAATAATCTTTTTTGATTGAGTGTTTTGATGCAACAGTCGATAGTGTAAACCTCAAACATGTCATGTGGCAGGGCAGCCAATGGCCACCCTCGATACAACGCTGGAACATTAAATCTGCTCCTGTGAAAATCATTTTGGCTGCTGGCAAACAGGGAAAAGCTCTCATAATGTTTTATATTGTGCTGCCTTTAATATTATTGTGTTACTGAATTAATGATGTTCTTCCCATGTCAAACACGCTCTTAATAACACAGAGGCTGAGCATCTTGAGAGACGCCCTCAAGAGTCTCAGAAGCCGATCCAGCCTGGGTGGCGAGGCGTTCACTGACACCTCTTAGCAGCACACTCACGTCGTTGTAACAGCCGGCGTCGGGCTGGATGGCGCGGAGGTCTCGGTGATCTCGCTGCCACAGGCGGTTCTGCAAAAAACATCAGCCACGTCAGTGACACGCAGGTCCCATGAGGGCTCGGCTGAGAGCGGCGGGGCAGCCTACCTCCAGGTGTCTGATGACAGACGGGTTGTAGTCGATGGTTTTGCGGTTGACGGCCTTCCTCATGCGTTTGCCGTCGAAGGTGAGCTGTTGCATTGCCTGCTGCTGGGCGAAGTCGGGCCTCTTGTAGAAGACCTGCCGCGGCGCCTGGTGCTGGAAACGCGGCATGTGGAAGAACCGCTGCGGCGAGCCGACGTCTGTCGCCATGGTGACGCTGCGTTCACTGTGGGACAGAATAACAGTGTGTTGGTGGTTGACAAGAGGGGGATTGATCTGCTCATTGAACATCCAAGAAAAGGTAACACCTGGTTAGAGGTGGCAGAAGCTGTGAAACATCAACATCGTCCACACACACACCTTCAGCTTGCTTGCTGAGCTAGGCTAGGGGTTCTCTTTGAACTGATAGAAACATCTCTTTGTTTCAGACGAACCAGCAGGTTCATCCCAAACGAAAACCAAATGGGCGAACAATAACCTGAAGACAAGACCTGCAGCACGGTTCAATCAAGAGCTGTGCAAACAGGAAGTCACAAACTAGCATAAGCCAGCATAAGGCTAAAATGAGAAGCAAATACCTGGGTATGAACTTGTCCTTATGCTCAACTGACTGGTGTTTCAAATGTGAAAACACAAAAAACCATAAATCATATATACGACCACATGGCTTCATCAGATGCTGTTGATCACTATAGATACTGCAGATACTTAATTTCTCAATCCAGTTAGTTTAGCATCCAAGTACTAGTTTTTAGTTTCTTGGTACATATTTGTGCAGGAGTCAGCCGCGGTTTGGGTTCAGACCATTATTATCATCATCATTATTATTATTACTACTATTATACTAAATGCAATTAAAACAGTTGCTTCGTGTAACACAATTTTTCGTCAGTAAACCACTGAATAATAAAAAAAAAAAATCAAAATCAAAAAGTAAATAAAAAATTCTCTTTAAACTGGGTCAGTTTAAATACACAGGGGTGCTGCTGATTCTGCTACTCACAGATTTACAACTCCAAAAAGAACTCCAAAATAAACTGAAGCATCTCCAGAATGGTTTTGCACGGATGGCTGATTATAAGATTCTTTACTTTACTTTAGTTTTAAATCATCCTAAAAATCAAGGATCCATCACGTTTTATTATGTTTATTAGATTAAAGCTTAGTTTAGACACCCCAAGACACAATAAGACAGCTCCATAGTTGAGACTGACCGTGTATACTGTCTAAAAGGACCCTTGAAGGTGAACAGGTGGTAAATTGGAAATTTGGACTGCAGGAAATTAAAGTCTAAGTAAAGATTACTGTACAGAGTTCTGCTGTCAGAGAGATCATGTTTAGAACCATTGTGTGCAGTTCAATCTTAGTCACCTCGTCAGCGTCACACCAGCACAACTCTCACAAGTGTGTTTTCTAGTATTACAACTACCTGACCACACATCATACATCTCCATCACATGCCGCCTGTCAACAACACGATGACAAAGGTTCCAAGGATACAACACGAGTCCCTATCCGTACATTACTTAACTAACCAGAGATGCTAACTGTTAGTTTGAGCAGGACAGACGCAGAGGCTCACCGGGAACCCCACGGCACAAAGTGTTCACGGCCATAGTGTGGGAGACCCAATCGGATTGAAGTCGAGCTAAACCCGGAGACGCTCCGGCTAACGCAATTAGCATACAAAGCTAACCTTGCTAACAGGCTAACATCTAGCTTCTAAGCATACAGTAAACCCTGGCAGGAAGGGTCTCGCTACTGATTAAATTGGTGCCGCAGCGTTACGTTTAACACAGTTGCAGTGTGGATGACTTCATCGCCGTCGTTCGACGGTATTTGTTGTGTTTGTTAGCCGAAGATAAATGGCGGCGGCCCAGTGCTGCCGGAACAACAAGGCGCTGCAGCTCAGACAACTCACCGACAGTCTCCGCTGCAGAATTAGCTATCTGTCTGTCATTAACGGCCTAGACTCCCCCGGTAAAACTTTCTCTGAAGATACATTAATGTCGCAAACTTTATTCTCAGACTCAGATTCACGAAGTTTGTCACATTAGCCACCAGCGAAGTACAACATGACGGCTCTTCTTCTAGTCGTGCCAGCACAAGAGCATGCTGGGAATCTCCACACGGGCGGGAGAGTGGGTGATGGCTAGATGGTATCAAAGATTCGGAAGGAAGTGACGTAGATTCTAACGAAGTCTCGTGGATTCTTTCCAACTCTCGTCGGGAGAGATGGAGGGTCCGAGCAGCCCAGGCTTCACTGCAAGCATGGATCAAATAAAATCAATCAATCAACGGTTAGGTTTACGATCAGGACTCGGGTGGCGGTTAGGTTTAGGATTCGGGTCCGTGTCAACGGTTAGGCTGAGCATCTAGCCATGACCCGGAGAGTGCGCAATTTTTTGCGCAAAGGTCTCTGGGAAACGGAGTCGGGGATGTTGTATTATGTTGAGTTGGTGTTCTAAATATCATGTTCGTGCAGAGTTAAGGTTATTCTGTTGTTCTTGGGGCTGATGCGGTGCTTTGACTGATGGCACCTCGTCTACAAACGGCTGGTTCACAGTTTAAACAATCTTTAAAGCTTCAAAACTCAAACTCTACCTTCCACAGCTTCAGCTCAGAATTCACAAGTCCAATATTCTTTTTGCTTATTTTACTCTGTGATCATTTATTACGAGTTATGTGTATTTATTTTACTACTTTTAGCGATTCGACTTATATTTAGAAATTATTAATTTCAGCTGCTGCAATAGGGAATGATGCCGAACAAAATTTGGTTGTATTGTTCCATCAACGCAGTGACGACAGAGCATCTTGTATCTTGTAAAAGCCGTCCACAGAGGCTTCCTATTGAAAACCAGCTGCTGTTGTTCAGCAGGGCCACAAGTGATAGTTCCACTTTAGCCAGTTATCCTCTTACAGATGTTGCCAATGTGTAAAAGTGAAAATATTTAATCAAAAGTTTTCTAAAATTACATTTACTACAATTTTTTTCATCTGTAATTTAAATAGATACTTTAACATTGTGTGTCTGTGTTGAAATATTTGTTTTAATGGGAATGCATTTGCTGAATATTTTACATCAAAAGAAGCTTTTATTTTGAAATAACAGGAGATACACACACATATATATATTTCATATTCGTTGTATATGAAATATATGGATATTGAATGTTACTGTGCTAATAAACAGACCAAACTATTGAAGCTACTGTGTGTGATGTGAAACAAATGAATGCAGGATGCTTTTATTGTGGATAATTTTAAGTGTGAATCTATTTCAGCCTCAAAGGGCAAAGCATTGGTCCCTTGAGGCTAACACAGGCCAGCTGACACACACACTGATGGAAGAGTTGACACCTCCACACACAGACCCTGTGATGACTGGTCAGACCGTTGACACACGACCTGTCTCATCTTCTCAGATTTGGCAAATTTATAGCTCTTCAGTGATTTTGTGTTTCTACATCAGACAGTGACTTTCAAGTCCACAGGTTCCACAGGCCACACGTGAAATAGCACCTGCAACCTGTGGAAGGTATTTTATTTGAAATGGAGCTGATTCCCAGCAGAAACGAGTAGAACTTCCAGCATCTGATTTCCTTTTCAGAATAAAAGCAGTCTCCTGTTCTCAAGTCAGTACAGGTTTTCCAGGTCCATTGGACACAACCTGGACTTGTGGACGTCTCCTCAGTGGTGTAGACCTGATCCCGCCGGCTGGGTGGGTGTGGCCTTGATTTCTCTGAATGATTTTAACAGGTCTGAGAATGTTAGTACTTTACGGTTAAGACGGATCTACTGGTAGGGGGCATGTTCTGCTGTGAGGGTCTAGTCTGGCTGGAAGGCAGTGTTGATGGAGCCACTCTCTGGGGAGGGTGAGGGAAAGTGAGGGCAGCTTTTCCTGCGGGACTTGGCCAGGACTCGGTGGAGCAGACTGGGGGAGTTGTGAGGGAGGTCGGGGGGGCCATCCTGTCCGAGCGTCCGCCGGAAGCCGTCTGTCCTGAGCAGCTTGGGGGTGGAGCGACCACTGCAGCACAGACACAAGATGTGGTGAGGTTCTGAGCCAGTTCTGGACAAATACACAGTGGACATTTGACCAGAGCAAGTTCTTGCTCTCAACCCTTAGACTTCAGCAAGATGACCACAGTCCAGCCAGAGGACTCAGTCTGAGAAGATTACTTTGAAAAGTTCAGGTCTTATAGCTGGTGACGCAGAAAAAGGCAAACAAATGTAAATTAACTTTACAAAATGAGCCTATTAAGCACTTGCAGAAAAACTGTTGGCTGGACTATTAGGGCCAAAAATGGGGAAAAAATAATAATAAGAATGTTGATTATTACATTTTAAAAGCAATATAAAACTTCTTGTAAAAATCACATTGGCAGCCACCAGGAGGCAACGTGGTTCTATGGTGCTGTTGACTTCAGTGCCGAGCTGTTGTGACATTGATGTGGTTACCTGGTGCAGCCACAGGGGGCACGTCCTGTAATAGCAGCTGGTACTGAGCCTCTCCTCAGCAATGTGGGCGTGGCTCTAAATGTAACTCCGCCCTGCAATAGAGAGATCTTTGAGTTCACTTGTGAGTTTTGACCGGGCATGATTAAAAGTCCATTATGAATGCTCGGAAAACATCACAGATGTCAGCACTGGAAACAAAGTGGCTAAATGAGCCAATTTCGGGGGTTAGAATTCAAAAAGATGAGAGCACCTCAGACAGACCAGCAGACCCCGCAGAATCAGCAGAAGCACTGCAAGCCAGCGGCTCCACACAGGCAGCAGGGAAGAAACCTTCGTGTCCGTTTGTGAGTCGTCCGAACCACCAGCTCTGGTCCTCCTTGAACAGAACCTGGACCAGCTCTCCCTGCTCCAGGTCCAGCTCCTTGGACCAGCGGGACCGGTACGGCATCACGACCACCGCCTGCTGGTCACAGCGTTAGGGCGTGAGCCACAATTGGTCTCAGTAGAGCAGAAATCTCCTTGAGTCAGGGAATCATTCATTAATCGCTGTGTCCTTCAATCAGCCCGAAATAGCTGCTGCTCAGCCGGCTGGAAATACAGAGGTCGGAGGTCACACTGATGTAACACTGATTAACACATGCTGCCAGCTTGCCGATCACCGCTCACTCATCGTTCCCAGTCACCCCACAGGTGGTTCAGAATTTTTTTTCACAATGTCTCCCTCTGCCGACACAAGTTCTCCAGACGATAAATGAACGTTCAAAGTATGTGAGGAAAGTTTGTATTCTTTTGCCAGCAGAAATCCAAAGCAAGTAGAAGAGCCGTGATGTCGCAAGCAACTCACGTCACTAAAAACAACTCAGTTGTTGTGACCAAAAACAGAAAGAGAATCAGTCTGTTCGTGGTTGAGGCATCATCTGCTGGTTTGGACATCTCCAGTCTGAAGACAAACAACCACTTTGGCTCCACTTTGTTATAAAGATTCTGGATCCATGGTACTGACAATTGAGCTCTAATAGGTTTGATGGGAACTTGGCCCCGCCCCAAACACTATGGCAGCAAGCCCAGGAACCGAAGACAGTGCCAGAACAAGATGGCGGTGGTGACCTCAGTGTCGAGGTCCCTGCAGTCAGAGTTAAAGGGATGTTTCAACATCCTTGGCCATTGTCCCCACAGCAATGTGAGGATCGAATACACAGTCCAACAAGTTGTGACCTGCATCTTCACCACAGCATCAAATAACAGAGGAACATGAGGAGACAGAGTTGTTCTCAAGGTAAAATCAGAGCCGGAGCTACATTCTAGACATAGAGACTGAGTGGAGTTACTTCAAAAGCTAATGTTCAGTGCAGCCACTTCGTCATTCAAAACATCTGTTTAGAAGAAACCACCATGTGATCTTCCAACTTTAGGCTGGAGGGCCAGGATGATTTCTTAACTGACCCAGAAAACCAACGACCTGATTCATCTGACCAATAACCAGTCAGTAACTAGGGCATTGAATCAGTCTGCCCAGTGGTTCACTCAAGAAAGCAGTTCTCACGGTTTGACACTACAAGTCTCCTAATGTTGCCCCATTGCTTGATGAATATTGAAGGAGGGGGAGTGGAACCGTTCACTGCTGCCGAAAACAACAGGCTGATAATCAAAGGGATTCTCCCCCCTCACATGACTGGATGGATTATGGACAAAATGTCGAACAATCCCTTTCATAGCTGCTTCTCATTTCAGAGGATCAACCTTCTGTGACTGGGTTTGTGCTAAAGCTGTCAGGTCTCCCTCCTCACCTGGATGGGATCTTAACACCCCCTACTGGCGAGCCGCTGTAGTTGCTAAGCAACTAACTAAAATGTATTTTTCCTACATACCTATTATCCAATCACATATAATAACAAATGGATTCAAGTTCAGGGTATAAACCTGCATGCTGGCAAACATACTCTCTCTCTCTCTCTCTCTCTCTCTCTCTCTCTCTCTCTCTCTCTCTCTCTCTCTCTCTCGCTCTCTCCATGTGCTGCTAGAATATTTGCATGTTTCTGGTTGAACTTTACCTTCTCAGCCTCCACATGTCTGCGTCTGCTCCTCGACCTGCACACTGACAACACACACAAACACATACACACACACGTGAGCTCAGAGGCTCAACTTCCACCTCATAAATCACTGACACAGTAACTGAGTATCACATTTCTTTGTGTGTGTGCGTGTGTGTGAGTGCGTGCCCACCTTGTGGAGAGAAGACAGTGGTGAAAACCTCAATATGCTGGTCGCTCTGCCTGTAGATCTGCTGCATGCTGCTCTGCTCACCATCACACACACTGAGTTTAAATAGCTGCGCTGACTAATCCTGACTGTGTTCGTGTCTTTAGAGCACACACACATACACACACACGCACAAGCGCGCGCACACGCACACACATGCACACACACACACTTCTTAAACTTTAACAACCACTGAAACTCTGCAACCAAGATGTTGGCTGTCTGATCCTGGCATCATGCTAAGCTAAAGCGAACACAGTGAGAGAGCCAGTGGTCTATCTGACTGGTGACGGGCGGGCTCGGTTCTGATGAGTCAGGTACATACAGGGTCGCTCGGTATTCATCTCATTCCTGCTCTCAGGTTAAACCAGTTAAAGTCAGTCAGATCAGGATTATGCAACCGCTGTTCCTGGATCAGATTACATGGGATTAAAACTACACAGTCTCTTCTGAGAAACACATACACACACACAGCTGAGAAGTGACTTAACACCTGCAGAGGTGGTTTAAGTGTCCAAAACTTTCTCCAAAGCTTGATTCTTATCACTTTGTCCATTGTCTTTGCGCCAGTAGCTGCTGTGACAAACACAATTCACCAGAACTCTATTACTGAGCCTCCAAGCCCAATGCTGCCCCCGGTGGGAGGCCACTGCACCTTAATAAGGCTTCTCAGATTTGACCCACAGCTGGAAAAACAGACTAAGAAAAATAAGAGCGAAAATGTTGTTCTTGTTGGACAGAATATCCTTCAGGTCAGAGGTCAACCTGCAGGTATTTGCATCCCAAGCAACTCAAGCTTTTAATCATATACTTTTTCTTAAGTTTTTTTCAAAACGTTTCCCCACTACATGTTGTTATGAACTCAGCAATAAGTGGTGATGGGACACAGCAACCTCATGGTTTCCCGTGGCGACATCGTAAAGTTGCTCTTGAACCTTGAGCCGGCCTTGTCAATAAGTCAACAAGAAGAAGTGGTGAAAACATTCACGCCAATAACAACTTTATAGATGATTGTCAATATTCCAGCTATGACTTTATCTGTCTCGACCTTGCTTGAGTTTCCTCTACAGGCCAGCTGGTCAGAGAAGATGTTGCCCTCCTGATTCTGGATAAGCCAGGTTTCTTCCCACTGTGGCTTCGTGCTGCTCTGGAGGGACGTGTCAGTTTCCCCTGCGACTGTGGATGATTTGTGTAAAACACCTGCAGATGTGACGTAGTGTTATATAAATACAAGCAAATAAAAGTTTGATTGATTGAACGGCTGATTGGTGGCCAGTGTCGGTACTGCACATAAAACAGTCTCTCTTCTCAATAAACAGCCGGAGGCCTAAAACACACAGCTTTTATTTCAACTTTTAAAAGAAGAGTTGACTGACAGAAAACAACGTTGTTAAACCAGAGACGTCACACTGACATCTAGTGGCTGTTAGAGACACAACAGACGTGTACAGGCACTGTCAGGGTGTCCTCACAAGGACAGGCAGGTTATGTTTGTGTGTGTTCAGTAGAGCTTCATGGAGGCCTCGAACAGGCGGCTCAGGTCTTCCTCGGTGTGTTCTCGTGGAGACAGCTTGGTGACTCGCTCCTGACATGAACAAAGAGAAACATGAAGGAAACAATCCGAATAATGACGTGTTTCACTGCGCTGCATGCAATGACATAAAAAGTTGTAGCTCAGATTTCCAGAGTCTGTTCCTGGGATCCTGAACACACCTGAGGGATGGTTCCCTTCACCAGCGCTGGGATGTCATCTTTGCTGTAGCCCACGGCCTCCAGGCCGTCCTCCACCTGCAGGTCAAATAGGAACTGACGCAGCGTGTCGGCCAGGATGGCGCCCGCGTCTTCCCGTTTCACCTGCCGGATGTCGGCACCTGAATGCAGCACAGTGTGTGTGTGTGTGTGTGTGTGTGTGTGTGTGTGAGAGCACATCTGGGTGAGACGCACGTACCGATTCAGGTGTCGACAAACAAAACGGCTGCCAACACGCTCACTGGCCTGCTCAGGGATCACATGGTTGCTAAAGCTCCACCCACCTTCTCGTGACACTCACTTGAACTTTTGCGTTCACGCTGAACTATTAACTGTGTGAGAACTCAGTAGGTGAAGGTAGCAGGAGGTGAACATGCGTTCGGGTCAACAGGTGAGGGCAGCTATGCAGATAAGAAGGCCAGCAGATAAAATGCAAAACACGTGAGCACGTACCAAGGATCTCAGCGACCTCCAGGTGGCGCTCCGGACACATGGGGGCAGTGAAGTTGAAGACGGCTGGAGAAGTCAGGACCACCGAGAGGCCGTGAGGCTGAGGACAAACACATCTCATCAAACCTTCTGCTGCAAGAATCAGACCTTCAAGCAGAGAGAGATTCAACAGAGCAGCAGAGAAGAGCAGGCAGAGCAGCAAAGACGACTGCAGCTGCCCATCCGAACACGTCTGAAGCACAAATTTGTTCGACGTGAAACAATTCTCCGCTCACCACCAGGGCGTGCTCTACGCTGTATCCTTTGGCTGAGTGAGTCTTCACGTTGCCGGCGATGGGGTACGACATTCCGTGACTGCAGGGAGGAACGTTTTTAATGGTACCGGTGCCATATTTACTGCTGAACTCCAGTCTCGGTCGGTTCCTCACCACAGGTGAACTCCAGCGTTTCCAAAGCCGATGCCGGCGAAGACGCTGGCCAGGTGCATGCTGGAGCGGGCCTCCAGGTCCTCGGGGTCCCGCACCGCTCTGAAGTCAAGCAACTGGTTAATCAGCTAATCACCTCCAGTTCTCCTCCCGGCCGGAACTTGATTCACCTTTTCATGTACTTGGCCACCACGTTGAGGGCGTGGCGCGACCACACATCACTGATGGGGTTACTGCCCTGGTAGGCAGGGCGGTTGATGGGGTTGGGTGGGCAGGGTGCCCTCTGGTTGTAGGGCAGGGCGGTGTAGGACTCCAGAGCATGGCTAGAGGGCAACAACGTCAATAAGGCTAAGCTGGTTGGCTGGCTGACACTCATCCACAAGCACAACTTTACTGCCACAAAACGCAAAAGTAACTTTGTTATAATTTAAAATACATACAAATATTTTTAGCTTATTAAATGAACTTAGAGAAGAAGTGGACTGACCACAGCACATCGAAGCCGCTGTTGGCGGCCACTCTCTCGGGCATGCTCAGTGTGTGGACGGGGTCAACAATGCCCAGCATTGGGCGGATGGCCCTGCTGGCGATACCTGTTTACAGACGACCAATCAGAGCTCAGAACCGATCAGAGTCATCAGAGTCGTCCAGAGATTGGTTGACTTTTACCGGTTTTGGCTTTCAGAGGCTCGTAGTCGAAGATGGCGACGCCGGTGGTCTCACTGCCGGTTCCTGCAGTCGTAGGAACTGAGGAGTAGAGTTCAGACACAAAGTGACTTCAACCTTCAGTCAGCTGATTGTTAGAGTCGCTGCAAATGCCAGCTTTGAAGACAAGCCCCACACCTGCAATGAGCGGCTTCACAGCTTTAGTGATGGGCTTCCCTTTTCCAATTGGAGCATTGACAAAGTCCAGGAAGTCGGCTTCAGGGTGGCAGGCGTACAGATTGGCGGCTTTACAGGTGTCAATCACAGAGCCACCGCCCACAGCCACAAACACGTCGAAGGAGTCATTTTTGGCAAATGCGATCGCGTCTTTAAAACTGAGAGGACACAAACACGCAGTCAAAAACACACACTGCATCCTTTTTAAAATTGACGTCAGCCAATTGGATGGAAGGATTCCTGCATCTCACCTGCTGTCGGTGGGCTCCACCCGGACGTTGTCAAACACTTTGTACTTGACTCCGTTTTGGGCCAGAGACTCCAGGACGGCTTTGACTGGAGGGAGAACTGACAGGTTCTTGTCCGTCATCAGACAAACGTTCCGGGCGCCAAGGTTCTGCAGGTCCTGCAGGAGGACAGTTGGACAACACACAGACAGACACACAATCGCACACACAAAGCTAAGTTTTCAAATGTTGAGGCGCTTAGTGTTTCCTGGTGGGTCTGCTGCTTTTAGCAACATTGGTTGATACAAATAAAATTTGACTGATTGAATTGACTTCATTCGATTGATTTGACTGAATTCTTCAGTATAAGCTGACTAGTGGCTAGTGGTTACCATGCCAATCTCTCTGCTGACTCCTTCGCCATATCTGATGTTGGAGCTCGCCATCTGAAACACACACACGCAATCACGCACACACGTGAACAGATGTGCACTTCCTAAAACATGGCAGTCAGGTTTGAACAGTGGAAACTACCTCAAAGGCATAGTCAGTCTTCCTGACAGTGCAGGTGGCAGCTCCAGCACCTGATGACACCAGATACACTATTAGTGCCAATCAACACTTATTGATCTCCAGCCTCAATAGAACTACTGTGTCTGATCATCACAGGAGACAGTCAACAATTTTTTGTACTTCTGGCTCTGCTCAGTCAGGAGAGACCTTCAACTTTATGCTTTATGACTCAGGTCAAAGGTCATCAGCCACTGGCTGATCAGCACCAGTTACAGATACCTGCACATATCTGTATTTGTGTGTGTGTGTGTGTGTGTGTGTGTGTGTGTGTGTGTGTGTGTGTGTGTGTGTGTGTGTACGCGCGCACGCACATGCACATGCATGCACACGTACCTTGGTGGAAGGCTTGGCCGGAATGAGCCGGACATCTACACCTGTTGACACAATAACAAAACTTGCAAAGTTGAAGCCTCACGGATGTTTCAGCAAGATCACAACACACTGCTTGTCACACGTTTCCTCAAAAATCTCAAATCATCCATCTTGATCCTCAGACTCATGAGGTCAAGGGGGATCAGTGAGGTGATCCTCCAGAGGTGCTGGTGTGGGACCAGGTCACAACTGGAGGAAGCAGCACACCGCTGTCCCTGCAAACTTTACCTCAAAGGACAATTGGGCAAGACGACACAGACAAAAAAAAAAAAAAAACTGTTTAAAGTACAAACACAAACTCTTCATGCAGGCACACTTGAGCCGAAATCTCACACATTCTCATGTGAGTACAGCAACGTGAATGGCTAATCTCTGCAGGCCGTGAACCCTAGGCTTTAGCGTAATGAGTCTAAAACGACATGATTTCAAAGGGAGTACTGCGCTCCCCCTGTTTACTTGTTTGTTGTTTTTTCACAAGGTAGCAGATCACGTGGTGCAACTTACGCGGCTTTCTCCAGCTGTCGGAGCAGGTGAACAACTCGGTCCCGTCCGGCCATGACGACGGAGTATCGGTGGTGTTATGAGCCACACACCGACTCACGGACCCTCACAGCGTGTTGTTGAGGGAGGGTGGAGGATTACGTAAACCTTTCCTGTGGAAGCGTTTCAAAATAAAGGCCACAATCTTACGATTTGCGTTTATGCTCCTTTGCCCCTAAAAATGCCTTTTGAGTTTTCTTAGGAAAAGTTTTTCGAAGGAATAAAGTTTTTGAGCGAAATCACACGAGAAAACTGCTCTCCAGGGAATGTGGGTGTTTTACACATGAAAGAGTCAGATGAAACAAAACAGCAAGAAGAATAAGTTATTGTTATGAACTGAACTAGTGGCTGTGCAGTGAATTTAAAATGTTTATATCAAATACACCTTTAGTTTCACAACTAAAAAATATTTTATTTATCAAAGGAAAACCAAACACACAAAACAAACGAAAAATAAACACAAACAAAAATATAATACATAAACACCAACATATATTTTAAATTATTTAAGATCATTGAGATGGATTTTTTAGACATTATTTACAAGTAAAACATCTTTTCTCATCTAGTGTTTTTTATAGTAAAAACCTGCATGATCTGTCTTCAGCAATTTATTTAATTCTGAATGTTTGTGTGTTTGTTTGACACATTGACTTTTAAACAAAGTTCACGCCATCGAGATGCTTCGGCGCTCCGTTTCCTTTTGATTTCTGCAGGACAAAAAAATATATGGCACCCAGACCAGGACTCAGCAGGGTCCAGCTGAGCATTGTGGCACCCTCTCCAAGCTGGTGACCTTCAGCTTCTGCTCTGAACAATTCTGGCAGGAGGGCAGCAGCACATAAGCTCAGCTGGAACTGGGACTGAGAAGGTGGGCAGTCTGAAAGTCCTTCACACCAGCCGGTTAGTAGGTCGTACACCTGTAAACATACCGTAAGTCTTTTTTCCAAACAACCAAACAGAGGAAGCCTGGAGGTGTCATAGTGTTTCATGCTTCTGCAGCAGATGAAGGTCAAAAATTCCGAGCAGAGTTGAGCTGAAAAAGGTCAAATCATCTTCAACCATCCAATGTCCTCGCACAGGAAGTCAGCTGAGTTTTGCTTCCTCCGAAGTAAGGCTAAAGCCGAAAAGTTCAGAGAGCTCTGAGAGTGATGACGAAGGTGACGACGACGATGATGAAAAATATGTTGATGATGAAGGTGAAGATGATGATAAAGATGATGAAGAATGTGAAAATGGAGATGCTGAAGGTCATCATCACCATCATCATCATCAGCCACAGTCACACAGTGGTAGCTGGGTGCGTGTGGGTGGTGCCCCTCCCTCCCTGTGTTTCTTGATATAAAGTAGGAGGAGCCACAGACCAAAGACGCAGAAACGGAGGGAGCTTCAGGACAACAGGTGAGTCAGCTGCATGTGGGAACTTTATCTTTACCAGGAAGTCACGCCGTGCTGACAGAAAGCTAATCTGAGTAAGTTCACCTCGCTACACTTTATTAGGCCAGCAGGAGTCCTGTTGTCACTGTGCCTTTCTTCAGAACTTTCTCTGGCTTTTTAGAACAGTCGATGTGTTTCAGGACGTCATGTGACCAGGTGCCCGAGGAGACACAGATGTTCGCGTAACAGTGTGAGAGGTTGATGAAAGAAAAGCATAGAATGTCAGTGATTGGCTCTCTGCTAACATGGAGTGGAGCGGCTGGGGAGCTGCCCCGTATCCAGCCACCAGAGGGCAGTGAGACACGAGTGTGATCGAGATTGCTGACGATTGATTCTGGATCTGTGTGCAGCTACGAGTGGACATGAAGCTGAAGGTGTTGATGTGGGCGGCTCTGCTCGCCACCTTCCACCCGCCGCCTGCCGATTGTGGACCTGTTGACCCACCCACCGTTCTCCGCCCACTGCTGCTGCACCGGGGGGAGGAGTTCTCCTTGCGGCTGGGTGGCGGTGGGACTACTGCTCCAGACTCCACTCCGTCAGTGGAGGTGAGACGGGCTGTGTTGAGGCTGGCACAGCGCCTCCTACTGGCCGGGGCAGAGCAGGTGGAGAAGAGGTCCGACGAGTCACCCATCTCTCTGGACCTGACCTTCCACCTGCTGCGTGAGGTCCTGGAGATGGCCCGGGCTGAGCAGCTGGCCCAGCAGGCAGACACCAACCGCCGCATGATGGATACGTTTGGAAAATGAGAGGCATCACTTCCTGTTGGGAGGCTTTCCCCTTCCCATCCTTTCAAGTCGCCTGCCTCCACAGTGCTTCAAAGGTCACAGGACTGACACCAGCGAACTGACTAACTCATCTGAAAACATCCCTTTGTCTGAGATGCCAAAAGGTTTACTTCTTCTCCTTTCCTTTTCAAAATAAAAGCATAGGAGTGACTGAGAGCTGCTGCTGTTGTGTTTGATGTTACAGATAAGTGAAAATAATCGTTTTAGTTGAGTTGATAAACCCCTGGTGTCTGTTTCAGCCCTGAGTCCTGCCTTCAGCTGAAGTTTCACATGTCAGACCTGCTGAGGAATATTAGCGAACAGTAAAGCTCTACTCGCTGTTCACTTTGAGTGCAGGAATCAATGTTCCTGCACTCAAAGTGCACAATGGAACCGCAGAAGAGCAGTGGCTGTTACCGATTACCTGGGAGGCCTGGAGCTAGTCTAGCTGGTAGGCAAAGAAGGATGAGGTAATTAGAATTTTCAGGCTGGATCCAATTTATGCCAAATGTAGATACGACCTACACTGCACACACACTGACAAACATCAGATTTGCAATTCATTCACATTGTCAACGAGAAGTCACTCAATCTCTCTGACACACACACACACACACACACACACACACACACACACACACACACACACACACACACACACACACACACACACACACACACACACACACACACACACACACACACACACACACTTTGGTTTCTTCACAGCAGTTTTCAGTTGAGTGAACCAGGCGCATGCACCGTGACTATAAAAGGTCACACTAATGGAGCCCCCATACCAGTCACCGTGGCAACAGTCAACAATGGGACCTCCGTGTACTTAAGAAATACTAAAACACCGCTGCAGCAGTTAAAAAAAAAAAGAGAGAGAGATGGAGGTGGCAAAGGGGGAAAAATGCAAAGCGTTCTGACATCCACTAGAAAAAGGAGGTGGTCACTTTGGTTGAGCCAGCTGAAGGAAAACACGTGTTTTGCTCCGTCTCTGTCTTCCACCTCCCCTTGCTGGTCAGACTGACAAAGAGGATGAAACAGGAAAAGAGCAAATTAAAAACTGTGTAAGCTGTGTTTTATCAATAAATCTGACTGAACGATCATACCTGATGGGCGGGGCTGGTGGTGGGGAGCGGCAGGGCGGGCGGAGCCTGGGGATTCGAGGAAGCGGGTACACTTTTGGTCTGTGCCGTTGAGCTGGCTGGCGCGTCTGGAGGTCTCTGAGGGGGTGGAGCTAAAAGCGGACTGACTGCGGTGGGAGGTGGTTGCTGATTGGCTGAGGTTCCTGTAGCCTGCTGTTGCTGCTCCACACGACTTCCTGCTGCTGCTGGCCCGCCCCCCTCCTCCTCTTCTTCATTGTCATCATTGTCGTCATCGACTGGAAATAAAAAACACAGATGCGTGAACCATCATGCTAACATATTAATTTCCACAACCATTGTGAAACAAATTTTGAGTTAATATTGGGTTCATCCAACATTTTTTAGTTGTCTTGAATGCAGCAGAATCCTGCCCCAGTTATGAACAGACCTCTGGTATCCAACTTGGCCGCCCATTCATTTCATTGGAGTTGCTAACCCAGCGCATTTGCCAAAAACGTTTCTGTGCTTCCAGGTTACTTCCGCAATATGCAGCTCATAGAGCATGTGACACTTCCCATCATGCCTCTATAACACACGTGATGCATTAGGATGTATCAGCAAATCAGAATGAGCTGAGACACAGAAGCATGTATGACGGCACGACATCACACTGGGAATAAACATATTGCCATGGATTTTCTGGCCTTTGTACGTTTTTTGAAATATTAAAACTCCATCACTTAAAAATATACATTAAAAAGATTTCTCATCAACGGCATTTTAAGTCAAAAACGCCCTTTCAACCATTTTACAGGTGATTTTTGTTTTGCTATAGGAAAAATGCTTTTTGAGCATTCGATGTTGCAATACCTCCAAGGTGACCTCCCACTGCAGGCGGCCATTAGAAAGAATTGCTGCCATATTACCAGTCCAGCATTTAGTTCTTATAATACATCCATGGTTGCATCCTGTCACACCTCTCCACCCCAGAGACCAGCCCTACTCTCACTCTAATTTGCTAATACTGGCTACAGTGGTAGGTAAGTTTGCATTACTGTCAGGATTGGAGCCAATCATGAGACTTGTCTCTGGATGGATGGGAGGTACTACTCTTCTTGCAGGTGCAAAAATAGAAAGTTGGAAAACTGTAGGAGCAATAAACCCACTGCAAACCCTACCAGCAATATTTATGGGCCAATTCCCAGGACAATTCCCCGCCCCTGCATCTCGTCCAAGGGTCGCAGGAGGGTAAAGAAGGCGGCAATCATCATTATAATTTCACTGAGAAGTTTCATAAGTGAGCTAACACCTTAGAGACGACCACACCTTCCTATAGCCTTTGAATGCTAATCTGAGAGAGGATGATATGACGTGGCTCAACGTAGGAAACCTCTACGCACCTTTGACGAAATCGACCTTTACTAGCGCCCTCCTCTGAGGCTCAACGTTGACTGTGAAGTGCTCCATTTTCTCATAGCCGGGTTGGACTTTATCCAGGTGCGATGTGTTTGTGCCCTCTGTGATCCTGCCATTCACAGAACAGAACAACTTAATGCACACTTCCTTGTTGGCAACCAACAAGCAGCGAGCTGGTGGAGGAGGCTGGACACTCACTTCTGCAGCAGTGGTTTGGTGGCCTGCCAGAGGAGAGACACAAGTCAGACGTCATTTCCTGGCTGCTGTGGTGCTAATGCAGCTGCTAATCGCCACTTAAAGACATCCTGGTGTGATGGAAAAACTCAACTCTCAAGGCTTCTTCACTGCAGAGCCGATTCAACCTGCCGCAGTGATGCTAACTCCAGTTAGTGGCTGTACTTCACACACAGAGAACTTTATCTAGAACCTGGCCGAGATGTCGGCGTACAGAGTCTCCGAAGAGGCCGCAGATGCAGATGAGCGCACCCCTGTGTGTCAGGATGCGTTTAGGCTCACCTGCAGGAACACGGCCATCTCAGACTCGTCAAGTGTCTGGATGGCGGTCTCCAGCAGCTTGACGGCGTTGTCCAGGTGCTCGCTGTGCTTCCTCCTCAGACCCCTGATGTAGTCCACCTTCTCCTCCTGTTCGGTGTTGATCCTCAGGATCATCTCGCCCTTCTTCTCCTCCAGCAGGGCGAACAGGTGGTCGAACGTCTCGCACACCTTCGACTTCTGCCTGCGTCCGTTCTCCTGGAAACAGTCAGAACACGCACAGACCTGATGACTTGTCGCACCTCCAGCTCTGGTTTGGCAGGGCAACACCTGCTTCTTTAGCGGCTGGATGTTTCTCTAAGAATGCCTCATCTGAAACCAGAAAAAAAACAAACAAAAAAAACACTCGGGAGCAGCTAAACTGGTTAGCTGGTGTTACATCACTTCCTGTTGAACTCACGTCGACGGCTCGACACGTTTCCTCCAGCTGACTAATGATGGCCTGAATCCTCTCGTTGTTCCCAACCAGCATGGAGACACAATCAGTCAGCTCCACCTGCGCTCGCACACACACACACACACACACACACACACACACACACACACACACACACACACACACACACACACACACACACACACACACACACACACACACTTGGTCAAGGAAACACACTGCATCCGATATAGTTGGACATCCTGTAGAGACACAGCAAGAGCTGCTATGGGTCAATTTTCTGTGAAGCTGTGGTCCGCGATACCTTCTGTGTCTGGAAGACGCTGTCCAGCGGCGCCACCTGACAGTCTTTGTGGGCTCCGAACACTTTACAGAGGGAGCAGGTGGGAACGCTGCAGTTGATGCAGTAGATGTTGATCTTCTCTTCCTCGTGATCTTCACACATAGGCTGCTGTTGCTTCACCTCTGGGACTGGTCTGCTGGTCACATACACACACGCACATACACGCGCGCACACACATACACACACGTGTTTTTAAATATTATAAGAGTGTCTCGTTCCTCTCAACAAACCAGCCTCCAGCTGGTTGGTTGGAGCGTGGTGACATGTTAAACGCAAGGCTGAACAGGGGCCTTAAATCAATCAATAAAAAAAATGTATATTTTTACTTGGATTTTAAAGGTGACAGATTCCAGAGTTGGTTCGCAAACTAAACGAATTTCAATCAGCGGATTTTAACTGCAATGACTGTCACTGAGTCCATTTGTTACAAGTAAATAATGTTGGCTGTAACACTGTCAGGAGGTTTTCAGTCGCCGTGTCAACGTGTTTATCAGCTCGTCCTCTGACGACTGAAATACTCCAAATGCTGCTTCACTGACCTACATTTAAAAATAGTGTCTCGGCTAAGTGCTAACACAAATATCTGTTGCCTTCACGGACACTGTAAACATCCTGATGACCCTCTGGCATACATAAATGACATTAGAAAGTTCAAAAGTTTAAGCTAATAAGCACACATTAAGTTTCAGCTACATGTCAAAACTAACAGAAACTGTTAAAAACTGATTAAAAAAAAAAACTGTTATAAACTGATAATTGGTTCACTGAAAGACAGTTTGAGGAAAGAAGTGTTTGCAACTGCACTAGCAGCTTGAGTTGGCATCGCACTTTAAACATTTTGGCATTGAAATACATGGCCACAGTTGGTAAACAGCAAACATGGAGGGAAGCAAGAAAACAGGTGAAGAGGAGACATGAAAGTGAAAAGTGTGGCGATACTTGGGATTTTGAAAGAGGGAAGATAGCATACTTGGCAATGCATCTGCGAATTACAAACAATGCCGTCCTGCTATAAAATACATTAGCAGCACAATCAATAGGGCAATGCATGGTCTGTTGGTGAATGGTTAAGTGTTGTTGTGTGTTTTTTTTCAAAAAAATCTAAAAAGAAATTGCCTCAACAACTTTGTAGGATTCAGTGGTCATTCGAAGTAAAACAATCCTCTGTCTGTACAATTGTATTGCATTTTTTTTTTGTTTTAAGTTTGATTCATTTGTTTGCTTTATGGAAACAATCAAAAAAATCAATTACACCCTCTACAGAGAAAAGCTCTCTTTTACAAAATAATTGGGATGTTGTTTTGAAACCAAATGATCTTTGCACTGCGTTGAATTGTTTTGAATGGCATCATGAATCGTATGAATGGTATTGTACAAAGTCAAATTGTTAAGACAGGACTCTGATCGCATTGTGAACGGTGGTGAGTCGTATCACATCATATCGCATCGTATCGGCAGTGTGGCTTCCCTGTATTGTTGATGCACTGCATTGCTGGCAGTGGATCGAGATGCATATTGGATCTGCCTCAGTGATCCACACTGGACTTGGAGGTTCCTGGCAGCTATTCAACATTTTAGCATTCAGAGCAGCTGCTTAAAACCTTAATGTTTAAATTCGTAATATGCAAAAGCTAGCCATGAGTCCGATTGCAACTCCACACCAGTAGGAGGCAACAAAAACCGCTGTAACCATTAACGCTCAGGTAGCTGTGTAGCGAGCTGAAATTTACAGCAAAAGTGTATGACCAATCAGAAGGCCGCTGACCTGCTGCTGCTGCTGCCCTGTTTGTACATGTCAATGATGTTCTCCACCAGCAGGTTGCGCTGCAGGCCGTACACTCCATGGCGATCCAGAACCACCTCGTGACGGCAGGACGGGCAGCGAAAACGACCGCCGGAAGTCATCGTGGTGCTGCTCCTTGTAGACAGGTAGGGATTGGCTGCCTACATAGGGGGTGGGGCCTCAGTCAGGCGGTGATTTGAATTTTGAAGGTCCAGTGTGTAAAATTTGCCTTGATTTATATTTTTTATAGTGGCAAAAGCGTAACATACTGCCCATACAATAGAAGTAATCTGATTTTCCTATCCTTAGAATGGTTGTCATATATATAAGAATATACACAAAGGTCCTTGCTACTAGTTAGCTGCCATCTTGCACTGCCATTTTTTAGGGAAGCCCGTCTGACAGCACCCTAAATACAAAACACATTGTCAAGAGGGCTTCCTTAAATACTGGGCTTCCTTAAAAAATGTACACACTGGTCCTTTAAGTCTTAAACATAAAAAGAGACACAGAGATACCAGAGAGACAGGCGGGAAAACACACACAGTTGGTACCCTCTCACTCAGCTCTGTGTGTGTGTGTGTGTGTGTGTGTGTGTGTGTGTGTGTGTGTTCACCTGGAAAACGTCGTTGGCACACTTGCGGCACAGGTTGTGCTGGCAGGGCAGGATGACCACTGGCTTGGTGAACATCTCCAAACAGATGGGACAGATTAGCTGCTTCTCCAGGCTCTCCATGGTGAAGAGCAACAGGAGGAGCTTGAGGATAAGGAGAAAAAGAAGGAGTCCTAGAAGTCAAACAGACGGAAGGCAGAGAGGAAGACTGGAGGACGGCAGAGTGGAGACCTCGGTCTGTTTTTAGACAACGAACGTCAGCTGTGAACACTTGTCCTTATATGTCAAAGGTTGTGAGGAGGCGGGGTGGGGCCATTATTAAAGGGACGGTCCACCAGATCCGTGCAGGACAATCTGGCTGAGGATGCTTCAGCGCCTCCTGCTGTACAAAAACAACTGGAGTGCAGTTCTGTGAAGACGGTGTGTTTGGGTGTGTGTATGTGTTTGGACTGGTTTTGTGTCATTTTCAAGACAATGGCCAGTAAAAAAAAATTTTAAAAAAGTTTTTCAGGACCAAGAGACCAGCAGGAACACAATATTTCCCCGTGTGTGTGTGTGTGTGTGTGTGTGTTTGTGAGTGCACGAGCATATGTGTGTGTGTATTTGCTCTGATTTTGTGTCATTTCGAAGACATTGACCAGTAAAACAACCTCCTGAAGACCAAGAGACCAGCAGGAACACATTTCCCCAGGTGTGTGTGTGTGTGTGTGTGTGTGTGTGTGTGTATGCCACCACACGCATTCAGAAGGTAGTACCAGCCAATGGGTGGGCTGCTTCCTCTGCAGGACAAGACACGGCGACAACATGGTTTCAGTCAGGAGGCACAAACTTTATTTTTGTTCACACTGGTCAGGCTCCATAAAAGAACACACTGTTTTAATCAAATCAGTGTGAGTACTGTCTTGACGTCATCAAGACATTTATTTATAACTTATAGGCCCCGGATTTCACTTATCCAGCTCCAGTCTGATCGGGAAATATAATATTTTATATCCAGTTTGGAGCCAAAATATTCATGTTCTCATGTTAGGAAAAAAAATGACATTGAGCCACAAAACAAGACAGCTCGACTGAGAGTATCATCAATGAAATAAAAGCCAACAGTGTTGATGTTGTGACGAGAGTGATTTCCTCTTTCTGTTGCTGGATCGGTCATCTGATGGTCTCTGCTGATAAGTGTGCGCAGCAGTGATGCAAATTTAGCTTCCTCTCTCTATGTGTAGGTGTCTCCGTATCTGCGGTGTCCATCCGTAATGAGCTGAGTTTTCTCGCTGGCGTTGGTCGGCTGCTGAACGATCGGAGTGTCCACGTCTGCAGAGAAACAGAGAGACAACCAGTAAACCCCTGCTACCTCTGCCTGCCACCCAGGAACTCCTGGGAGGCACCCAGGAACTCTCACCGTCATCGGGATCGTTGCGAATCTCCTCTTCCAGCTCGTCAGGGGAGACGTAGTCTGGATCTGCCCCCTCCCCTGTGGGCGTTGGCCTGAGTTTCCCGCAGCAGCAGTTGCAGCAGCAGCAGAGGCAGCAGCAGCAGTAGCAGCCGGTCAGGATCCCGCACAGCGCAAACAAACCCTGTGACAGACAGCAGCTTTAGCACAGCATGCTACGCTGACATGCTAAATTGCCCTGTGGTAGAACGGCGCGTCCTCGCCCACCTTGGCCCACCATGTGGACAGCATGAAGTAGGTGTTGACATTGTCTTCTCCGAACTGCTGCGCAACGTAGAGGCCCAGGGAGCCGTACGAGTCGTAGATGTTCCTCCTGCTCAGGTCAGACAGGACGGCGTGGGCGTTGTTCAGTTCCTTGAACTTCTCCGCCGCCTCGGGGTCGTCTGGGTTCTTGTCAGGGTGGTACCGCAGTGCCAACTTCCTGACAGCACACAACAATCCAGCTGGTCATCAGCCACTCAGCTCTCTGCAGACAGTGTGAGTCAGCCGACTGACACCTGGTCTCACCTGTACGACTTTCGGATGTCGTCATGGCTGCAGCCCTTCTCCAGAGCGAGTACCTGGTACAGAGACTCTCCAGAGGTGGACAGGGATCGCTGCCTGCTGTCTGACATCCTGACACCATCAACTGCCGCAGGTTGACAAACAGTGAGCACAGCAAAGCCTGGTCACAAGAAAGCAGTGGAAGTCCAGACTGGAGCAGCCGATAGTCTGAACCAGTGTTCATGTGAACTAGTCCATCTTCATTGCACAGCTAGGCTAAGCCAACTGCTCCGTCAACAGCCTGAGCAGCTGGACTAGATAGGAAATAGTTCCTTTAATGAATTCTCTCTGTGGAGGTCAGCCCGCTCTTGGCAAACTGACCAATGGGTAAAATTATTGCCAGGAGTGTCAGAAATGTAATACCTGCAAACTTTGAAACAATTAGTCACAGCTTTCTACTGGTCTCTGTTCACCCTGTCAAATCACCTCCTGGTCTGATCTTCTGCCTGATTTGTCTTGTGCTGCTGTGAACCAAACAGAGTTCCTGGTGTGTCTGCAGCTCAAACATAACAACCAGGATACAGGTGAGAACTCTGGCCTACCTGATGGCGTCCCCTGATAATTCGTTGGTCTCACAGGTCAGTTACCAGCAGAAGATGGATGATGGTGAGGATGGAGCTATTGTGACGTGGACCGGCAGCGTCCTGACTGCAAGCGTCCTGATGGGGACGGGGAGCGTCCCGACAGGTCCGTCCACTGGCCGACTTCTACCTGTTGAGCTGTTTGTGGCAGCAGCTCCATCAAACATTCAGCAGCTGCCGGGTTCAGGTGACTTCGAACTGCTACAGCTGCTCGGATTTCACCACAGCACACTCCGGTGACAATAATACCACTGTCACATTAGTAATCATCAGTCTGCAAAACATTCAGGACCTGCACGATTTCTCAGTGCTCGTGTTAAAAAGAAAAAAGAAAAAAGAAGAAGAAGCAGAGGTGGCAAAATTACTCACATTCTGTTCTTAAGTATGGACACATGTGAAAAAAAAATACTCTGGTAAAAGCAAAAGTGCTGATTCAACTCTTACTCGTGTAAAAGTAAAAAAGTACAGGTTCTGAAAGGTACTTTCAAAAAAGTAAAATATATATGTTTTGCCATTATTGAAACAATACATTCATTCATTCATCTTCTATACCCGCTTATTCCTGTTCAGGGTCACGGGGGTCTGCTGGAGCCTATCCCAGCTGTCTTAGGGCGAAGGCAGGGTGACACCCTGGACAAGTCGCCAGTTCATCGCAGGGCCACATAGAGACAGACAACCATTCACACTCACATGCACACCTACGGACAATTTAGTATGTTCAATTGACCTCACATGCATGTTTTTGGAGTGTGGGAGGAAGCCGGAGAACCCAGAGAGAACCCACGCAGACACGGGGAGAACATGCAAACTCCACACAGAAAGGTCCCCAGGCCCGGGCCCCGGAATCAAACCCACGACCTTCTTGCTGTGAGGCGGCAGCGCTAACCACTGCGACACCGTGTCGCCTTGAAACAATACATTAGTTGATAATTTTGCAAAAATGTAAAAGTTGTGAGAGAATAATGTGGACTGAACTGACCAGAGGCCTGGAATGAGCTTCTGGATAATATTTTAACAACTTTGGTTATCTCACTGCTAACTAATACTAACTCATCTGCAGCACAACCAAACTGTTACCAGTAATAGTTATGACCAATTAGCCATTATTAGATGTGGACACTTGTAATAGCAATGACCAGTTATTTTCTACATTTTATTTTTCTCTGTACTGAAAACATCATGAACAGTGATCCTAAAGCAGAGCTTACAGAGGCACTTATATATTTAACTACATCACAGCATAGTTCAAATAGCTCTCACTTCAAGCAACAACAACTGTAGTTGTTAGTGAAATACTTTTGACAGAATTTGTATCTTTTAAAGTTTTTCACAAAAAAACTAACTGGCATTTTCTCAATTTAAGAAGTAGAAGATACAGATTTTTGTGTTACAAATGCAGTGAGTAAAAGTAAAGATTTCACAGAAAATGAAATACTCACCTGAAAAATCTAAAGTAACAAAGTATTTGAACTTTGTTACATCCCACCAGTGAATAAAGTCGAGTTGTGTTTCACAGCATGTTTCTTTTTAACTCAGGGAGAAGTTGTTGTTATGATGTTATTAATAAGTGCCATAAGCATCGTCACAGAAAATCAAATACACCTTGTTATGAAGTGGTTTCTTCTACATTTCAGTAAAATTAATCCATCATTTGTATATCACTCTGATAAATGACACCCAGCATATTATCAATTATCTGGAGAGTTGCAGGTTTGATTCCTGTCTTCAGTGGCAATGCTGCTCCTCAGAACCCTGAACACAAGAACAAACCGTTTGGATCAGTCGAAACAGGAGCATAACACCTCGTCACAGAGGGAGGAAACACTCACAGCTGATTGGTCCGATGGAGACAGGAAGCTGAGAGGGAGACCTGAGCGATCGAGCCTGACGTCTGGAACACCACTGAAAACAGATGAGAGAAGAGATGGAATTGGACCTTCAGCTCTCAGGGGAACATGGTCACTACAGCTAGAGAAAGAAAGCCACACCCGCCCAAAGCCCCCGTCAGTTGAGAGGTATTATGACCCAAGAAAAGCAAACAAGTCTAACAGTCCAACAGATAAAGCAGGAACCTTTATGAAACCTCCAGAAGCTGTTGTGAAAATGTAACAGGCTGAAGGCCAAAGCTCCTCAGAAGGTCTTCAGCTTGTGGAGCAGAGCAGAAGCTGTTCAACTCTTCATGCTCAAACATGTCTGAACACTCACCGGGAAGCAGGAGTGTGTTGATCCGTAATCACAGAGGCCAACCCTGCAGTGCATGTAAACCTCCGTGGTATTGAAGAGCATCATGCGGTAATGAACCCCCTTCTGACTGATGTAGTTCAAATTCACGTGACGATAATCCAGTGGGCACCTGCAGGGAGAGCGAATCAGGCTGTTTTAATCCTGTGGCAGCCTCCAAAGTCACAGAGGTTCTGGTGTCATCACCTGTTCCGGATCAGATACTGTCTGTCTGGGTCATCAGCACTGGAGGACTTGGTGGTATAGCATTCCTCCACCAGCGGCCTCACGGCATTGTCGAAATCCACAGAAAACAGTACAAAAAGGGGCGTGCCCAGTGGCAGGAGGAGTTTGCCTGGGGGGTGTGGCTCACGGAAGTCCGAACGCTGGTACAGAGTTATGGAGGCATTAAAGGGCTCGCCAGAAGCCTGCAGGTCCGCTACTCCGTCCCTGTGGAGAGCAGTGGTCACAATGTTCCCTCTGGTGGCCGCCTGCAGAATAGCTCATAAGTTCCTCGCCCTTCCACGTGAGCACAGATATGACCTCAACAAAAATTCCTCCGGCTGCCCTTTTCTTGCACTGTAGTAACCTCTGGTTTCTGGTCTACCATCTGCCTTTCTAGTCACAATTGAGGTTTTCCTAAAACCGTCAAAACAACCATCCACAAATGACAAATCCTTGCCTTTGATTTGGGATGAGTCCAAAATCTGTCCTGAACAGATCATTGAAATTCAGGTATGTTGTGGGATGATGATTACAGAAATTTCAAGCTGTTTTTTTTAAATCGTTCCTTTGTTTTGTTCTGCTTTAAAAAATATATGGTTTTCATGTTTCAGGGGACATTGACCCAGAGGCTTATAAACTTACAGTGGCTGGTACTGGATTGACGTGTCCAGACTGGTGAGGTTGTGCACTGGGAAGGCACAGGTGAATGGAATCCTTCTGGCCCTGTAGTCATTATGTCCAGCACTGGGGCGGTACATGAACAAGGTGTTGGAGTACATGATGTGGGTTCTGTTGCTCTGAAAAATAGAGAGACACCAATAGACGTGTTTCATTCTTATTTTGTCACATGACAAAAATCGAAGGTCCAGACAGTGACATAATCAAAGTAAAGGAGTTTCCACGAAAAAACTGTTTTCACGTTGCCTTGACAACACAAAGATAAGGACTTTCAAACTTCTGTTGGTTCATAAAGTTTTTCTGTTCTGCTGCTCAGATAACCCTGTGTTTCTTAAAAATTCTACTTATATCACTGACAAAATGATGCATTTTAAATGTATATTTTTAAAGTGAGTGTTATAATGACCCCGTGACCCTGAATTGGAGTAAGCGGGTATAGAAGATGAATGAATGAATGAATGAATGAGTGTTATAATGATACTATTTAGCCATTACACCATTTTCTGCCCCCTGGTGGTTAAAATACATGATGCAGCTTTGGGCCTGTGAAATATCTTGGGGAATATGACCACTCTCACCTTCACCGTGGTTCCACATGTATTGCTACTGCGCTTCAATGTGTACCACACTGCCTCCTGATGGTCGAGTCGTTGGTTGCACTGAGGGTCATTCATGTGGCCTGAGGTGCTATTCAGCTCTAGTTTCTCCAACAAGTCCTTTCTGATTATGAGACTCATCTGGTCATGATCACACACCAGCTCTGGCTTCAGAAGACCTGTTTCCTCTGTGGCACAGGCAAATACACAGGAGCAAAGCATTGTGGGTCGAGCTTGCCTACTGACCGATGTCGGAAAGACTTCTCTTCTGTTCAGTATGAATTAGATTGAATAGAAGGAAGTTGGCAAAACAGGTCCTTAACCCAGAGGACCAGGAACCTCCAGGTCTCCAGTTCCTGCACCTCTGGTGGACGTGGTACACCTACCTCGAAGTTCACACCTAAAGTTGATTTTGTCTTTACTGACGCACATCTCGTAGTCCTGGCATGTGGCACACACGTCAGTGTTTACATCTGGCAAGAACCACAAAAATATGTTACTCACAGGAACATCAAGAACTTACCACAAAGCCCAGAACAACGACTGTGACAATCGGCTGCACCTTCCTGCTCACCTGCACAGTACCCCATGTTGCACATGCTGACGGGAGAAAGCTTGTAGACATACTTGTCTCTAGCACAGGCCTTCACATAGATAGGGCTGGACTTATGGAAGCAGCAGTCGCCGTTGGCCTTGCCACAGACCTCAGCCTGGATGATTCCATCGCCCAGCGCTGGGTGAGGAGTCTTCAGCCACAGTGGAATATCCGTACCACAACTTTTGGGTTCAATACACCTCTCAGGCATTCGTATAATGTTGTCGTACGGGGAGAACTCGTACCAGTTGTTTGATTGATGAGAATCGCAGTTAGAGCCTTTTGTGTAATTGGTGGCTCTCCATTCAGTATGAGATCGTAAATTGCGGACACACGGGTCATCGCACCGATAGCCACCATTGACCATAACGCAGTCCTGACCTTCAGGGCAAGTCACCCCCTCACAGGAAAACTGCATGGGCGGGGCTTGGCCCTGGGTTGCACAGATGCAGGGCCCGGGAGGCAGAGGAAGGAGCCCGGGCTGTTTTGGCACAGCTGGCCAGGACCGCAGGGCTGATTGGGTTGCGAGCACTCATCGATGTCCACACAACCGAGCTGTGGTGACCAGCGATAGCCTGAGTCACAGGTGGTTTTGTTGTAGCAAGTGAAGCCGTCACCCATCAAGCCGTCCTCGCAGCGGCAGAGCACGCCCACAGTATCCACATTGTTGTCCAGGACATTGGTGGTGTGACAACGGGCAAGTTTGTGGCAAGCGTCGCAACTGGTGGCGGCACTACCTGAGGACATGGCACATGGCAGTCAGACACTGTAGTCTCTCTGTTGTCAGCAAGTATTAACTTATGCTAAAACTGGGAAAAGATGGAATCCACTAAGAAAACCCACACTATTGTATCCAGAGTTACAGAGTAACACAGAGCCAGATGCCATATAAGGCCAGTATGGAGATAGATAGCATGATCTACAACCTTCCGGTGAATAATGGAAATATCACATTTATAACATCAGCTGTTGTCATAGCAACATATTCTGGCTGCTGCATACAACACACTGCTGTGAACCCAGAGGTCTATCAGCTGCCACTAGACTCCACTTGCCACTGCTACCATACACTCACCTCAGGCTGTCAGTCAACTCACCTGGGGGCTGGACTGTGTCCTGAGCAGAACAGCTGAACACCAGGAACAGCAGGAGCGTTTGGGCAAACCAGCAGAACATTTTTCAGGCACGAGACTATAAACAGAGAGAAGCTGCTGATTCAGATTCTGTACTTCAAATCCTCAAAATGTTCCACATTAAAATTAAAAATTCAACTCTGACTTAAGTTGTGATTCATCTCAGCCAACTGCATTAATCATCAGCTGCTAACATGATGCTGTATCCCAAATCCTGGAAGAACAAACTGAAGATTAGGTCTTCCATAGTAACACTCAATAATTTGGACTTACTTGAATTTCAGGGATGAAGATTGTGCGCTTTCTTCAGCTCAGGAAGAACAAATGACAAGGTCAGGAATCAGTCGCTTTATTTATGAACAGTAGTCCAGGTTGTAAAAATAAATCTGGTTGTAAAAATAGATTATCACTATTGGTCAGTTTATCTGTTTCTGACAGTAATATGACTGCGTCCACACATCAATCATCACCGACAGACAAGTTTATCTCACTGTTTAGTGTCTCAATCAATGAGTAATGTTAATGATCAGCTCTTTTTGTCACATACTTTTCTTACTGTTCCAGCACATTAGAGGTGTTTTCTGTTCTGAATGATTCCAGCAGGACTTCAGCAGCTCATTGGCCTCAGAGAAACACTGGATGGCAGCTGCTAGAGAAGGTCCAGGCTGGAGAAGGTTCCTCTGGACACAGCTGTTTTCTTTGGGTTCTCTGCTAATTAGACAGAACTCCCACAGCTCTGAAAGCTTGTCATCATCCTCCATCTGAGCGACTGGGCCTTTCAAGTGTCAACAGGTCACCAGTGCAGCCAGGCCAATGGCAGCTGGTTGTTATTCTAACATAGTGCAAAAATTCCCATCGTCAGTTTCCAGCTCATCTTACCTTTGATCCAAAACTTATTTTATATTTGTCAGATTGGCGACTGATAATTGTGAACAAATAAACATGCAAAAGTGGATGTTTGAAAGGTAAAATTAGGCTTTAATGGAAGACAGGAACAAATAACCAGTCAGACCTCTGCATGTAACCCGTCCCCACACACCAACACACCAAATCACATATAGAAACATGAGTTCTGATACGTCAACAAAGAGGGTAGGGTCCACCAGTCCCACATCACACGGGCATCTGCAGCTGTGAGTACTCGTCCTGGCCCTCCTTCTCGTCCAGGTTGGGTTCAGCATTATCTGCGTCCAGCTGCAGGTTGGTTGCCAGAGTAACAGGTCGCAGTCAAGATTTAAAACAAAACTTTCAGTTCAATTGGTTCTCTCTTGATATTGCAAAGTGCTTCGAGGTGCTGTTGGAAGTGATTTAGTGCTTTACAAAAATAAAAGTTGATTGAGCAGATTGAACTTCTCAAGTAAACCTGAAGAAAAATTACTGTGAATAGCAGCGTACACCAGTTGTTGTTGGAGTTGAGATATGAAATTGATATGTGGTGGAAAAAAGTTTTTTGCACACCTAATGCATTTGTGGTGGACTGCATTGCACTATTCTCCGAGTGCATTTTATTTTAGTGCAGTCACAAACATTCAACCATGCTGCATGTGCACCGTTCCATCAAGCTCAAAGCTGAATGTTTCAGCAAGACAAAATCCATTGCAACAAATCCAGGGTACAAGAATACAAGAACTACAAGAATTTAGTTTTCTTATTTTGTTTGATGAACAATAAACAACACAATCTCCGTTAGTTTGTGTGCCTCTGATGCAGTAAAACCTTTTGAAATACACACACAAAAATATTTTATTTAATGACAATAATTAGGATCGAGTAAAATTTTTGGGTTGTCCGGAAACTTTTTTCCACTACTATAGATGGTTTAGAAACGATAAAGCACTTGCATTCCTCAAGACTGAACAGGTTCACGTGGGAACCATGTGCACAAAAATAGCACATAAACAGAATGTGTACAGTATTTTTTATAGCCTGTTTTTTATAGCCTGTAGTTACTGACTGGAGATAAGGTGCTCGAGAACAATGAGATTGTTTGAACTTTTGAGTGTCTTTAATCTAATCTAATCCTGGGCTTGTTGTTGCATAGCATTATGTAACAGAGATTCCTGCTGATCAAGGTCACAGAGAAGGAGGAGTGGCACTAGCAGTAGCAGCAGTAATGTTAGTAGTAATGGTAGTAGCAGTAGTAGTAGTAGTAGTAGTAGTGGTTTTAGGAGTAGTAGAAGGAGTCGCTACATTATTTGATGACATTGTGATGGGTGGCACTCACACTCAGAAGCTCTCTCCTGGTGAAGAGGCGGGGCAGAATCAGCATCCGCACTGGGATGGTCAGCAGCAGCATGAAGGGAAAAGCCAGCGCCGCCGCCGATGCCATGACGACCCACAGGAGGACCAAGCAGATCAGCTCGACCACAGTAAACAGGTGCATCCGTAATGTTCGAACCTGCCGGAGCCATGAAACAGACGGTCAGGTAACGCGTGACACAGGGGGACAGGTAACAGACAAGTGACATGTAACACAGAGGGACAGGTGAGGCCTTTTGGTTGGTCCAAGTCTCTGAAAGGAAAGATTCCAGGGACAGACCTTGCGGACATAGTTGTAGTCAGGGTGGTACTTTGGAGGCATCAGCAGCAGGATGAGTCGGTCCGTGAGCTGGATCCCATTCAGAGACATCACTCCCATGTAGAGGAAGATCCCAAACAACACCGCTAGTGGGATCTGACGCAGAACATCCCCAACGACGATGGATAGGCCTGCAAGAGAATGCGCTTAAGCACTGAGGGTCAAGACAGAAAAAGCAGCAGCAGTAGTTCTAGAGTTTTTCCCACATCATACCGACTAAAAGTGCCACCATGAAGCCAGTCACCCGCTGCTCCTTCACCTCCTGGATGCGAGGCTTGTCTCCAGGTGCAACCGCTTTGCTCATGACAGTTAAGGCGTTGGTATGGGTGACAGAGCGCACAGTGGCGGCGGATAACCAAGGCAACCCAAACAGCGCTGAAATTCCACCCACTACCACAATAATGAGGAGGTCCAGGTGGAAACCGGTACCCTTCGTCAGCATTCTCTCCTTCTTGCTGCAAATCAGCCTGACAGACAAACACAGAGGAATGATGTTCTGGTGTGTGTCAGGAAAGGCGAATAGATAACAAGAATAAAGGCTGGTACGCTGTGATCTGGGACTCCATGAAGATCAGGATGAAGACAAGGATGGCCGGCAAGATGCTTGCTGCCATCATCCAAACAGGAAATTGGCCGTCTGACCCCAGAGGAGAAATCAGCCAACCACGCTTCTCGGGACTGGACACTGAGAATCCACTGGGTACACTCAGTTTCTGTCAAACCAACAGGAAGTGTTTTAGTTAACAAACTTCACAGCATTGTGTCCTTTCAAGAAACATTATGTTTAAAGACATAGAATAGAAAAGAATCCAAGCAGCTGCTAACCAATGACAGACTTCCGTTTCTGCCTACAAATGTGTCTGGGTGATGAGACTGTCCTGACCTGAGTGTAGGTGTCCTCCACACTGTAGTCCACCAGCACCATGATGAGAATAGCAATGGGAACCCCAAAGTCTCCTATGATCCTACGGAGCTAAAATAGACAGCACCACTGATCAAAGGTTCCATCAGTGGAGGAGCCCAAATGTTTGAGCAACAGACATCAACACGACATTTGCACCTGGCCCTCGTCTGGAGCTTTAGTTGCACCTGGACTTGATCTGGATCTGTAGCTGCACTTGGACCTGATCTGGACCTACTCTGGACCTGTTAAAAGCTGTTTGTGGTACAACAATTCACCTTTTTGGTATCTGATTGCCAGTCTGGCTGTCTCATTAATCTCTCACTGCAATATAAGTCCTAATACAACTTCATGTATTGGCCTTGACCCACTGAAATCTGCACATTTATTGTGATGTACAAGTTTTTTCTTTCTATTTTGTTCTGTGTCTACCTACAGCTGACAATCACACTTGGACGTGTACTTACCCTGCCAGGGAAGAAGGAGCTATTCTTGAACATTCTTAGGTAGAAAGCAATGAAGTATGTGCCGGTCATGAGCACCAGAGACAACAGGGCCGTGTTTGGTTCTCCAACAACTTTGCCAGGAACTTGTGCTGTGGTGGTGAAGTTCCATAGTTCTGGAGACGATGCATTACCTTGACCATAACAGTTTTTCAGAGGATGCTGCTGAAAGATCTGGATAAGAAAAAACAAAGGAATGTTAAGGTAAAACCATATTGTTGCCAATATGAGAAAGCTGATCTGTGACCCCACCTTGACGAGTTTGGCGAAGGTCTCATAGATGAAGATGAGGGAAATGAGAAAGGAGAAGATTTCCTGTGTGAAACGCGAGACGAAGCGAACCAGGATGCTCCCCTCTAAGGCCACTGTGATGAAGACGATGAGCACCAACCAAAAACCGATCCAGACGCGGCCCGTCAGATAGTCGATCCCGTTGGCTTTACAAAACTGAATAAAGACACTCAGCAGGTCAGTGAGCACAACCCACAGTGTTCGAGTCACCAGCCAGGTGCGAACTCACATTGAAGAAGGCCTCCTCAAACACCAGCAGCGGTCCAGAGAAGCCTATCACCAGCAGCGGCTGAGCACTCAGCACGCTGAACACAAGTCCCTGCAGCGCCGTGGCAACGATCAGCTCTGACACGCCTATCAGTCCCTCAGTTTTCTCTCCTGCAACACGAGAACGAAACACAAGGTGGTCTGGGATTTGAGCCCAGGGTGGAAACAACTGCAGTTTCAGCCGCTTCAGGGTTTCCATGACTCACCCAGGAGACCACCAAAGGTGATAGCTGGCGACAGTGCAGCAAAGTAGATGAATATGATGGCGGCCATGCACTGAGGGTTCAGAGCGTCTCGAAGGTCGCTGAGGTACTGCGGGTAGCGCCGAGTCACGTCTTTGATCAGACCACCGAAGAGACGGCCGGAGCGCTTCAGGGGCTCCTCGTCAGGCCTGGAGGGACCAAGGGAGGCTGCAGGATAAAACACTTTGTTGTAAACTTTCATTATTCCAGCAAATTACAACTAAAACCAGCAAAAGGAAGTGAAAAAACAACCGTGGTCCTGCTCTGCAATAATCTGCTTCTCCTGTAGTCTGACACTCTGCTGTTCCTCCCTCTTCCGCAGCATTTCTCGTTGGAAGCGAGCCACGGAGTGGAGCAGGTCATCGGCCTCCAACTCTGAGGGTGGCAGCACCACGCTACAATCCAGGAAACAGTTGATGGCCGTCAACAGGTCCTGCCGGTGGTCTGCCTGGTAGGCCGCCTCATGGAAGTGCTGGGTGAAACGGTCAAAGCAGTCACATTATGTAGCTTAGGCTTGCTACAAAATGCAACTTAAACTCTTGCCATCTGATGTTCATAATAGTAAAATAGCAGGTGGTACCTTGTCTGACATGAGGGTGGAAATAGAACGTCCAATCTGGTGGTAGTCAATGTTGGCGGTGGGCGGACCCATAAGGAGGAAGAGGAACCTGACAGGGACAGGAACCTCCAGTACCGACTCCAGCAGAACTGCCTCATGGAGTCGCACAAATGCCATGCAGGGCTGGTCCAGGAAGCCCACACTACCTGCAGACAGAGCAGCGGGATGAGGACAAATCCCATCGGGATCTCCATCCCTTCGTCTCACTGAGGTGGAATCATTCCTACCAACAAGGACCACGGTGGCTTCGGCTCTCTCTGGAATTTTCTCCATGAGTTTCACTTCATGTTTGGATTTGGAGTGACAAAGAGGCGGCCCTTCTTTCTGAACACACACACACACACACACACACACACACACACACACACACACACACACACACACACACAAATGAGGTTTTTACACATTATTGTGTTTGGTGACTGGTCTTTCTTCATTACCTTATCTTTCTCTCCTTCAGGGTCTCTATGATTCATCACATTGATCGAGGGCTCTGATTGACCATTGTGTCTTTCCATAATGGTAGCTGCAGAGATGTTGGCTGCAGAGATGTTCCTGCTGAACAAGCTGTGGTCCTTCTCATCACTCGGGTGACTGATGAAAAAAATATGTACAGAATGTTAATGAATGAACAGATGGATGATGGATGGATGAGGATGGATGGCTGTAGGATGGATGAGTGGATGGATGGATGAGGTTGGATCAATGAGGATGTTGAGGATGGAAGAAGAATGGATGGGTGATGGATATATGAGGATGGAAGGAGGATGGGTGGTGTGGATTGATGATATTGGATAGATGGATGGCTGAATGATGGATGGAGGATGATGGGTTCGATGGATGATGGATTGACTAGGATGGGTGGAGGATGGATGATGGACCTGTGTCTGAGCAGTAGAGCCCTCAGGACGTTGGCTCGGTCTTCTGCTCTGATCTGATCTGAGATGACCATCTGCTCCACCACCTGCTGGGCAATTCCTGTCAGTGTCTTCTGCTTCAGGTCCAGCAATACGGCTCCTACCAGCACAAGTCACACTTTTATTGGCAAATCACTGAACCCCTCAGACATGTCTCTGTGTCTAATGCTAATGTGTTTGTTTGTTTGTTTGTTTTAATTAAGGGGGCATCTCATCATGTCAGCAGTTGAAGATGTAATGCAAATAAATCCTAATCCTAATCAAATCCTAATTTATTGTCATCCTCTTATGTTTTTCTGAGTCGAGAAATGCACGACTTTCCCCACCAGTTTGTTGTCATCCTCTTCCTGGTGGGGCCAGCAGAGAGCCCGCTTACCATGGGAGATGGTTTTGCGCAGCTCGAGCAGCGAGCGGAAGGTCAGCGAGGCAATGTGAGGTTTCCCCCAGCGCTCCGTCTCCTCGTCCACTTCCTCCTCAAACTTGATCCATCGAGCTGTCTCCCTCCACTGCAACTCCTGGTTCCTGTCAATCACCAGCTCGTTCAGCTCCACAAACACCTTCACACAAAACACACACAAACACACACGTACGCACTTGTTTAGTTTAACTTGAGAAAACTTGAACCTTTACACGCTTCACACGAAGCACAATGTTGTCCTCTTACCCTGACCTCTGACTATAGGCTGAACCTCTAGTAGTGTAAAAAATATTGCCTCTGTGGCCAGATTGGCTAGATGTGTCTGTGCCCACTGCACCAATATAGAAAGAATCAAAGAAAGCCTCAACAGCCTAAACAGATCGGAAGGACTCGTTGAATCTGTCAAGAAGTCTGAAGTTCAGAGATCAGCAGATGATTTCAGACCAGTGTAGACTATGTTTCTAAATAAATTCATGTTCTCAAGACATTCTACAAAAACAACCATTCAGTTCAGCGTGATTAGAGATTGAATTAAAGTGGGCGGAGCTTCACAAAAATAAAATAAAAAGCAATACAACTGAAAACTTACAGGAGGTAATAAAACAAAGATTGAGACGGTACCTCGCTGTCCCGACTGTTCAAGTCCAAACCTAGCATCCCGAAGACCAGAACCAGCAGAGTCAACCTCCCTCTACCTGCCTTCCCCACCTTCTTATTAGTCTGCCGGTCCAGGAAGTGGCCCAGGTACAATAGGTCCTGGATTAACGGACTGAGACCCTCGGCTCGTCTTTCGCCCCATGTCAGAGCCGTTTGGACATTTCCATTGTTTTTATTGTTCTTGCACTGACTAAGTTCTCAGCTGGCTTGCACCTGGATCCATCTGTCAGGAACAGAGGTCTACTGTTCAGTTAGTGTGTTTTTCTCTGTCACATCACTGACCCACTCAGCGTGCATACGGTGACACAGCAGTGAAGCTCAGATCTGAGAAGAAACATTTCACATCCCAATTGCTGTGAATTTTTTTTTATTCCACTGAGTGTAAATAAGCTGAATAAAATTCAGTCATCCAGAGCTCAAATAACCTATCATGACACAAACTAACAGCACAATTGACAGCTCAGCATTGTCTGGCTCCAGAGGACATCACGGGAAAAGGAAGGCAGCACTCAGGAAAATGGGAGGAGATGAAGATGTCAAGAGGTTGGAGATTAGTAGGCGCTTAACTTAACCTAACTTTACTTAACTTAACCCTAACTCAAAACCCCTCCCACAGGAGGAGTCAGAAGTTCATAGGTCATGGAGGTCTTCAGCGGGAATAAAATGCAGCAGATTGAACGCAGCTCAAACAATAAGGTGATGGCTTGACTGTCCTAAGTCCCGCCCACTGACCTCATGAGGGGTGCGGTCTGCTCGCAGGTGTCGAAGGGGCAACTCTGTCTGACCGCCAAGCTGATTGGTGCCGTGGACCAGCGGCCCTTTGGAGCTCCGCCTCACCAGGTGGCGCCGTACAGCCGGGACGTCGTCCAGTCGGTGACCTGGGGGTGGGAGCGGGAGCGAGTAGTGGGCGGAGTCAAACGTCAATGTAAAACCTTTAACTAGGCTTTAACATTGTTACACAACACACATCTCTCTCTCTCCCCGCTCTCTCTCTCTCTCTCTTCCTCTCTCTCTAACACACACACACACACACACACACACACAAAGTGTTCTCGTGGGAACTTTCTGCCATCTAACAAAATCTCAAGCTCAACTGAACTTCAGTGATGCATCAGTAAAATGAGAAGTGAGTTTAAACACACACACGTACACCCAGTAATCCCACACAGCTTCAGGTGTTCACATCATTTCTCGTTTTCCTGGAAAAACAAGCAGCCAATCACAGTAAGCATTAAAAGATTAAAGGTCGGAGAAGTCAAGAAGTTGCACAAGCGGCACCCTCTACCTGTGTACCTGAGGATGAGGGCTAGCTAACTGAAGAGACTAACGGCTTGGAGGTCACTTCCTGTCTGGCATGTTTCCATCCTGTCTGGTGCGCAGCAGCTTCTTCAGCTTGGCTGAGTCGTGAGCAGGCGGCAGGCAGGAACAAGTGAGTTCTGAGTGAGACTGGGCTTCAGTCAGTCTGACAGCATCGAGACAAAACCAGAACCAGAAGCAGAACCGCAGTCCGCCACATACACACAGACTGTGACAATAGATAGAGGCCGTGGGTGCAGTGTGTTGGGTGGCAGGATTGTATTCAGGTCACATGATGGCAAAGGGGTGACAGAAAGTTCTTTCAAGACTCAGTGTCCAAGATTCTAACGGCCAGTCCTGCGATGTTCCACTCGTCACATGATCTTTGCTCTCATTTCAGCCACGTTAGCAAATACTGAGTGTGGCTTGCCCATTGACCTCCTGACGAGCACAACATCAACGCACAACAACAGGGAACACACTTGAAACTCTTAAGTGGTAAGCACTCACTGATGAACATATGCTCCACAAACAGTTTCTCAGATCTGTTAGCACGCAGCATTAGCAGCATACTGGAAACAGTTCAAATTAAGGATTTAATTTGTTTGACTGACTCTTGATGCCATCAAGGTCGACAGAGGTCAGCGTCTCGGCCTCGTCAGCGTCACCGACATGGCAAACAGGCGAGCGGCTGCTGTGATTGGTTGGGATGGTGGGCGGGTTCCTGTGGCAGGAGTGAGACAACAAACAAATGAAAAGACACACTCATTTTTTTTGTTCACAGCAAGACAGGTGGGTTAGTCACCTGGAGCCAGTCGCTCGTCCCCCCTCTTCATCGCTACAAGACTCATCTTCATCCTTGGCCTCCTCCTGGCCTTCTTCTATGGTGGCTGCAGGTGCTTGACCACGCCTCCCATCCCTCCTCCCCTCATTGACCTTTTTCCTCCTTCCGTCGGTGGACGGTCTGGACAGCGGCTGGTGGACGTGGGGAGAGAAGAGGCGGTGATCTGTTGCAGGAAATAGGAGGCCAGTCAGATGTCAGCAGTAATCAAACAGTGTGGAGAAAGAAACTTTGTGGAGAAAGTATCTACAGTATCTATCTATCTATCTATCTATCTATCTATCTATCTATCTATCTATCTATCTATCTATCTATCGCCATAGACTGTTGCTACTGTCTTAACAACTGTGCATCTAGACCATTATAGCAGTGTCAACGAGGACGGTGGAGCTCCCTACAGGATGAGCATTGAAGCCTCTGAAGCCCCTCATCAGTCAGTCTGATCCCACTACAACTCTGAAAATCTTGTCTCTCCAGGTGTCTCACCCTCAAAGTCCTGCTCATCATAGACCCTGTGGCTGTCGGGGGGACAGTGGGCTGGAGGACTAAGGATGTGGTGAAAGCCTTGTACTTCGAAGGCCTTGTTCAGGTCCTCCTCCTCATCATCACGGACACCATGCACAGGAGTCTGGACATGCAGGAGCAGGAAGCACCAGTGAAAGTATGAAACAGTTGACCAAACCAAACCTCATCTGATCTTTTTCACTGTACAGTGAATCGCCTTAGTGATGAAAAAGTAAACATGCGAGTGTAAAAAGAAGTGCATCGACATCTCCAGTGTACAGCTGCAAGCCACCAGATGGCACTGCTGCTCTGGAGTTTGTCCTCTTCATGTCTGGCAAAGACTCACCGTGTGGCCAGGACCCAGGGAGCTCTGTTGATGGCTCATGGCTCCTTCAGGGGACAGAGGTCAGCGTGTCAGAACCTGAGGGACGACAAAACACTGAGGTCACCATGTGAAGGCTCTGAACTCCTATTGGTCAGCATCACTCCACACTCGGTGGGTAACTGTTGACTGGATGAGGAGAACCTGAGCAGGAGGCAGCTGGACGACCCACTCAGCCAGCAGAGGCCGTTCCTCTCATAGTGATACATAGAGAAACTAATCCCACCTCTGGCCTGCTGCTAACCAGCGGTGTGCATGTCTGTGCGTGTGTGTGTGATGCCCGGTCAGCTGCTGAGATTAGAAGACAACGGAAGGTCATATTTTGGGGAAACTGTGCCTTTAAAGTTGCTGCCGAGTGTCGTGAGTGTTAGTGAGTGGCGATGCTGTTTGCCCTCCAGGACTTCGACTTTGAGCCAATTTTTAAATTCAGTTGCACCCACCTGCAGGCGGTGACGTCAGGACCAACTTGATGATAACATCACCGTCACCACGGAAACACAACACAATGGCCACAAAACCACCTTTCAGACACTTTAACACAGAGTGGTCAACGGTGGCAGCACAGGGTTAACGGTGCAGGCTGCGGGCCTGTGCGTGCGTGCGTGTGTGTGTGTGTGTGTGTGTGTGTGTGTGTGTGTGTGTGTGTGTGTGCATGTGCCAGGGAGAGAGTTGCTGCCTACCTCAGTGTCCTCGCAGCACTGAAAGAACAGAAATTCTAATGCACAGACTGAAGTGGCAGAGCGAGAGGGAGGGGAGGGTGGGGGAGGAGTGGTGGGTCAGGACGGGGGGGACTGAGGGAGACAGGGGGACCGCCAGGAGGACGGAGGAAAGGCCCAACTCTCTCTCTCTCTCTCTCTAAAAACCTGATCAGTCCTGAGTCACCATGGAGACTGGGCTGTCAGTCAAGGCGAGTCCCGCCCCTTTGGGCTGCTTGCACGCTGACCATTGGCTCGCTCCGATGATGTCACACATCCGCTTTATCGTTATTCACCCGACAGCATCACTCTGTGGCAGAGAGCCAGGTGACCGCCAAACAGGTAAGAGGCTAGTGTATTTAATCATTGAGAGGAACCCAATTTTCCAGTCAACCTACTGGCTTTCAGATCAGATTCTGCGCAATAAAGAAGTGTTCATGAAAAACTCAAAAAGACTTTGAGCGTGAAACGTCACAAACAGTTTTCCCCCACTCCAAATAAGGAAGGTAGAAGGTTCAATGTTTTGGCCTAGGTGAGCTTCTGGCCAGGAGCTGTTACCAACTGTCTCGACTGGAGATGTAAAATAACTCCAGCGGTTTGTCAGCACAACTCCGAGCACAGCCAGGGGCCACAGTCCATTTCTGGAAACACGGCAGCAGTGGGTCGGAGTGTGCAACAGGAAAAGGCCACGAAGACTGTGAGTAGGCTGAACTGTTGAAATCTTTGTCATACTGGTTCAAATTCTTCTAATCAACCCTGCAGGAGAACATCAAGAAATCTTGCAATCAGAGCGAACCAAATAATCCATCAGTGTGATCAGTGGTGTGTGTGTGTGTTCATACCTTGTCACTGCAACGAGTCGTCACCGTCCAGCACTGCAATCCCAGCAACGCAGCAGCTGCTTTTATAGGTTGTTCTGTGTGTGTGTGTGTGTGTGTGTGCTTGTGTGTGTGTGTAGCTGTCTGTTTGCACAACAACCTTTTAATTCATACCTGCATTAGCAGATTTGTTGTCCTGTGTGAATGTTGTCATCTGCGTTTGTTTTCTCTCAGTGTGTACGCAGAATGTATAGTGATGGCATTCCAACAGGTGTGTGTGTGTGTGTGTGTGTATGTGTGCGTGTGTTGTTCTCATACGTATATAACATAAGTGGCACAATGTCAACACACAAATCCGATGTTTCTCCTCCACATCTTTGTGTTGTTTCACTCCTTCTGTTCTCTCCACAGCGTCTTCCTCCACCCCTGCCATCTCCCTCCTCTTCCTCCGCTCCCCTCTCCTCTCCCTCACCCCCTCCCTCTCCCTCCTCATCCTCGCCTCCTCTCTTCTCTTCCTCTCCACTTCCTCCTCTACCTCTTCTCTCTTTCCCAGGCTACTTATGCCTGCTAATCATGTGTTTGTGCATCAGCAGGTAGATTCCTGTTTGTGTTCCCATTTGCTTGTTTACTGTCATCACGGTGCTTTTATTCTGACATTCACCTCCGTCACTCTCTGTGGGAACGTGCACAAAGCTGTTTAACTTTGACAATAGTTTGGGACTTTAGCCGAACTGATGGATGAACCAGAATAGTGATGCAGTATGGAGCGCTAAATGAAGTTGAAAGAATTATGGAAAAATGGCATCAGATGGATTCTATAAGGTGATGGACAGACGTGTTTTGAAAGTGAGCCTAACAGGAAGTTTCAAGTTAATGGCCATGTATGGGATTTGATTGCTAATATCTAAATTCTAAAGCGGGCAAATTTCATTTTGAGAAACAGCCACTTTGTTCTGATGATGTCATTTGGAGCCACAGTCGGGGCAGAGAAAAGGGGTGGAGCCACAGGGTGAAGCTGCTGGGTGCAGGTCCTTCTGGCAGGTTTGATTGTCAGATTTGGCTCATTGGCCCTGACCTGTGGGCCCTGACCACAACAACAACTGCAGTTATGAGCAAATTTTTCATCTGCAATCTCAGGAAAAAAAAAAAAAGTGCCGCCGATTTAACCCTTGTGTGATCTTAACATTCTGTTTACTCCCCTTGTCCTACGAGTCAAAAATGACCCGATCTACCAAATCCCCAAAATAAAGCAATTTAATTGAATTTTAAATCCAAAATCTATTTTGCATGATGAAACAACCTTATTTATCAATTCAACTCAATTTAATTATTTTTTTGTCATGTATTTTATGTATTTTTCACAATACAAAAAGACGATCCACCAGTGAAAATTATACTTTTTTTTAACCACAAACAAACTGTGATAACAGTTTTCTTTTACATAGTAAATGTTTATTATTGCTATTATATAAATGTGAAGAATTATTTCTGAATTAATTATATTCAAAGGGAAAAAACAGTCAACAATCTGTAACTTTTTTGTCAACAGTTTCCTATTCTATATTTTTTAGGAAGTGAATTATAAAAATACTTCACTCATAACACAACAAAACAACAAAATGTTGGTTGTCTCTGCAAACAATTTTTGTGCAAAAGTCCCAAGACAGTTTTGTTAACAGGGGGTGGAGGTGGGTTGAGAGGTCCTGGGGGTCCCAGGAAAGTTTCATTGAGGGGGGTGATGGTGGATCGTGCTAAAGTCCCGCGGAAGTATCTTCGCAACTCTCTCTCTCTCCATGTGATCGAACTAAACTATCTTCGCGATCGACCGGTATATCATGTAATTCATGACAGGTCTCATGCGGGCCGTATGTGGCCCACGGGCCGTACTTTGCCCAGGTCTGCTTTATATCCTCTATACTGAATTAGTTTTTATGTCTCAGACTGTTATTTGTTTTGTTGGGGAGCTTGTGTGATGTGAGGGGTCAGCTGCAGATGAAGAGTGCACATGCAGGTCAAATGCAAGTTCAATTCGAACATCAATCCAGTTTCTTTGGTGTGTGTGTGTGTGTGTGTGTGTGTGTGTGTGTGTGTGTGTGTGTGTGTGTGTGTGTGTGTGTATTAGAGAGAGTTTGTGTGTGGCCTTTGAACTTTTTTCTGGTGTTCAAACACTTTTATAATTCACGGGTCAAAAATGACCCATAAGACAATCCCAGTACCCTGCTGGTGTACAGTCCACATAGAAACATAAACAAAAACAAAGTATCACTTTTTCTAATGATGGGGTCCCTTTAGGAAAAGTCACAAAATTTCAAGTTGGAAAAAGATAGTGTAAGGTATTTCTTCTACAGCTAAACATGGTAATGGGTCACTTTTGACACGCAAGACAACACAAGGGTTAAAGCACAAAATACATATTTCAACCAAACACAAACTGTCAGACTATGATTGAATCACACAGGAGTGAGAAGAACTTCCTGAAACAGAAACCATTTATTTGATTCGAACTTGTGTAATGTAGCTGGCCACCAGGGGGCAGGCAGCTATGTTAAGGTAGCTCAGACCACATTGAGGGCGTTTTTCGTGGTCAAGTCCTGACACGCCCATTTCTTTCACATCAAGCACACAGAAAAGTCAATGGTCAGCTCCTGTCTGAAGGAGGACACAGCTCCCACTCACAACCAAAGAGCTTCATCACTTTTGTGCAGACTCCTTCTTCCTCTCCTGGCTCCTGTTTTTCAACTCCTTCAGCCCCTCCTGGATCTGCTCCACGGCCTCCTGGTCTTCTGCCTGCCGCGCCAGACCGAGAGCCTCCTGGTAGACCCGCACCGCTTCCTCCAACCGGCCTGGCCAATCAGAATGTAGCATCACTCACTTCACCTGGCCACCTGACAGCCCCTGTGACCTTCTCCTCACCTGTGTGCATCAGAACACCAGCCATGTTTCCCAGCAGGACGTGCTGGTCCGGGTGCTCAGCAGTGCGGCCCAGTTCCACGGCCTGCTGGACCAGCGCCAGGGCCTCGTCATGGTGACCCTGCAGGTCCATGATGGTGGCCAAGTCGCTCATCAGCACTAGGGTCTGGCAGGGGACAGCACAGAGACACACCTGGAACACCTGTCTTGCTCCCCTGCTGCGTCCCACTTACTCTTAACTGTCCTTTCAGAAAAGAAAACTCTGGCCCAACCCCACCAAGTTCCATGCCACGCCTACATCCTCTAACAAACAGCCGTAGGACGAAATGGGTGTGGCCGCAACTCGTGGCTGGGTATGCGCTTACCTGTGGGTGGGCGTCGCCCTGCTCCTGTCGGCAGATCTCCAGAGCGCTCTGGTAGTCCTGCCTTGCCTGGTCCAGGCGCAGCGTCGACGCTCGGTACCGGGCTCTCGAGTCCAGACACAGGCCTAGCAGGAGGCGGGTCTCCTTCCTAAGAAGCTCCTCCTCCTCTGAGGACAATCGCAGCGTCAGTGCGAGGAGAACTCGCTGCACCTGAACGCAAGACGGAAGCAGGACTCACCTGTCTGCTCCTCCGCAGGGATCGACTTCTGTTTTTCCAGTTTGGCTTCCAGAGAGTCTGTGCAGAACCTGAAACCGTGCTCGGCAAGCTCCGCCCTCACACACACACACACACACACACACACACACACTCAGTCAGTTGTCTGACAGGAGAATGAAGTCACAAACTAGTAGGTGTTTCAGCATCTCACTTCTTCTGCTCGGCATAGATGGCGGCCAACTTCAGAGACATCTCAATGACAGCGTTGTTGTCCTGGAAACAGTCAGGAAGACAGTGAGGATGCTGGAGTCACTCGCACACACACGCACACACACACACACACACACCTCTGGCGTTCCCCTGGACAGTAGGAAGCTCATCGCTGCCTTGAAGAGTTTTTCAGCCTGTGGCAGACGAGAGACGCAGGTGAAGAGACGCTCTGCTCACCTACCTGCATTTTCACTCTCAGCCTAATGGTGTCACCACTGACACACAGCACACACAGGCCTTGTTCAGACTGCCAGACAAAATCCGAATTTTAGCCCATACAGATTGAAACCGGATGGCTCTTTTGTAGTCTGAACAGTCACAAATCACATGAAATCAGATTTTTGCCAGATGGATTGAAACCACCTTCTGGAGGTAGTTTCACAGATGCGTCTCAGCCTGAACAGCTCCAAACACATGATGGGTTTTGACTGTCCGTGATGTCACTCTGCGCGACGCGAGACCCAATGCGCCAGCCCAGAGAGCGTCATTCCAGGTGCGGAGCTGTAACGTAAGGGAGCAGGCAGAAGAAGTAGAAAACAGCAGTCCCTGGACAAAGGAGGAAACTCATTGCCTCATCAGTGTGTGGGGAGATACTGTAGCTCCATTCAAGCCAAGCTCCAGGGCATGTATTGCAACAAGTGCCGCTGTCGCAATTCTATGACGTCACACACTACACGCTGCGCTGGACGACGCCTCCATTCCGACATCGTTGCTACAGCAACCTGTCAGGTGGGTCAATATTGTAATGTCGCCCCGTCAGAACAGAGCCAGATCCCATATGGACATTTGCTAAAAACAATGTGGACAGTCATCCCTAAAAATTGGATTTGAGAAGGAATCTGATTGGAATCAGATTTGCCTGCAGTCTGAACGCAGCCACAGACAACCAAGGCCGAGCAGGCAGTGGACCAAACTCACTTCATCCAGCTGACCCTGGACGTACGCCAGGTTCGCCATCTGAGAAAAAAAAAAAACACAAGGGGGTCAGGGGTCGGTGGTTTGGGGGGGGTCAGCAGTAACACGAGGTCGAGAGTCAGGACTCAGGAGACGGGTTCACCTGGCTGTAGGTGTAGATGATGGCCTCGTGGTTCTTGGTCTGATGAGCCAGTACGACAGCCTGATGGAGGAAGCCAGATGCAGCCTGCAGCTGACCCCGGGACACACTGAGCTGAGGCACACACAGGCGTCAGCGCGGCAACGGTCGCACAGAGCTGCAGCAGGTGCACTTCCTGTTACCTTGGCCTTCTTGAGTAGCAGCATCATCTCGTCCTGTTTCCGCTCTAATTCATCTCTTTGATCCTCGTCAGAGCTGCCGAACAACGAAAGAGCAGCTACACCCACACACACACACACACACACACACACACACACATAGACAAACGCTGAGAACTTCACTGCTCTGGTCTGAAAAATAACAAAATGACTGCCAAATGATAGCTTGACGTACCGACGGCGGCCCACATCAGACTCCTCCCTCCTCTCTGTGTCTTCTCGACGACTGTAACAGGGACTCTTTGCTCCACAGTGACACATGTCTGCAGCCTGACAGTTCAACCAAGCAACAGGGCAAACTTTATTAAGTGTGCCAAAGCATGCAAATTCCCATATTGTTATTAATGATCCAAAAGCCTCCAGACATCCACATAGCAGCTTAATTTGCCCTCAGTTTACATCCAACTGGTAAAACAGGCTGTGCTTGATTTTCCACATGTATGCTCTCCTACAATGGCAAAAAAGGCTTCTGATTCTGATTTAGAGCTGACTAACACCTGAACAGGGGTGTGGTTAACAATCTAGGAACAGTCTCCCATATGCAATAAATGTAAAACATACAAGGGGACATTGCTTCACTCTTTGTGGGCGTGTCCAAAAAGTCAACCATTTTGGGAGAAAATATTTGGTTTTCTGTCTGGAACACCTCTCTGAAAGCAGATCCACTTATAAGTGTCTTAGGAGCCACACTGAATAGTACTGATAAGTTCCAATTCCAAGCAGTTCAGTTTATTGTGGCATTAGCTAAAAAGTCAATTCTTCAGAAGTGGAAAGAGGAGTCAGGGCCCACTTTTGAGATGAGGATTTGGGAGAGCTCAGATATCATCTAATCACGAAAGCCGAGTAATTATTATTTTTTTTTTCTCTTAAATGCAAATTTGGTTTGTCGTTGCCCTACGTGCCTAATTATCTTTCCTCTGTGAAGAGGAGTTCACGTTGTGCCTGACATCCAAAACCAAAACTCTCTCAAACTAATGTGAAATATTTGCCTGTAAGTAAGCAATGTTTGTCTGTGTTGTTCTCGGTTTGTTGTTGACGTTATATATATATTATTATATATATTTTATATTTTTTATATAATTTTATATTTTTTATATATTCACCTATTTCATTATTATTATTATTATTGTTGTTTTTGTTGTTGTTGTTGTTGTTGTTGTTATCCTTTTTTTATTGATCCACCTTCTTTCTGTGACAAACCTTCCACTCTTGTACTTAGTTTGACATTACAAGAATTTGTGTAGATAGTAGGGAAGGGACGGAGGAGTACTCTTTAGGTTATTGTGGTTAACTCTAAGGCTGTTTACCCTGCCTTGGTTGTTTTGTTTCTTTTCTCTTTTTTTTATGAAAAAAATCAATAAAAATACGATTGGAAAAACAATCTAGGAACGGGACCAGTGCCGTTTGTGACATCACAAAACAGGTGACTGAGGCAAAAGTATATCTTGTAGCAGAAGTAAATTGTCATTGCTGACAGGAGAGAGACACTGGTTGCTGGTTGCCCCGGTGGTGAAACGTGGAGGAAATCTTTCACATGTTTTCTCACAACTGTCCACCAGATGTCACGGTTTGACTCTTCTGTGTCGGCGTGAAGGCATTTGAACTGAGTGACCACAAAGCAAACAAGGAAAAGACAAACAGCAAATATTTGTCTGTCCGCCTGCCTGCCTGCCTGCCTGCCTGACTGACTGACTGACTGACTGACTGACTGACTGTCTCTCTGACTGACTGACTGGCTGGCTGGCTGGCTGGCTGACTGACTGACAGGTGATCTGGGTCAGGAGGACTCACCTCCCGGCTGAGATGTGTCTCAGCTCGCTCCACCTGCAGCAGAACCGGGACCTCATCAGCTGACCGACAGTCCGCCGCACGCAGGGAGCCGCCATCTTCACTGTTTACATAACGAACGGAAACACGTGACTGTACTTGGCGCCTTCAAAAGAAAATCGGCGGAAATAGGCAAGAGTTATTTTCGATATAGTTCACAGACGTTTATACACTGGATTCATTTTACAGGAACGTTCGACCGAGCACACTTATGTTTTTGATATTACATTTGCTGCTATGATTTTCATTCTGTGAGTTTCTAAATTAAGAGTTTTATCAGGTAAAAACAGATGATCGTCAGCCACACCCTGATTGGTCAGCCTGAATCCTGGACTTTGGTCTTAATTTCAATAATAATCTGATTTGGCACCCTGGGCGTCTCTGTGTTTTTTATTTGTTAACTCATAAACAATAAAACAAAGAAAATCAGCTGTGTTCAGTCATCAATTTCAATTACACGTTGAAATTTGGTCAAAGCATCAAGGTAGATGTGTTTATGTGAACTGAGCGAAGCTACACTGAAATCAAGTTGTTATAAGGAGCATGAAACCCCAAACACTCACCTAGTCTTTTCCCACTTGGATGAGAAAAATCTGTAGGACTTAAATAATAATTTAATGTAGGTCTAATCACTAGGAGTGACCTCTTCAAGAATGACAGACCCATCAAGACCTAATCATGTCATGTCTGTCTCTAGCTCTCTTTCAATTCAAATTGAAGACCTTTGTTGGCATGATAAAAATGACAGGGAGAGGAAAAGAGTGCCTGGCTGGGAAGTCAACCCTGTTGGAGATTTGGTGAATGTCAAACGTGCAAAGCTGCTGTTGGTGCTCTTCCCTTGAAAAAGGTCTTAAATATTCTCTTCGTAAAAAGAAAGCTGCAGCCCCGCAAGTGATCAAATTCCTTTTCACCGGGTTCAACGAAAACCAATGCACACGGTTGGAGGACATAGTGGCTTAGCTGTGTGTTCTTACCATAGTGATGTGCACAATGAAACTCTAGGGGAGATCCAATGACCAAAGCAGCGAAGAGACGACCGGCTTGTATATTGCCTTTAAAAATCTGATTATTAACAGTGACTGCTGGGAGAAGTTAATTGTGAATTAGGAAGCTTGGAAGCTATGTTCTTGTTTTCAAAAGAAAGCCCAGGCTCCAGGTTGTGAACGGACACATTCTGCAAAACCAAAGTAATAACAGGGCGTAGGTTGTATTTTGGCCGATGGCATTTTGTTGGTTGCACAACCGGCCTGTCAAGACAGGCAAATGCTGCAGGCTATTCCGTGCCGACAAAGGCACGACATGATTGGCGGGTGAGTGCTGATTGGTTGGATGTTGGAGATGGCTTGTGCATAAAAGAGAGTTGGAAGAAGAAGGAAACCCTCTTCATCAAACTCAGTCACCTGGAGCTCTGTGCCAACAAGTGACACGGTAAGAGTCATTTTCACCTCCTGATCTTTTCAAGAAATCCTTTCTGCTCATCTTCACCGTGAACTTTTCACCAAAACCAGACGAAAGCAAGAAATGTTTTTTATTTAAACTTGATTAAAAACATTTTTTCTCAACGTTAAGGAAAGATTCTATTACTACTTGCTCAAATTTAAAAGAGAAAAACCGTGAGTTGATGTAATAGAGTGAAATGTGTCGAAATTAAGGCAATGTTGGGTAAGCGGTCCCAAGTTTCGGGACACAACATTTCTTTCCCTAGGAAGAAATAGGCAAAACCACGCCCCAAACTCTTTTGATTGGTCCACGCAATGTTTCTTTTCTACTTCTGGGTCATCTTGCTGATTTCCCATCGAGTTCGCTACATGCACCACCGTCGGTCACCGATGCATGCAGTTAACAAACTCAGGTGTTTTGCCAACTTTGTCATCACGTAGAGTTGTCAACACTGCAAGTGGCCAGGAAAAAAGTACAAATGATTAACAAAGCAGAATTGAAAAGTAAAAACATCAATCAACAAAAACATTTAAAACTTCACCATAAGAACGAACCACTCTAAAAACAGTGCGGACTTGAATAACAGCACTAAAATTTAAAAACAAGAGTGAAGAAATTGAGTTGTGCTTTCTGTTTTCCACAGACGCTAAATATTGTTTAAAGTAAACTGTTGCCTATAGCATGTATCGCAAGGATAATCAACATGATTATCCTCCAGCCACCAAAGGTGGCGCACTCAAGGTAGAAGTGAGAGACTTTGTAGCAACCACTCAAATAAATATGGGGTGTGAGTTCCTCCGAGGGAAAAAAAATGTCGTGTCTGTGACAGCGTCAACATCAGCAGGAGGAGGAAGATTTTAGGCCAGGACCAGTCTGGCCGGTTAGACTAGAACTCAACTGGGTGGCGTCCTGCTTCTTCTTTAACCAGCGGCACTGTAGCTCACCACGTCAAAAGCAACTAGTTTAAATTTCAGGAACATTAAAATGCTTTATAATTCCTTTCTTTTTTTAAATTGATTCATTCTGATATTTCCAAAACGTGTGTGTGTGTGTGTGTGTGTGTGTGTGTGTGTGTGTGTGTGTGTGTGTGTACAGTCATGCCTAAGGAAAAGGCTCACATTAACATTGTGGTCATCGGCCATGTGGACTCGGGGAAGTCCACCACCACCGGTCATCTCATCTACAAGTGTGGAGGCATCGACAAACGGGCCATTGAGAAGTTTGAGAAGGAGGCCTCCGAGGTCAGACTGGCATCAGTGAAAACACAACAGTCACAGTGTAACAGCACAAAACCAAACATCACAGATCACCTCCACAGTATGATCACTAGACAAAGACCACAACAGCTACATAACGGGGTGACACCGGTGCAGTGCAGTCACAGTCATCAGGTCGACATGGTCTTGCATTTTCTAAAGGTGAGTGTGACTCACTGCCAGGCATCCGTTTGCTATGCTTACAGATGGGAAAGGGCTCCTTCAAGTACGCCTGGGTGCTGGACAAGCTGAAGGCAGAGCGTGAGCGCGGGATCACGATCGACATCGCCCTCTGGAAGTTTTGCACGGAGAAATATTACATCACTATCATCGACGCACCAGGACATCGTGACTTCATCAAGAACATGATCACTGGAACCTCACAGGTGATGCTGTAGTCAGTCACAAACTGAATGTGTCCCTTGTTGTCATGTTAACAGATGGACAACAGACGTCGCTAACTGTTGATGTTGCTACAGGCCGATTGTGCCGTGCTGATCGTGTCTGCCAACACTGGAGAGTTCGAGGCAGGGATCTCCGCCAACGGTCAGACCAGGGAGCACGCTCTGCTGGCCTTCACGCTGGGCGTCAAACAGCTGATTATCGCCGTCAACAAGATGGACATGGCGTCATACTGTGAACCCCGATTTCTGGAGATTCAAAAGGAGCTCCAAGGCTACGTAAAGAAGGTCGGATACAACCCGAAGAAAGTGCTCTTTATTCCAATCAGCGGATTCCATGGTGACAACATGATTGAGCGCTCGGATAAGGTAAGTGACATCACTTCCTGTCCCCTTGTGAACTCTTCACCCTCCTGAAGTCCCTGGAAGATGTTTTTTGTGAAATTGCTCTTGTGTCTCCTCAGATGCCTTGGTACAAAGAACTCACCTTACTCCAAGCCTTGGACACCATTGAGGAACCAAAACGACCCATCGAAAAACCTCTGAGGCTCCCTCTGCAGGATGTCTACAAGATCGGAGGTTCCTTGTGTTGCCCTTTCTTCTTATGGAGGTCAAGAGTCAGTGTGTGAGTTTGAATGTCGCTCTCCTTTTTGGATCCAGGTATCGGGACAGTGCCGGTCGGCAGGGTGGAGTCAGGGCTGCTGAAGCCCTCCATGCTTGTGACCTTTGCCCCTGTGAACATCACCACAGACGTGAAGTCAGTGGAGATGCACCACCAGTCACTCGCAGAGGCTCAGCCAGGAGACAATGTTGGCTTCAACGTCAAAAATGTCTCAGTCAAAGATATCAAGCGGGGTATGGTGGCCGGGGACTCGAAGAACAACCCTCCTGCCGGTGCAGCGGACTTTACTGCTCAGGTTGGTCTCTTGGGTCCCTTGGAACCTTGGACCTGCAGCCTTGCTCTTCTGCTCAGCGTTTCAAGTTCTGTGCAAAACAAAAACACAACTTTCAGCATGTTAATGAGACCCCAAAACTCTGGGCCAGTGGTACAACCACAGTGTGGGCAAAAAACTGGATGGGTGCTAATTATCTGCTGTGACTGGCTCTTCTCTGCTTCCAGGTGATCATTCTGAACCACCCAGGTCAGATCCATAACGGCTACCAGCCAGTATTGGACTGCCACACTGCTCACATTGCCTGCAAGTTTGCAGAGATCGAACAAAAAATGGACAGGCGTTCCGGAAAGAAGCTGGAGGATAATCCCAAGAGCATCAAATCTGGAGATGCTGCCATTGTGTTGCTGATACCCTCCAAACCCATGGTGGTGGAGCCATTCACGGACTACCCAGCACTGGGTGAGTCCAGGGTTAGACTCTAATTACTGCCAACGCTTGAAGAAGGAGGGACTGAAGTGTGTGTTTTTGGTTGTGTGACTACAGGCCGTTTCGCCGTCCGTGACATGAAGCAGACAGTGGCGGTCGGCGTGATCAAAGCAGTCACCAAGCAGAAAGAAGATTCAAGCAGCATGAAAGCGAGCAAGACAAAGAAGAAGTGATGTCACTTCTGACAGCCACTGTGTTGTGTCCACTCATCAGTTTACAATTAAACTGTCTTTCAACCAGTGACCAATAAAAGTTTCTGGATCAAACTTCTTTGACTTTTCTGCTGCTGTCTTTCATAAACAGGAAGTTTGACAGGAAGTCGGCTGTGCATTCGTGCGTGTGTGTGTGTTTGAGTGAGTGTGAGTGCGCTTGTGCGTGTGGCCACAGGTTGTCACGCCACATTGTGCTGCTTAAATATGCAGTCACGCAATGTGGTAAATTCCTGTTTTCACAACGATCATAACGTGTGACAAGGAGATTGTTGAAAAAAAACACAAAAAACCCCCCGCCACAACCAACCAAACCATCATCAACATCTCTGACGGCTCCTCAAGCCAAAGGGACTCCACAGCACCTACAATTGGTCCAGGATTATTTTACGGGTGTAACATTGAGAGCAGTGTAATTCTCACGTTGTGCCTGTTGAGGCTGCTGCCATTCCAGCCAGAGGCCCAAAGCTCTCTGGTGGTTCAGAAAACCTTCGCCAGTCGCTGGCCACTGTGCTGGTCACCAGTCAGCACAGCTCTCACAACCTCTCAGATTCTGTGCTCCAATCTAAGGAGACTGCAGGTCACAAGAAAACAGCAACCTTGCTGTCAGACAAAAGTTCCTGTTCCTCCTGTGGATGGAGGAACCTGTTCTTGACATGCACTGTCCTGCAGTGGCAGGAACAATGGGGAGCACATGGCCAGTCACAAGCATTAAAAGTATTAGTACTCGGGGAGGTTAGATCACACAATGATTCCCAAGCTAGCACGTCTGCTGCTCCTCAAATCCGTCAGGGGATGGGTCAAATATGGTGGACAAATTTCATATCCTTTGCAATGTGACAATCAGTGGAACTTTGATAAACTGGCAACTTGTCCAGGATGTCCAGGGATATTGTATAGACAAACCCCCACCACTCTCAGTGCTGGAAAAAAAAAACAGTATACAAGATGGATCTCAACAGGAACATTTTCTCATCAACCACAGGAGGAAAGTGAAGAGTGAAAACTGACAGAAGAAAACAGGAGTGGAGTGTCTGTATTGGCCAAGCACGAGTCAGCTGACCGAAACCACCCCCTCCTCTGTGGCAGCGCTTTGAGTGGATGGAGATGTGTAGATGGCATAACAGCTCCGCCTTCTCCAGACTCTCTCTTGTTTTGAGTGTGAGTTCAGTAGTAACGGGGAGAAAGAGCGAGACGCTGCATCGCACTGTGAGTCTTCCTGAGGGATGTGTGTGTGGATGTGTTAAAACTCTTTAAGTTGTGTGACTGGACTACATTTTCAAGTATTTGATGTTTTTTGTGCTAAAAATCTGAAAAAGCGTTTTTAATCAATCATATTAATAACTTAATAATACTGTGCACTGCTAGGTAAATACATATATGTATATATACACATATTTATGTGTATACATATTTATTTATTATTTGTTTTATTGATTTATTGATTTATTTATGTGCGCGCACACACACACACACATATATATATAGTCAGCCTTAATATTTCTATTTAATATTTCCAATTTTTCCAAATTTATTCAGACATCACAAGAGTAATACAAGTTACCTTACAAGTTATCTACATATATATACTGTATATATATGTATATATGTATACATATGTATATATATACATGTATATATATATATATATATATATATATATATATATATATATATATATATATATATATATATATATATATATATACATACATACAGAGAGAGAGAGTGAGAGAGAGAGTGAGAGAGAGAGTAAAAGCTGCTATTTAACATGTTTTCTCTGTAATAGAAATTTTGAATTTTTTGCCCATTTTTACATGAAATGCGGCAGCAGGAAACTGAAGAGACTGAGAGACTATATCAAAACCACAATAACAACTTGTCACAGGACGGGTGTCAACACTCATGACAGAGAGAGGAACAGAGAGAGAAAGAGAGAGCGAGAGAGAAAGAGAGAGAGAGCTGACAACACCACTCCACTCCAATGTCAGTGATCAGCCTGTGGGAGAAGATCAGAGTACCAGTTCACACTGTGATTTCACACAGCAATGTCAAAGCAGCCTGAAGTCAGTGTGACGTCACATTGTTTCAGCTATGTGATTGTGTCTCCTGTATAGGTCACTGTATGAACCCCTGGACAGAACACACAGCCTGATCAAGGGGACTGCCATGGATGACAACATGACGATCTTCACCACAGAGGTAACAAACCCCATGTCCATCTGAAGGTCAGACCTGCTCTTAGACCCAGTGCAGATTTGTCCAGGTGACTCCACGTGTCTGGTGTTTCCTGACAGGACCCGTCCAACTTCAGCATCTCAACCTTCACTGACGAGGACTATGACTACCCCGATCTGGTGTGTGACCGGCAGTCGGTGCGGCTCTTCCGGAGCCACTACGAGCCACCTTTGTTCTGGGTCATAGCCCTGGTGGGCGGGCTCGGTAACCTGGCCGTGGTTTGGATCTACCTGAACTTCCAGCGGCGGCTGAAAACCATGACGGACATCTACCTGCTGAACCTGGCGGTGGCCGACCTGCTCTTCCTCGTCACGCTGCCATTTTGGGCGGCCGAGGCGTCCGGCGGTTGGAGCTTCGGCTTTGTCCTCTGCAAGGTCAACGCCTCCCTCTACAAGGTCAACCTGTTCAGCAGCATGCTGCTGCTCGCCTGCATCAGCGTCGACCGCTATGTGGTCATCGTGCAGACCACCAAGGCTCACAACTCGCGGGTGGAGCGCCGCCGCTGCAGCACAGTGGTGTGCGTGGGGGTGTGGCTCGTGGCCTCGTTGCTCGCCGTCCCGGAGCTCATGTTCGCCACCCCGGCCGAGGTGGACGGCCAGCGGTACTGCAGGATGGTCTTCCCATCCGAACTGGGCAACCGCAACAAGATTGTGATGCTGTCGCTGCAGGTGACCATGGGCTTCTGCCTGCCCTTCATCGTCATGGCCTTCTGCTACAGCGTCATTGTCGCCAGGCTGCTCAAGACGCGCAACTTCCAGAAGCACAAGGCCATGCGGGTCATCCTGGCCGTGGTGGCTGCCTTCATCGCATCTCAGCTGCCCTACAACGGCGTGCTGGTGGGGCAGGCGGCGCAGGTCTCCAACACCACTGCGGCAGACTGCGAGGAGGTGAAACGCTTCGACATGGCCGAGCAGGTGCTGAAGGGTGTGGCCTACACGCACGCCTGCCTCAACCCTTTGCTCTATGCCTTTGTGGGTGTGCGCTTCCGCCGCGATGTGCTGCAGCTGCTGCGCATCTGTCGCCGCCGGCCAGCCCACAAGGTCCAGTTCAGGAAGTCGCCCCGGAGCTCCACCAGAGCGTCGGTGATGTCGGACAGCGAAACATCGCAGGCCCTGTCGCTGTAGCCGAGCGGCGATGCCAGAAGACGACATTGTCGCCTTCTTTTCTGTCGGGACCTTCTGCTCATGCTTCAGTAGTTTTTTTCTTTCGGGTTTATTTCAGAAGCTTTGTATATGATGAAAGTGGACAAGGAGATTTCTGTGTCGGCGAAAGAGGGAAAGGAAAAAACACTTGTCATCATTTGACCCCTCTGTTTTTATTAGACGCTGAATCACCCTGCTTTAACAGGAAATGCATCACACCACAAGTCATCTGACTGGAGTGTGATCGGCTTCTCCATCAGCACTTTGTTTACGTGGCTGCCGCTAACGGATGCTAACGGACGCTGCAGGAACAACCTTGGTGGTCTGTGGTTTTGTTTCTCTGAATGTCTGTCTGACCGATAGTGTGACAAAAAACATTAAAATGCCTCCAAGGTCTGTGTGAGTGTGAAAAACAGGAGGAAGTTTATTGCGCACGCACGCACGCACGCACGCACGCTGCTGTTCTCACATCCTGTCTGTGTCTCAACGTTTGTTCTGCAAAAAAAAACCACACACACACCAACACAGAAACACCGATGTGTGTGATGAGCAGTGTGACAACAAAACAGGAATAGCTGGGAGCAAGTAGACAGACAGACAGACAGTGCAGGATCTGTCTCAGAACAGGTGTCATCGTTAGGGCTTCCGAATGGTAAACAACTCACTGGTGCACGTTATAAATACCTAGGATGGTGAATGACTACTTCGATTCTACAGTCGCAGTAGCTCCAACTGACGTACACACAAAGACACACAAAAAACACACACTGGCTGAAATGGTGGACAGTTATTATGAGACTTTCGGGTTGAAGGGAAACACAAAGCAGGAGTTGCTTTTCCGTCACAGTCAATGAGGCAGCGGCCGTGCGGTCACATCTGTCAGATGGTGGGAAAGTTTCACCGGCCGACTGACGTGAGCCACATCCTGCTGAGATTGGACCGACAAGCTGCGAGCGTGACGACACTCCCTGGTTCTGCGCCTCCTGCCTTTGATGTCTGCAAGCAGCTATGTTATCTCTGGTAACTCTGGTTTCAGTCTGAGAGACACAAGAGGGGTTACTGGAAACTGAACAGCAAACAGCTGAATCAGTGTGTGTGTGTGTGTGTGCGCGTGTGTGTGTGTGTACGTATGTGTGTGTGCATATATGTGTGTGTGTGTGTGAGAAGACAGTTTTTGACAGCTGAAAGGAAGGCTCTCAGAACGGTGGCCTCAAACTAATGACTGTAAACTGCACAAGCGTTATGGATGAGGACGGCAGAACAAACTTCTGCCAGTCCTGCAGGTCACATGTCACCGTGGAGGTGAGTAAAACACCTGAAGCCTCACAAACATTCATCGCACCTCCATAAAATGACACGACATGCTAACCTACAAGCAAAGGAAGCGGTTAGCTTAGCACAACCACACTTTTCACTGACACCGTTCGATTCCTCTGCTGCTCGACGCAGAGACAAACCTTGTCTTCACGCTGCAGGTTTATGTGATGGCCGGAAATGCAACGCAGGTGTCCAGCAACTGCAGTAGAGTGGACAGAGTTGATTATATTTACAAAACAGCAGCTGCTGTCAATTTTGAAGCGATGACACTCAGACAGATGGATGTTTTAAGTGTCTCAATCGATCCCTCTAAACATACATAAACGTACATACACGCTTTACGCTGTTACATTAAACGACTCCCCGTTAAAACAAACTTTTGCTGTGATTGAGTGATTTGTGTGGTGTGGTTATATCATGTACACAGTTTTGTGTGTGTGTGTGTGTGCGCGTGCGTGTGTGTTTCTGTGTGTGTGTGTGTTTTCAGGAGCCTTCCTGACCCTCGGCCCCTCGCTGACTCAGCACTGCGTTTCCACGGGGACAAAGGCTTCGACAGAGCAGCAACACAAACAAAAGGCAGCCATGTTTCCAGAACGCCGTCCTCCCATAAATCCCGGCGGTGAGCAGCTCTGAGCGGTTTGACACCAGGAGCTGCGAGCCTCAATGCCTCTCCCCCGACGCCACTCGTCCTTCCTCGGACAGCCGTCCTCCGAGCGCCCAGCCGCCGCCGCCGCCTGCGCCCGGATCGGCTCAGGCGGGGCTGCCGCTCCTCGTGGCGTCTACGTAGGCTCCGCTGCTCCAATGGGCGGTGCCTCTTGCCTGGGGACACGGGTGTCCCGTCGCGCTCTCGGCATCAGCAGCGTCTTCCTGCAGGGGATGAGGAGCAGCGCAACTCCGGTGCTACCTCGCGCCGGGGAGCGGGCGGCGGGCCACGTTGCCACAGCGGCGGGACTCAACAGCTGCCTGATGGAGTACCGGGACAAGGTGCGAGCACTGGAGCAGCTGAACCAGCAGCTGGAGGAGCAGATCCGCCTCTGCTTGGACCGCAAGGCCTCCAGCGCCGGCGCCTGGGGGCCCCTCCGCCGTGACTGGGAGGACGTCTACAGGCAGGTAAGGACCCACTTCCTGCCCACGCCATCCTGGGGTGACATGCAGACGCCTCAGATGTCTTCACTTCCAGGGCACACAGGCTTCACCAGGCTACACAGCCTGTCAAGTGTGGAGTTCCACTGGAAAGGCCCCCCAAGTTAATCACAGTGTTCATTGTCGCCTCTTTGGGACCCGCCAAACTTGAAGAAATTATATTCATTGCGAGTAAGAAAATAGCTGTATTTCATCAGTTTCTTCTGTGTTTTCACAATAATTTCAGCAAAGAGCTAAATAATGTGGGGCTTCAAAGACAGATGTTTAGTTGTCACACTTTAGTTCATTTTCATTTTACATTAAAGCACGTTTTCTACATATCCCATGATATGATTTTTCTATGAGGTGGGTCACCAAAACACTCCATCCATCTGCTCCTGCACCAGCACCCTCTGTCAAATTTTAGAGCCCATTGTGGCCCACCAATCAAAAGGTTTGCCCACCCCTAGCTTCCATGGAAGGGGAGGGGCCAAAGGTGATACCGCAGCCATCCACCAGGAGGTTTCTACATAGTTCTTTACGGGTGATAACTGTGGTAAATGATGAGGAAAGCCCACGCTACTGCTCCACCGCCACTCAAACACCTGCTTGAGGCCAAGAATGCGCGTGTGCTGGCCCCCGGTGTCGACTCTCGTTTTCTCATGTCCCGTGTTTTCTGCAGGTCAGTGAAGCCATCCTGGACAACGCCCGACTGATGCTACAGACAGAAAACATCCAGGCCAATGCCGAGGACTTTAAGGACAGGTGAGAGGTTACACACACATACAGACAGACACACACGCACACAGTGTGACTCAGTGGCTGAGAGAAGAACCTCCCACTTTCCTCTTGCAGATATGAGAACGAGCAGCCATTTAGGAAGGCGGTGGAGGAGGAGATCAGCTCGCTCTACAAGGTGATCGATGACGCCGGTCTGACGAAGGCAGAACTGGAGCAGCAGATGGAGAGCATGAGGGCGGAGCTGCGCCACCTGGAGCACAACCACGAGCAGGTTCCTAAAACACTGACACGTGTTGCTTCGCTCCGTCCAACCTGCTCTGCTGAACTGTCCCTGCATGTTCCCGCCCGACAGGATGTGCGAGTCCTGTACAACCAGATGGCTGGACGCGAGGTGGATGAACCTGATGCTCCCATTGAAACCAGTCTGGACCAGATCCTGGCGTACATCAGGAACCACTGGGAGAAGGTGACCGAGAGGAACCGAGCTGAAACCGACAACTACCTGGAGTGCAAGGTGGGAGTGCCGCGCCTGCTCAGGTGGCCACCGTTCTCTTCCCTACTAGCATCTCTGACGAATTGTGTGTTTGCGCGTGTGCGCGAGTGTGTGCGTGCAGGAGGCGCAGTGCGTGAGCAGCAGACTGAGTCCGCAGGAGGAGCAGGTGGAGGCGCTGAAGGCCGAGTGCAGCGACACCGGCTGTAAGATCCAGAGCCTGCAGGCCGAGATCGAATCCATCAGAGCGCTGGTAAGACCGCCCACATCCCGGTCACGTGACCACCTCGCCAACAACATTCTGCTGCCGGTATCACAATGACACGGCCCGAGCAGTGTGGGCATTTCATGAGGTTCTTCAACACGTACACGGGCAAACACCCCGATCGCGTGACCAATCGTCTGGTCACATGACTTAAAGGGCAAGTGTGTAATATTTGGAGATTTTGAAGAAGAAACAGCAACCTCAAGTGGATTCTTTTACATTCTCCCTCCCCCTCCTGAGATTGTCACAAGAGCTATGGTGGCCTGCGCACCCAAACCTGGATACCTCGTCCATCTTCTTCTTCAATGGTTTATTTGAAGACGCGAGCAGTCCCCCTAATTACGAAGCAGGCTCTCGGGCATCTGGATTGTCCACACCAGGCTTCCTTAGAAATTTGGCGGTGCAAGATGACAGCTAACTGGGATTAAGAACCTTGCTCTATGTATATTATTTTATATGCAAGTGTAGGAAACCCAAAGTAATTTTACTGTACAGCGATTACACACTATCATTGGTGTATTTATGGGCAGTATGTTAAGCTTTTACCTACAGAAAAACAATAAATCAGGCCAAATATTACACACTGGACCTTTAACGTACCGGTTTGTCCGAGGCTTGCACGCTCAAGCACGCGTCACCCTGTGTCGCCCGCACAGAAACGGGGCCTGGAGAACTCGCTGGGCGACGCGCGCCACTGGCACGACATGGAACTGCAGAACCTGGGCTCGGTGGTGGCCAAGCTGGAGGCGGAGCTCGGAGACGTGCGCGGCGAGATCGAGCAGCAGCGCCGCGACTACGAAACTCTGCTGAGCAACAAGCAGCGCCTGGAGCAGGAGATCGGCATGTACCACGGAATCCTGGACGGCGAAGAGAGACGCTTCCAGCCTGCCGAGACCACGTGAGTTAGTGATTTTCCGGAATTCCAGCTCTTTTCAGGGAAGCTGTTCTTTTGGCTCACTCACTAGAAGAGCCGGCTCCTTCGCATTCCAAGCGGCTCCGTAGATTTTTTGATACTAATATAATTTTCTGACCAAATTGTGTGTTAAAATTAGTAACTAATGTTCATGATATCAAAAATATGAAATGTCTATTATTGATACCCTCAACATGGAACACAATATATATATATATGAAAATACGAAAACAAACAACCACTCTAATCCAACTATGGACAAGTAAAAGAACACATCAACGAAACATCACAAGATAACAAAAAATTGCAAAACAAACAAAAAGCACCATTCGGCCAAAAATTTTCAGTTTAGCCAAGATTAGCATTTTAAAAAAGCATTCATAAAACAAAATGCCTTAGCTTTGAGAGATTGGTTCTGTTTCTCCTTTCAGTAATTAAAAAGAATACCATGACAAAGAAATACATACATACATACATACATACATAAACACATACGTAAACACATACATACATACATAAACACATACATAAACACATACATAAACACATACATAAACACATACGTAAACACATACATACATACATATGTGTGTGTGTTCCATGGTATTCATTATTCAGATTATCAAGTTTCTGATATTCATTTTTTTTTTTTTCACATTTCTTTATCGCACAAAATCTCCACTAAAACAAGTTCCAAATCGCTGCCAACTCTGCGACTGGATGTGTCTCGATGTGTTTTCTGATTCAGTTCTGGGATGTTTTGCATAACGTCTAACTACCTCTTTCTCTGGCCCCCTCTCTTCTCCAGCACTCTGGGGTGAGTTGCTCAGCGCCGATAGACGGGGCCACATATCTTGTCCAATCACATGCTGCTTTTGCAAAAACAAAAACAATTTGCTCCTGAAAAATAACAAGCGGCTCCCAGTCAGGAGTCGGCTCTTAGAACCGGTTTGTTCGCTAACAAGAAGAGTGATGAGTGTCCTTGACAACTGTGGCCGTTATTCACCTGTGCAGGTGTCCCAGTCTATATTCTGAACCCGAAGCAGCGTCCGGTCCCACTATGGCCCCAGACTCCAAAGACGACCCCGTCGGGCCTGAAGGTTCTCCAGGACAGTGAGTCCTGCCAGGAGCCCAGGAACAGATTGTGGTCCAGGAGAGACCTTCTGGACATCCAGTGTCTCTATACTGCAGTGCTTTCTCCCTGCGCTGCCGGCATTCACAGGAAGTGGTCGCAGCCACCTGGAACTGGTTCTCTGGACTGGCCAGAGTTTTGCTTTGGTGTTTGCAGGTTTTTTCTTGAGACTTGACAGACAGCAGCGGGTGTTGAGGATGAGAGCCCGACCTCCACGCTGCTCCGCTGCTTCCTTTTGCACCAAACACTGACCCGAAATAAAGATGGCTGCCCTGGCTCCGCCCCCTCCCACCACACTGAGCATTAGCCAACCTGTCCTAATGCCAGTGAACTCCACCTACCTGCACCTACCTGTTTCACCACAGCGTCATGTGTCTAAAGTGGGGGTTTAGGCTGGGGTGCTTCCTGTTCCTGCAGAGTGAATATCAAAATAAATGTGGTGGTTTCAGAAGGACTGTTCCTGCATAAATAAGTCAGTGTTTTTTTCTTTTCTGCATAAAACGGACACATGCTGCACGTTTTACCGTCACTCAGGTCTTCTAGAACAAAACCACCATTGGCGACACTGTCCGACGCCGATGTCGGGCCCCCTTGAGACGGTCTGCAGCGTGGCTCCAAAATTAAAATCTTTTTATTCAACTACATAAGTGAGGTGCATCTCTGGAGTCACCCACAGTGGAGGCAAAAAACATACTTCACCCTAAGTATCCGGCAAAATCACGTGGGTTGACAGTGATTGGCGGTCAACCGCCAATCACTGTCAACTTCCTGCGTGCCTGCCTCAATTCAAATCAAGATAAAGCGTGTGTGACGCTCCCTAGGGGCTGCATGTGGTAGAATTCCTATTTTGTTTACAGTACCTTAAAAACTCCAGGCAGAAAACACCTATTATTTGAATCTATTCTGATTTTTTCTTTATTTTTAAAAGAAATCAAAAAAATTACGCAACAAGGACAACTGTTAAACTTTAATCACCACATCATCTTTTGCATAGCGCCCCCCTCAGGACAGTCGAGCACCCTGCTCAGATTAAAGCCTCGTTCAGAACATCACAGGTGGAGGGCTAACAGTGAAACTAATGTTTCAGGGTGATGTGACTTGTTGCCAGTGACATCAACTTCAATGTCATCTAGTGTACACATCCAGGGATCAGAGGACAGAAGCTAACATTAGCGGCTAGCAGCGTATTTAGCCCGTCCACCTGCTAAATTTAGCATGATAGCAGACATTAAAAAATGAAAATGAGGCACCGGCTCAATGAGGCTTCAGAGCAGTCTGGTTCTCTGAAGTGATGTCTGAGGCCTGCAGGGGGCGCTGAACGATTCACTCTGGCGTCTGATTCTACATTCAAAGTAGCAAACATGCATTTCCTTTGACGCGGCAGCGACACTTCCTGTTTGACGGTCCCGCCCTGACTGAGGTCGGATCCGAGCCTTCATCCTGTTCCTAGTCAACAGCTTTGTTTGTCTTGCAGCGTCTTCCCATTGGTTAGTTCAGTCAAGGAGAGGAGTCAATGTTGAGCATGGATCGATCCACAGTGCTAGCAGCTAGCAGTTAGCTTCCATGGGGAGTGTTTTCCCCACAATCCCAGAGGCCGGGCGTCAGCGTGCAGGTCTGAGAGCTGCTTCCGTACCATTGAAGCTCATGGAGCGCCGGCCGAGGGCACCGCCTCCCCGCCGTCAGTGACGTATCAATCCTCAGCCTCTGATTGGAGGCGCTAGGCGGGCTGCAGCGGGATGCAGCCCACCCCGACCCCGCCTTCGTGGCAGATCATGGGGGCTCTCAAGGTCCAGCGGTTGGTGTCACTGTTGAACATCTCCACCGAGCTCAGTTTGTTCTGCCCCTCGTAGCCGCCCACCGCGTACAGACGACCCGACGTGGCGACCAACGACACTCTGCTGCGCCGCGTGTTCATGGCCACCAGGAGGCTCCACTGGCCCGACGCCGAACTGAACACCTCCGCCCCGCTCAGGAAGCCCGAGCCGTCGTAGCCCCCGGCCACGTACATGTGGCTGCCGAGAGCCGCGGCGCCGTGCCGGCAGCGCTTGTTCATCATGGGCGGCGCGGGGTGCCAGCGGTTGGTGTGGTGGTTGTAGTGCTCCACCTGCAGGACAAGGAGCGGCGCAACGTCTGAGATAACGGCCACGTTCGCTAAACGAGTCAAACGGAGAAAGCGTCTGGCTCCTCCAACGGCAGCGCGGTCACACGAACCGAACAGAACGGAACTCACCGTGTTGAAGATCTGCAGTCCGTCGTGGCCGCCGGAGACGAAGATGCGTCCGTCAAACATGGTCACGCCGGCGGCGCTGCGACTCGCGCTCATTTCTGTCACCACCGTCCACCTGTTGGGAAGGAGCCCAAACAGGAAGTGACTTCTCTTCTGAGACCAATGGTGCCGTTTTTGAATACAAGAAGTCAGTGGGTGGGGGGTGGGAGGTGGCGGGGGGGGGGGGCTCACCTGTCAGTCTCGGGAGAGTAACACTCCACCGAGTTCAGCGACGACTTCCCGTCGTAGCCGCCGCACACGTAGATGTGTCCGTCCACCACGACCGTCCCCATAGCGCTGAGGACGACGACATCACTGTTACCCCGGCTTCACACCGAAAGCTTAGAAAACGCGCTGTACCCTGTTCCGCCAAGCGCGTTTCCGAGCGGAGCGTCCAGCGTGGCAGCTCAATCGTTTCACGCGAAGACTGCAAAATCGCGCGACAACCCAGGTACTTTCGTGTGTATTTAAAGAAAACAACAACAGTGAAACAAAACTCTTGCCCGTCTGAACTGTGCCTAAAGTATCGCTGCATGTAAAAAAAGAATAACTGCTAAAAATAACTGCTAGCATGATACAAAATGCGGGTATTTAAAACATACATGCATCCTGTTCACTCTAGTTTCACAGTTAAAGTGAAATCAGCTTTATTATTTGACAGTGCAGAAGCCGTAAAATAGTGGCCGCCGGCCGGCTGACCCGCCGAACGCGGATGATTACCTTCGCTGGCTGTTCATGCTCGACACCCGCGTCCAGCTGTCCGTCTCGGGGTTGTACACCTCCACTGTGCTGAGCCGCGACTGGCCGTCGTATCCGCCGATGGCGTACAGCAGGCCGTTCACGACGGTCACGCCCACTCTGCTGCGAGCCGTCCGCATTGGTTGACAGCGCTCCCAGAAGTTCCCAACTGGATCAAACACCTCGACCAGGTTTAAAGAGTCACCTGAAAGAAAGAAATTCAGAACCGTTGGACCAGTCAGACCAACAGCCAGTATGTCGAGCAGTCATTGGTCGATGAGGCCCAGCAGGAAGTGAGAAACCGCTCTAATTGGGTGGCGGACTCTGGCTGAACTCAACATGGACAAGAGGCTGATGAAATGTTTCGCCGTCGTGAACTGCGGTTCAGCTCAATGCTGCTGAGACTCAAAAGTGAGGCCAGTGAGCGGCGCCACACAGGCAGTGACAACAGGCTGGGTGGGGCGGAGTCTGTCAGAACAGGTGGATCGCAGTGAGCGCAAAACAAACAGTGGCAGAGACGAGCAACAGCCCACAGAGGAGGCAAACAGACTGACTGTAAACAGGGGAGGACCTCACCTGAGCTGTTGAGCCCGCCCACTGCGTAGATGAGTCCGCTGATGGACGTGCAGCATCTTTGTCTGGTCTTAAAGGCCGGCAGGTGAGGGCGGCGTGTCGGCATCAGGTGGAAGTCTTTGGCCTCGTCCACCAGATCCCTGACGTGAGAAACAGTGCGGTGACTCAGAGAGCAGGACGACCAGGAACCCCGGAAGACCAGGTGGCTTTGAGTCTCACCTGCACTTGTGGCAGCAGCGGATGACGCCGTCCTGTTGAACTCGGTCTGCCAGGAACTGAGGTCGACAGAGAGGAAGTCTGACTTTGGACAGCAGATCCGGCAGCAGAGACTCCCGCTGGTCCCGGTCGTGATGGACCCAGGCGAGCACGGCCTCAAACACCTGCACAGGTGAAGGTGGGAACACGGTCAAGTCTGGTGGCAGCAGGTCACACTGACAAAGTCTTTGCTGGTTTGCCCAAACTCAGAAGAAGCAGCAGCGGCTGAAACAGCAGTAACAATCGCAAGTGTGCGTTGCTGCGTGAGACCAAAATGCTACATCTCAACCAACAGTCACCAACAGTCAGACAACCTGGTGTCAACCTGCTGAGGTGTTCTGTTTTCGTATTTTTTTTAACCTCAACTTATTCTACATAAGTTGTTAGAGGCAGTATCACAAAAAGCAGAGCTTTTTCCCCGCAAACTTTCAAAAGATTCTCTGGACAACCAAGAAGCAGCAACCTGGCAAGGGTCGAGCACAGTGAGAAAATCTGCTGCCCTCTGGTGGTCGCAGTGGTCACGCATCTCACCTGCTCCTCCGCCTTGACGTTGAGTTCGTCACAGCCGACCAGTTCCAGCACCTCCTCCATCCTCAGGCCTAGGAACTCATCGGACACAGAGACCTCCACGAAGTGCTGCTGCAGGAAGCTGTTGGCCGAGTCGTACAGGGTTGTGCACATCATGGTCTCTGCGAACTGACGTACGCCCAGACAGTTCTTGGGGTGTAACCTGAACTCCACACAAGAGTGGCAACCAGTTAGGAAGATGTCAGACTGAAGAGCCGCTCTGCCAGTCGAGGAGCAGATCTCAGTCACCCACCTCTCCTGCAGGAAGGAGCAGCAGGCGTCCTTCACGTTCTGCAGCTGCAGGAAGCTTGAGCCAATCAGGAGAGACTGAACATTCTGCTGGTCGATGGCCACGTGGCCACTGTATGCAAAGTTAATCAGGGCCTCCAGAGCACTGCAGGGGGAACAGGGACCGGTTAAACTGGGGTTGGACCGGTGTCACACTTGTATCACTTTTACTGTCTAGGGGAGGGCAGACTTTCTGACCGGAGGGCCACAGTGTGTTGTAAAATTTGACAGATGGGGCTGGAGGAGGAGCAGACGGATGGAGTGTTTTGGTGACCCACCTCATAGGAGGAAAAAATATATTATGGGATCTTTAGAAAGCATGTGCTTTAATGTCAATTGAAAACGAACAAAGGTGAAGTTACAACAAAATATGTCTTTGAAGCCCCACGGTATTTAGCTCTTCTTGAAATGACTCTTAAAACACTGGCAACTTAGATGAAATACAGCGATTTCATGACTTACTTAGTATCAATATAATTTCTTCAAGTTGGATGGGCCAGATTAAAAAGCTCAATGGGCCACATATGGCCCCCAGGCTGTATGTTGCCCACACCTGGTCTAGAGTCTAGACTAACAGGTTAGATAGACGGGTCAGACTGGTGTCCTGAGGTTACCTGGGGTCCATGCCCTGCATCAGGATCTCGTCCTGCTTACACTCCACCATGTCGTTGGTGAACATGGCATGGAAGTACGGGATGGAGGCGGCCAAGACGATACGGTGAGCACTGAACTTATGGTCCCCAACCTGCAGACAACGGACAGAAGTTCTCACCTGAGAGGCGGTACTTGCATGGATAACATTCTCCAGTGTGTGTGTGTGTGTGTGTGTGAGGTAGAGCTCATCTGCCGATTCAGCACAGTCGATCCTCAGTGACAGAGAGGATTGACCTGGTTAGCAGCTGATCACAATAACATCATCGCCCACTGCAGTGTGAGTGAGTGAGTGAGTGAGTGAGTGAACGGGGCTTTGGAAAGTGCTTTGGGCACCGTGAAGGTGCAGAAAAGCGCCACGAGTAGTTAGAAGTGGAATCATGTGGCGCGCTGATCAACCAATGAGTTCCTCGTTGTTTGCGGTCCCAGAGAGCGCAACAAGAAAGCGGAACACTTTTGCGATTAATACACCACAGTAATTCTCTGTTAACTTCCGGGTTTGGTCATCCACAAGGTTAGGAATGAGAAAGACGGTTTAAGGTTACTTCTTCTCTCAGTGTTTCAGCCCTCACTGTGATGCCTTCACTGCCCGACCGGTGTTCACAGCTGCTCACCCCTGCAACCCCCGTTTCTGATCCACTGATTATGGATTACCGATACACACCGGTTGTACTCGCTGCCGACCTCTACTGGACCTCACCAGAGTCCAGCCGTTCACCACGAGCGCTCCTTCAAAGTGGAGCCTTTGGGAAGTACTTTGAATTAGTCTTTCAAGGCCAGAAACACACTGATCTCCATGACAACTTGACATCTCACCAGCAACCTGCTGCCTTGCTGCAGAGCTCTCAGGTGTTTCCGGTGTACGACACTGTCACCGGTTTGATACCAATGCATGGCAAACACTTGCTGACGTCAGAGGTTTATCGGAACCGATTACTATCTTATCCAAATTAACCCACCGCTAACTCTCACTGAGTCACTGTTTCTGTTAATATGCCGTTAGCTTAGCCACCTCTGCCAATAATCCGCACAGTGTTAGCCTGCTAGCATGCTACTCTGCCTCGAACGTAGGTCAGTAATACCTTGAGTGTGACATCACAGAGTTTCCCCTGACGTCGGATCTCCTCCATGACGACATAGCCTCGAGCCGGGAGGTCGCAGACTGAGAAGTGAACTAAATCTTCGAGCTCTTCACAGAGAACGTCGCCCATCGTCAGCAAAAGCGGCGGAGCGGCGCGGATTAACCCCTCCGAGCTGCCGTACACAGACAGCTGTGGCTGAGGAGGCAGGTACATCCGGTTACACCCTTCGAAATAAAATATACTTCCGGTCATGATGAACGTCTACGACGAGAATGCCTCCGTTCTTCTGTGTAATTTGTAAAAATTATTATTATCATCATCAGCAGAGAAAAATATATAATGGTCTTGGGATGTTTTTGGGTTGTTGTTTTTTTCAAATTGAAAATTCAATTATTCAGGAAATAAAGTGTTTAGAGTGCATTAATATTAAATAATGGCGCTTTAAGAAACCTTTGAATGTAATAACATAGATATACAAATATTGGACATCTGGTGAACTTTACATGTTGTATTCAGATTTTTTCTATTTTCATTCATTTTGTGACTGCTTATTTTTGAGGCAAACCATTTAATACTGCCAACCAATCAGGTAGCAGCTAGATTAACTTTAAAAGAAAAGAGAGACACGTCCTTTAAAAAAGAAAAAAGAAAAAGTTCAATTTTATTAAAATATTTTAGAGTTGAACACCTGAACATACCATCTGTACCTGAGGAGCTTCATCTAAGTGATTGGTCGTGGTCCAAGTGCTCCAGCAGCGTTTAGACAGCGTGAAGAACACCAAATCCGTTTGAGGGGGGGTTTGGAGATGAGAATTTTTTTAGTTGTGTGCTGCAACAATTTACCAGAGCCAGAGCTCAGAGTGTCCCTGAACTCAACGGCAGCAGAATGACAACAACTTTGCTTTACATTGGGTTTTTTTCCACCTACAGTTGTTCTAATGCTTCTGTCAATCAGTGACTAGGGTGTTGGAGGAAACGGGGTGAAACCTCTATATGCTGACTGCTCATCCTGGTCAGCCTGTCGTTTTTAAGCTAGTAACCTACTTAGGTTTTAATTACTAGCGTTAGCATCCAGTCTGCCGCTGAATGCTAATTGTTCAAATGATGAGAAGCAGTGAAGGACGGGTGATTACTGAGGCAGGACAACACAAACTGCTCCTATTCTCTTCTTTTCATTGAAAACGTTTGCGGCTGAACCATCTGAGGGAATCCACAGCTCCACTGAGTCGCAGCCGTTTTCAGTTCCTGAACCCAAACTATGAGGGCGTGTCAGCAGTTGAAACCCTTCGTTCTTGGTTCGTATATGTTCTATGCCGACAGGTCGCTGTTATCAAAGCGTTCCTGGTCGTAACCCTCAGCCACCACCTTGCGTCCTCCGAACCATCGCTGGTTGAGCGCCTGGATGGCTCGGTTCATCTCAGCCACTTCACAAAACTCCACGAAGATCTTGACGATGACGTCAGCGTCGTCCTCCTCGCCCTGACGCTCCTGGTAGATGACCACACGCTTCACCTGCCCAAACTTCCCGCACTCCTCGGTGACCTCGCTCTCCAGGTTGTCGTCAATGTCGTCGGGGCCCACCATGTTCCTCAGCACCATCACAGTGGACTGATGGGGAGACACACAGACGGAACACAGTTTGATTCACGTTCACTTCGCAACCCCTGGGCAGATCCTCCATCCAGTTCAGTCACTGTGCACAGAGCTCCACAGTCGTTTCTGTCCTGCTCTAGCAGGGGGAGGACCTGTCAACATAATAACTCTTACCTCTTGCTTACGGAGCAGTTTTCTCATCACCATGCGCCTGGCGCTGCTGCCACTGATGCTCAGGTCCTCTTCGCTGAGCGCCTCCAATGCGCCATCCTGCAGCGCCTCCTGCTGTCCATCCGCCTCCTCGTCTTTCCTCTTTGCTCCGGAGGCAAGGATGGTCGCCATAGCGATTGGTGTTGCAAGCACTGGGTTCACCAGACCCACCTGAGGAAGGCTAGGTTGGACTGGGGTCACACCTGGAGTTGACAGGAAGCAGGAAGTAAAGACAGGTCAGGTGGGTGACGCTAGCCACCGGGTGCAACAGTTAAAAATTACTAAACAGTTCTGTTTTCGAGTTTGCTATAAACTCCACCCATGTGCAGGACAAATTATGATAAAGCAGAATCATAGTCGCAGTGACTCCACACATGACAATGTTTTATTCCAAACATAGGCACTCAAGTATGACAATAACTTTGACAAACATTCAAAATGAAACCCACAGAAAATGAAACATGCTTTGGGAGGGGCTTAGTGGACATTTTTACACTGATTGGACTGCTAGACGTTACTTTGTAATTGGGGTGGCGGGCCTTCGGACGTGCTAACCTGTGATCACACCAGGAGCCTGGCGAGCCATGACAGCCTGAGGAAGGGCAGCCAGCTGCTGAGAGAGGAGCGCTGGCGCAGCCAGAGCCCCGAGCATCGACGCTCCCATCGTGTCCTGAATGCAACACAACAAGTTCAGTTCCAGGTGTGCACATCTTCTGCCCGTCTGTCCTCTACTGCTGGGAGGCGGAGCTACGTGACTTACCTGAACCGTGAGCTTGGCGGCGACGGCAGGGAGAACTCCAGCTGTGGTTGTGAGGAAGGGTGTGGGCGGAGTCACGGCCTTGCCCACACGCAGGTACTGACCCCCCAGGTCAAAAAGGTTCATGGAGGCCACGGCGTCCACTACAGACTGAGGCCTCTCGTACTCTGCCCACAAAATCAGCAGAATGTTAGCTGTGTGTCTTGAGGGTGGCATTTGAGTCAATGGTGATGCTCCACCAACTTTTAAAGGTTAAGTGTGTCAAATCTGGAGATTTGGAAGAAAGGAATGGTGACATCAAGGTTAGATTTTTTGATCTAACCTTGAACACTTTTGCAAGGTTAGATCTCAGAGGGGGAGAGATCTTTCATTCTCTCTCCCCCTCTGAGCTTGCCAGTGAACTACGGTGGCCTGTGCACCCAAAATTGGGTAACTCGTCCACCTTCTTCTTCGTTGGTTTATTTCAAGATGCGAGCAGTCACCCTTAAATACAAAACATGCTGTCAGGCAGCTGGATTGTCCACACCGGGCTTGCTTACAAATATTGCAGTGTGAAATGGACCCATGCTCTGTGTATATTCTTCTATATATGGAAGTGTTCTAAATGTAGCAAAACCAAATTACTTTTATTGTACTGCGATTATACTTTTTATTAATATATTTAAGTTTTTACCAATATATTAAATTTTTACAAATATATTAAAATTTTACCAATATAAAAAGCATAAATTAAGCAACATATTTCACACTGGACCTTTAAAACCATCACCTTAGACCAATACAAACCAAACGGGTGAGAAATATAGAAGATGTGAATTTCTTGTATACAATCAGTTGACAACAAAAGGGCAGGACTCATTAGGTATCCCACAAGCAGCCACTAGGGGGCACTAATGAGAAGCACATAGTGCACTTTGGATGCTCCTTGTTTTACGCGTTAGCTCACCAATAAAGCCGTAGCCTTTGTGGCGGCCAGTCGTCGGCTCTCGAGCCAACACACAGGACTTGGTCTTGCCGAAGGCCTCGAAGACGCTCTTGATGTCGTCCTCAGAGAGGTCGGGATGGACTGAAGCCACGTAGATCCTGTTGAAGGCTCGTGACTCCTCAGCCAGCTGGTCAATGATGGGCTGAGCTTGGCCAATGTTACTGGGCCGGCCAACCTGCAAGACCCAACGGGTGGGAAAACAAGAATAGCTGAGGATAGCAAGTGCCTGCCAATAATATTCTGTTTGAAACAGGTTCGCTTGCCTGACTGGAAGGTCATTTATTCTAGCAGTGTTAGGAACGATAGTGGTGGTGGATGGTGCAAGTGTTGTCACCTTAATGTTGCGTCCTCCGAGAACAACAGAGTTCATCTGGTCCAGCGCCAGCTGAGCTGCCTCGGGCATCTCGTACTCCACAAAGGCGAATCCCTGCAGGCACAAACGCACCAGGGTGAAACAGAGTCAAGGCGACTGGGAGCACGAAGACGAGTGTCCCCGTCCCACCTTGTGTTTCATGGTGACAGAGTCCCAGGACATGTCGATGCTTTTGATTGGTCCGAATGGGATAAAGGCCTGCCGGACGGTGTCCTCTCCCAGCTCATAGTAGATGGAGCCCACGTACACTCGACACATCATTGCCAGGGCCCTCTGACGCTGAGCCGCCACCTGACACCAGCAGACAGGAAGTGGTCAGATCAAAGGTGCTCTGCACTCTGACCAGAACAACGTGTTAGCTTCCTGTCAGGAAGTCACTTCACTTACCGTCTGGAGAGGAGACAGAGCGTCACCCAGACCTATCGACAGGGGCGCCATCTGAGGGACAGACACGGTCAACACTCAGCAGCAACACAAATGGTGAACAGCAGCTGCAGCAGGTGAGAGAGTTACCTGTAAACCGGTGAGCTGCTGCTGCTGCTGAGCAAGAGTCTGTTTGCCCAGAACGCTCTTGATGCTCTGCTCCATGGCGTACTTCTTGGCCTGCAGGCAGGATAGGACAGCCAATCATAGCTCATACAGACAATCTCAGACTCAACACACTTCCAATATGCAGGCCAGCAGCGACACCTGCACACACCTTCTGCAGCGCCTCCTGCTGGTTGGGGGTGAGTAACGGGAGACCCAGCTTGGTGGAAGTGGTAGTGCTCTGTCCATTCTCCATGATGAGAGCCGGCCCTCCCTGTGGGCACCATCAACAGGTGAGGGGAAACTCACGGTGGCCTCAGCTCTGCTTCAGCAAAAGACTGTGTGCATCAATGTGGGCTGTGCAAAGGATAACGGGTCAGGCTAAGAACCCTGCCCACTGACAACATCCACGTTTAAAGAACTAAATAAACTATGGGGCGTTTGCTGGTAGACACAAGTTTGTTTTTTGTTTAAAAAACAACAACAACAACATGTTCCCCGACACAGATTTAAATGATTTTAGGAGCGTCTCTGTCCGCGGTCTTGTTGGATCGAGACTGTCTGTTTGGTTCTGCCAGCTTTACCCATTTGATCCGGTGGGACCTCGGCTAGCTAAGCTTCAGCTATCAGAGGCCTCCACAAGTCCTTTGGCGTTAGCCTCACAAAGTTTGAGAGTCAAATGCAATGATGGGCGTTGCTATGGAACGCCAAAGTCATAATATAATAAACGCAACCGGCAACTTCCCCCGTTCCCTTGTTAGCATTAGCTTAGCATGCGTGCGTGAGAGCGGAGGGTGCAGCGGGGACTGGGGACGGCTCGTACCGCGGACACTGTCACCGCCATGCAGCTCGGCTCCGGCTCTCCGCTCCTGGATTCACCGAACCCCGGTGAATTGAAACTCTTCGCTCTCCCCGACGTTTCTGTCTCTGGCGCTTTGAAACGCACAGAAGCACTTCCGGTTACGTCATTACCCTGACGCACGTTCAGAGTAAAGAAGGTGATTTTTCACCGACAAGATCAAGCGAAATACTTTTTTTTTTTGTCGAAGTTGACGTACGGAATTATGCGGCGAGTTCGTATTTTCATACGCGTTCCTAAATTCCCTCCTCTATAGGTTTTAAGTTAATGTCTTTTGTAAATATTAAATATAATAATTTGGTAAGTTATTTGATTGAGAATGGATGCATTTTGGGTTATGTTGATCTTTTTCCGCATTTATTTTTTATGCTTGGATTCTGGAACTCACATTTATACATTACACTTGATATATAAAATGCTCAATGACAGCACGCAGCTCATTTACACTTGTTGCCCACACTGTACAGCATGCTAGCAATTAACTGAATAATTAACCAATGAACTCCTAATCAGAAGTACTGAGAACGCTGAGGCCTCCACACACCATAGCTGGCTTGTTCATTAGCATCCTCTTGCGCAGCAATTGGTTGCATGTTTTAGCTTAATGCTAATGGAGTTCAAAGACCTATGACACAACACTCAAACAGTTCTTGATTAAAAATCACTGTAGAATGGTTGATAATAATTTAATTTAAACTCAACTCATTTTACATTTATAAGAGACCAAGCCCTAGCTCACAACCCTACACTGATCTGTGAACGATCAGTTATTGATAACACCCTGATCTTAATGTGTTGGTCAGTGAAACAGCTTGATTGGAGAACCAGGAGGTGACAAGTTGCCGTTGCAGCCTTGAACTCCTGCGCTATTCCAGGACACTCATGCCAAAGCTTCAGTGGAAGTAAAGCCAACAAACACAGCACAAGAGTTCCACACTGACAGCTCAGCAAGCAGGTTGTTTCTCAGAGCTGGTTCTTCATCACAGACTTAACCCTGTAGTTGAATAGACGTTGGTGGAAATGAAACACTGGATCAAAACAGTTTCAGATTGTTGGTACATTGTTACCTACTTAAGGAAAACATGTAGAAGCTCCCCTTTATGCTAATGTTTGACAGTTTACAATCAGAAAATTCTGTGACGTCAAGTTTGGTTTAGAATGTTGTATGTATATATTGTATGTAGTATGCTGAAGGAGTTGCCGCCTCCTGCAGACACAGAGGTTTAGGACTGTGGCTTTTAGAATGAGTCCACTCAGACAAGTGTGATGTTTTGAAGGACTTTCAGTCTGTTCAGGGGTCCCCTTGAGAGTCTGATGCCAACTCTCTTCAGATGAGGATTGGCTGTCACCATGAGCAGTTGATTATGAGCCAGCAGAGGCTTGTGGATCTCAGCTGCAGGCCAGGAGGCAACAAGAAAATGTAGAGAAACCCATACTGAGTAGCATAAGCTCTTCAATCTGAGGAACACTGTCACCAGTTCCGTTGACATCAGAAGGTCATAGTTCCCCGATGGCGCTTGATGTGAAATTACAGAGCCCCTATTGGGTGAAAGGTGTAAGCGCAAAGTGCTGGAAGTTTGTGGAGGGGGCTCGAGGCTTCTTCTGAAAGCCCATATTCCACACACCAGAGGTGTGAGAAGCAGGCGGGTGCTCTAGAAGGGCATCCCTCCGGAGATCTGCCGGGCCACCTGCTCGTCCTGGCTCTCCTCCTTGTCAACCCTCTCCTGGTTCCAGTCCTTTAAACCCTCTGGCAGAGTCGTGTCCTCCTCCAAGCCTCCAGTTCCTTCCACAAAGTCCTCATAGGTTGACTTCTCTGCAAACGGACGTTTGCCCAGCAGCTCCACCATGTCACTCTTATCCAGCACCTCCTTCTCCAAAAGCCGCAGCGCCACCTGCAGATCGACCAATGAACGCAGCATATTTAGCATTAATACTGTAAAAAAAATGGAATCACTTTCATGCAGAAACAAGAGGAAAACCAAAATCCTGCCCTTTGCTGGAAGCTTCCTTTAGAACTCTACCTCCAGCCGGTGAGGGTCTCCTGATCAGCAACAAACTATTGAGTCTGCCTACCTTCTCCACCTCGGCCTTCTTTTCAGTGAGCAGCTGTTGGGTTCTCTGGTATGCCTCGCTGATGAGAGTCCGGACCTCGGTGTCAATGAGTCGGGCCGTGGCTTCGCTGTACGGTTTCTCCAGAACCATCTCACCTTGCCGAGGGAGTTCAAAGGACACTTGGCCCACCTTCTCATTCATCCCAAACTGAACGATCTGCAACAGATGAGAGGAAAGAGGAAGTCAGAGCACAGACACAAAACAGGCCAGATTTTATTTTTAAAATGAGGCCGTGGACAAAAACATTCTCAGCAGTGAAGAGCAACAGTCAAAAGGGCCAGAGTGTCAGATTTAGCGCCACTTAGTGTTCAGATAGTTTCGTGACATTCTCATACACAATATGTTTCATGCCCCATCCATCCTGCTGTGACTGAACTGTGGCACTGACTCTGTCACAGCTCAAAGGTCTTTCCTTCTGATCACCCAATGATTCCTGGGGGCAGCAGTGCTGCTGCTCACTGCTCCCTCAGGGGGTGGGTCAAATGCAGAGGACAAATTTCACATCCTTAGGGATGTGACAATCACTGGTACTTTAACTTTAATCTCTCTGGACAAAAAAGGTTTGTGTTCGGCGATCTCTGACCTGTGCGTAGGCACTCTGGGTGACCTTGCGGAGGTCATCCTGAGCCCCGGTGGTGATGCGTCCGAAGAAGATCTCCTCGGCGACGCGTCCTCCCAGAGTCATACACATGCGGTCCAGAAGCTGCTCCTTGGTGTACAGGTACTGTTCCCTGGGGAGGTACTGGGCATAACCCAGGCCCTTCCCTCTTGGGATGATGGACACCTGCACAGGTAACAAACGGCATGACGTCACACCTGCTCAGCACCCGGCGCGTGCCGCTGCCTGACAGCGCGCCGCCAGCTCACCTTGAGCAGGGGGTCGGCGTGTTCCAGGAACCATCCAGCGATGGCGTGACCCGCCTCGTGATACGCCACCGTCTTCTTCTCCTCCGGCTGCAGGACCTGAGTCTTCTTCTCCAAACCTCAAACGCACAGTTAAAGAAAGCAGCGTGAACACAGCGGCGACGCCTCACAGTGTGCTGACACTGGCTTCATCTGTCAGCGGCGGAGCAGCTCCCACCTCCAATGACTCGCTCAATGGCCTGCTCAAAGTGTTTCTGGTTGATGGCGTCTGAGAGATGGCGAGCAGCGATCAGAGCTGCCTCGTTGCAAACGTTGGCAATGTCGGCGCCTGGAAGGACGACAGCAAAGAGAAGAAAGCTGCAGAACCGGAGCAGGGATGGAGCTACGGGGCATCACTGGACAGGTCCGGGCAACTCACCTGAGAATCCAGGTGTGAGCGCGGCCATCTTCCTGGCAAGAATGTCCTTGTCCAGGTCGGGGTCCAGCTTCAGAGGACGAAGGTGGACTTTGAAGATGGACGCTCGGCCTTTGATGTCAGGAGGACCTGTGGAGGTCAGCGGTAAAGGTGAGCGCAGTGCCCGTGGGTCCAGTGGGAGGCTGCAGTGGCCTTTGTCTTACCGATGTAAATCTGTCGGTCAAAGCGTCCGGGTCTCATCAGCGCCGGGTCCAGAATGTCTGGTCGGTTGGTTCCTGCCAGGACCACCACGTTGGTGGCCGTGTTGAAGCCTGTAAGACAGAAACCAGTGAGGCCTCGGACTGACCGGCATGAGCTGTTTGTCGATATATATAGTTTTTAAATTTCCCATGACTCCTGTGGCCCACCGTCCATCTCCACCAGTAGCTGGTTCAGCGTGTTTTCCTGCTCGCTCTGTCCTCCAAAGTTTCCTCGTCCTCGTTTTCGGCCCACTGCGTCGATCTCATCGATGAAGAGGATGCAGGGTGCGTTCTTCCTCGCCATGACAAACAGATCTCGGACCTGCACAAGAAGCGAGGAGAGGGACATCCTGCTAGAGCCACGTGAACCCTTCAGCCAGGCCACAATACATCAAGAGGCAGAAGGAGAGGACAGGGCTTATGTCTTTGTGTTTGCGCGTGTGTGTGTGTGTGTGTGTCTGTGCATCCATGCGTGTGTGTCCCTCACCCTGGCGGGGCCAACGCCCACAAACATCTCCAGGAACTCGGAGCCGTTGACAGTGATGAACGGTACGTTGGCTTCCCCGGCAGTCGCTTTGGCCAGCAGAGTCTTTCCTGTTCCTGGAGGCCCTGTCAGGATGGCACCCTACACACACACACAACATAGCAAACACACATTGGAAAACTTCGACCACCTCCACACACCAGTCTCTAAGAATGTCAGTGTGCTGCTGCTGGACTGGTAGAGGTTTGTTCTGCAGTCCTCATCCAAAACGCTTGTGCAGTTTACAGCCAATAGTTTGAGGCCACCATTCTGAGAGCCCTCCTGTCAGCAGTCAGAAACTGTCTTCACACACACGCACACACCTTGGGGATCTTGGCGCCAAGATCCTGGTACTGTTTGGGGTTCTTCAGGAAGTTGACAAACTCCATGATCTCCAGCTTGGCCTCCTCGCAACCCGCCACGTCCTTAAACTTCACGTCAATCTCGTCCTTCAGGATCTTGGCCGTCGTCTCGCTGACGCTGAAGAGCCCACCCATCCCTCGGCCAGGACGCCCCGCCCCTGCTGGCCCACGGCGCAGCATGAAGAGCAGGAAGCCAATGATGAGCACGGTGGGGAGCATGCTCAACAGGAAGGTGCTGCAGAGGAAGGACAGACGTCAGCCATGAAGCAGAGCCGGAGCAGAGCCCAGCTGGTGGACGTCTGCTGCTCACCCGTCGCTCTCGGTGGAGTAGACCACCGGAAGGCGGTTCTCTCCCTCGATACCAAGCTCGTACTGAGCCGTCTCCAGATTCCTCTCGAAGGTGTCCACGCTGCCAATGTTGAACCACACGTACTGCTGAAGGAAGAAGAGACGTGACGTCACCACCGCTGTTGCGACTGTTGGTCACTGACCCATAAAGACTGAGACTCACTCCGTCCACCGGCGTCTTCCCAGGAGAGAAAATGACTTTAACATAGCGTTTGTTGACCACCTCCAGACGGTCCACCTGGGGGTCAAACAAAGACTGTCAGCACTCACTGACAGCAACACTGACTGAATCGGTGGCGCCTGATCGTAACAGAAGCAGCAAGAAGATTCAGTTTCACATTCTGACCGAAGGACCCTAGTGACAGACACGGATGAGCTCCTCACCGCTCCTTTGGAGAGGAAGTTGTTGACAAAGTCCTTCCAGGTGACCTCTCGGCCTCCGTCTCTGAGGAAGAAGTAATAAGTGATGGTGGTCCAGAATGCTGCTCCACTCAGGAGGAACATCCGGAACTCTCTGTCGTCCCATGGAATGTCGCCCTGCAGCCGACACAACACAGCGGTCAACCTCAGCGCCTGCACAGGTCGCACTCCCTGGCTCCGCCCACACTGACCTTCTGCATACGACTGTACCAGTGAGAGTCATCTCGGCGGCCTCCTCGCTTTCCACCTCCGCCGCCTCCTCCACCTCCTCCTCCTCCTCCTCCGCTTTCTCCCCCACCTCCTCCACCTCCACCTCCACTGGACTGTCCAGAGGCTCTCTGAGCGTTCGCGGGTTTGGTTTCTGGAAGCAAAGCAGTTCAGTCAATCAGAATGAATCCATGAATCAAAACCAACGCAATATTCACATCTCAATGACACATACACACACAGCTCAGCGGTGTCTACCTTTGGCTGCTGCTTCAGCTTCAGAGTTTTTTGGATTTTTCTGACCTTCTGGGAAATATTTCTCAAACCCTGCAAAGAGAAAAAAAATTAAAATTTCTTCACTTTGTCTCTGATGTCATATCAAATCACAGCTTGTGAAGAGCGGTTCTGTCTGTGTGAAACCGTAGTGTACCTTTGGGGGGTCTGGAGCTCATCCTTCTGTAGGCCCCCAACAGGTCTCTCAGAAAGCCCTGCCCATTGTCTGTTGGCTCTGTAGCACCCAAACACGTCACCTGAGTGACAGAACATCAAGCAGCCAACAACCACAAGGTGTTAATTAAAGTGCTGTAAAAAAAAAAACGGTTGACTTTTAATTTTCTTAATCCAGACATCTTTATTTTTTTTAATGGTTGAGCAGATCAAAAGGCAAATTGGGATCCATCTTTAAGACACTGCTTATGTTCAATAACTACATGCTTGAGGTGGCATTTTCAAAACACCGTCATCAAACAGCTGGGCCTGCTTCTTTTCCCAGCAAGAACAACAGACGTGTGTGCACATCTCAGGTCTTCACTCCGTCTTCCCTTCGGCCCACCAAAATAAAATAACGCTGCGGACTATTGCTATACTATACTATACTATACTATACTATACTATACTATAGCTATTGTCAGTCTTATGCTTCCAGCCCAAACGACACCCCCAGATTACTAATGAACATGGCATCAAGACCAAGATGGAACCACTCAGTGAAGAGAAACTGAAGAAATGCACTTCTATGTAAAGCTTGGAACAGTATCCTGAAGTCAATAGTTTGGAATTTTGCACCATAAAATAAGAGAAAGCATGAAGCTTTTGTACGATTAGCTCAGTTGCATGGCTTCATCGTCGGCTGAGGAGAATCACGTGACATAACTCAACAGGAGTGGAGTGAACGTTGGACATTTTTATTTAAATAAGTCCTGACCCCTGTAACCAACGCGCACACTTAGCAGGTTAGCATGATGGGGACCTACCAGCCTGGCCGGAGCGTTGGAAGGTAGCCTGAGCCTGAGGGCGCTGCGACAGCCGGCTGACAGCCGCAGGTAGCTGAGCGCCATCCTCAGGCCGAACACACTGCAGCACTGCTGGAGTGAAGCAACGGTGAAGGGTTGTTAAACGCGACTCAAGTTCACTGTTCCTGTTCCATAATCGTCCTGCGCTGCCATGTTTTCTGTGGCTGTTTATCTTCTTCTGTGGTGCCCTTCTGGGCCAGCGTTAATCTTTTGCTGGCTGTTGACAACACCAGAGGAAAGACTAGTGCCATCTAGTGGAAGGTTGCCGTTTCATGGCGCAACATGACATAATGTCAAAATAAGAGTGGTGGCTGTCTGTAATATGTGAAAATGAACTGTTGGGCTAAAACGGTGGCAATCAAACTACTCGGACTCAAGTTTGGATATTTTGATTTAAAATAAATGTATCTTCTATTGTTTTTCTGTATAACTATCTTATGTGACAATAAATGACAACAATTAAAATAATCAAAATGCTTTATTATTAGAACAATAATAATAATTTCTTAACTCCAGAACAGTTACAGTTTTTGTGTTTTGTAATGTTTATGTAAACTGTTGTGGTGGAGTTATTATTTTTATTTTTCACACTGTTACGTTTTATTTGTTGTTGTTTTCCATTATCTGTCCAGAGAAAAATGCTAATTCATTGCTAACCGCTCCAGCAGTTTTTATTCGTTTTTTTGTTGTTTTTTTTAGTTGAATTGGACCTAAAAGAGTGTCTAGCCGTAGATGAGTGAATTGCACAAGGCAACAGGCAGGTGGCGATGTGCATCTCTCTGTCCTGCAGTTGCATGCCGGGAAGATGATGGCGTCTGCGGCTTGTGTGGAGGAATGAGAACTGGACTGACCGCTGACTGTCTGCTTGGGGAAACCGCACCGTCGGTGGCATCAGTTGTTTCAGCGGAGCGGAGCTATCGGCGTTACCGAGCTATGAGGTGAACTCACCGCTCCAGTCAGCTGCTAACACCACAGCTAACCGGGTTCAGGGCCAACTTAGTGAGTCAGGTATTAGGCAGCTCAGCTAGTGAAAGGACAGACTGATGCTAACATGCTAATCTATCAGCTGGTAGAGGACCGACTCTGGTCACTGGTTTAACGTAGCTTGCTGCTAACTTTTCAGTGTGGCTAGCCGATTAGTTGGGTGTGTAGCATGTCGCCCTGATCTCAGTGCTGCCCGTCACTTAGCCGCTAACCGCAGCCGAGAGCTAATGTGAGCCCGACGTCCTGTGTGTTGGGCAGGACTGAGAAGTATGACAAAAATGCCTGGCGAGTGGTGACGTCATAGTTATGTTTCCCGCATGACGACGTTGAAGTCAAGTTTTATGACCTGTCTAGATGCTAAAGCATGCGGGCCGGGCCTCGGTGCATCTCGAGGGCAGGTGGACAGAGAGGAGGGTGTGTCACACCTGTGATGTTGGTATCACATGTATCTCTTTAAGATGACTTCTTCTTCTCTAGGAGAGAGGTGCTGCTGCCCCCAAGCACCTTGGCTGTGGGACTATGCTGTTTTTGGCCACTGGGTGGCGCCTCTTGAGCCGAGCTCGACGCCAGCCTCTTTGCCGCCCCTTTCAGTCAGTTGCCATGTACGCCACCCGCCTTTACACCACTGCAGGGGCTGGAGGAGGTGGCGGAGGTGGGGTCAAACAGGGGCGACGGGCAGGTCTCACCATGCTCGAGTCACCCCATGCTATCCCTCACCACGGCCACCCGGCCCAGCCTCCCCCCGCCTACCCGCTGTACCAGGGCCGGCCCGACGGCCACCGAGGGACCCACTTCCACCACCACCACTACCACCCTCACCCTCAGCCCGCCCACTTGGCTCCGCCTCCTCTGCCCCCTCACTATCAGCACCACGCCCAGTTCCACACCTACGGCGGGGGGACGGCGGTGGCGACGGCGACCCCTGTGGGCGGCAAGAAGAAGACGTGGAACTTCATCCACGAGAAGATGAGCTACGACACGTTCTTCACCATGAAGCGGCTGATCGAGCGCTCGCGGCGTCCCGACGAGGTCCTGCGCTGGGTCACCCAGAACCCGGCCAAGATCTCCCACAACCACTACCCCGTAGCGCTTCAGAAGATCGGACAGCTGCTCCAGGCCACGCCCCCACCGCCGCGAGTCGCAGGGGACGACGGCAAGTCGGAGCCGGCGGGAGGAGGGGACGCAGACGGCGCGGGCGGACGTCAGATCCTGGACCATCAGGATTTCCACACGCTTTGCAACGCCATCGTCAACGACTGTGCCAAGTTTGACAACTTCAGCATCGTCAACTGTCTGTATGCGGTGGCGGCGCTGGGTAAGTCTATACATTCACTGACACCAGCGACTGCTTGATGTATCGTTAGCCGATCACCTTGCTTCTATGATGTCTCTACTGCGTAGCGTTATGTGTTGTCTTGTTTTGACTGAGAGCCCCTAGTGGCAGGAAAAGTACATTGCACTTGTGAGACCGGAAGCCCAGGTATGAGTTGATGTGTCGTGTCTCTGCAGGTCTTCCCAGTGACTCTCAGGTGGTCCAAGTCTTGGAGGCAGAGTCTCAGTCCAGGCTCAACCAGTTCAACCAGAAGGATGTGTCTATGGTGTTCAGCTCCAGCATGAAGCTCCACCCTGGCAGCCAGCACCCTCTGACTGAGGCCTGCCTCTCCGGCCTGGAGAAGAACCTGGAGAGAGAGCGCCACCCGCAGACGCTCTTCCTGCTGCTGTCCTACTACAGACTGAAGTGGCGCTCGCTGCAGGAGCCTGCCTCCTCTGCCGCAGGGGGCGCTGCAGCTGGCTCCACCAACAGCAGCAACACAACATTAAACCCCGAGCAGCTGCTGGCCAACAGGTGAGAACCGGCAGCAACATCCAAGACACTGACAACGTTGACCACTGGATCCTGATGAACATGTTGTTTTTCTTACAGCGGCCGTCATGCAGAAATTAGAAATAAATGAGTAAAAGTGTGCTTGTCTCTTTCCATCGTTCCTTCAGGAAGATCCTCCGGTTGGTGAAACACACCCTGGTGAGTGTCAGTGGCGTTCGTGACCAGGAGATGGCGCTGCTGGACGAGATGTTGGCCGCGTGCGCACGGGAAGCGAGCAACAAGAGTCTGGAGTTGATCTTCAGCTCTCACTTGTTCTACCAGAACCGACAGGAGAGGTTCATCAGCAGCCTTGCAGGTACAGTCTTCCGGGAGGAGCGGGGCCACATCCATACATCCATACATCCATACACGTCAATGTTTGGAGATTTACTCCGGTAGATAGTATGAGCCCAAAGCTGTAACATTTGTTCCGGTGTAATCAGCTGGTGATGGAGCAGGACTGCAGTTCTGTCCAGAACTCTCCTCAGACCAGACAAACCCAAGACCATTTTCATCCAGTCAATTTTCCACAATGAAACAGGTTGTGTTTGTCAGGCATATTTTCTATTATTTTAGGAAATTTACCCTGGGGATTAATAAAATATTCAGATTCTGATTCTGTTGTTTTTGTCTGTGTCATCAGCGAAGGAAGAGAAAAACCGCCCGCTCGTGTAATTCAACTTTTGAACACTGCGCCAGATTAGCTATGAGTTGCTGGAAAGCAACTGATCATGTGACGTGTCTCCACAGAAGAACTGCCGAAGAAGGTGGACAGCATGACGCCGTACACGATGGCGCTGATTGCCAAATACATTGCCCGCCACCGTCTGAGGGAGACGCAGCTGCTCGACACCATCGCTGACTTCCTGGTGAAGAAGGCGGAGTACCTGGACAGTAAGGTGAGGAGGGGGACGGCGGAGCCTGGGCTGCATCCCTGGAACGCGTAGACCCTTGGAACTCAGCGGAGGTGTCCTTTTGCGTGTCCTCAGGTGATCCAGAAACTGGTGTTCCCGTTCAGCCGCATGAGCTACCGCCCGTCCAACGAGCAGCAGTTCTTCTCCCGCCTGGAGGAAGTGGTGGAGATGAAGGCGCTCAGCTCGCCGCTCGCCACCGTCAACATCCTCATGTCTCTCTTCCAGCTGGGACACTTCCCCGGGCCGGTGCTGCACCGCGTCTTCTCCTCGGCGTTCATCAACAACGTCACCAGTAGGGCCTCTGCACTTTCACCAGCGCAGCCAGTAACGCTCCCAGTGCCAGTGTGTGACCGCCGTGTTCCCCCCTCCACCCCCCTACCCCCGCAGACAGCCCCTACGCCCTCATCGTGCGGCGGTACCTGTCTCTGCTGGACGCCGCCGTGGAGCTGGAGTACCGTGACTACGCCGGGCCACGCCTGCAGGACACCCACAAGGTCCTGATGTTCGACCACGCCCTCACTGCTGACGAGGTCAACCGCAAGTACAGGTACCCTAGACCTGACTGTGGATGTATTCTAAGAATTGATACCAGACTGGCATGGCAGCGCTGGTTTTTTTCAGTGGCCAGTCGAGGTACTGCAGCCAAAAACCCCGAAAAGCATTTTTCTCATAGACCACAATACAAAAATAAATGGCTGTTAAACGGCTGACAGAACGCCCCTGACTTGAAACACGGTTCATAATAAATCTTTCTATTGTAGATTTTAAGTCATGTACTTTTAATCTTTCTTAAAAATGTATGAAGGCCAGAAAATCCCCCAGAAAAAACAGCTTATTCCCAGGGTGACGTCATAGCGCTGTAAGTGCTGCTGTGTCTCGGCTCATTCTGATTGACTGATGCATTGCGTGAGTTTCCAGAGGCATGATGGGAAGTGACACAACAGCATTATACGGAGGTAACCCGTAATCAATATACAACTCCATTGAAATGAATGGGTTGCCTTATTAAACGCAGGGGGGCTGCTCCAAACACAGACCTGTATACAGGAGTCAGGCTCTGTGGTTTTGACCGGCCTGGTTCTGGTTTCACACGTTGGTGGTCTAAAGTGGATTTGGAGTGGGTTTATAGTTTGGGGTCCTGCTGGTTATGGATAACTGCTGCTGTGTGGTGTCAGTTATAAGGGTTTGGTGGCTGAAGCTCTGCGCCAGCTGCTGGGAGAGCAGAACTACAAACAGGACGAAGTGCTCCCCCCGGGGTACTACACAGGTACTGCAGCCACAGCGCCACTCCAGGTGCACCTCGCGGTCGTCGAGCTCTGACGACGGTGTGTGTGTTTGTCTCCAGACTTCCTGTTGTGGATGGACAGCTCTGGCCGGGTTCTGCCCCTCAAGCCCGGAGTGGGAGGGGCTGTCGCTCCGCCACCGTCCTGCGTCGCCGTGACGTCAAAGCCGGCCGACGGCACGGTTGCCGCGCTGACCTCAGACTTTCAGAAGTTCTCCCCATTCGCGGTTCTGGAGGATGGGTCGGAGCAGCCGTGCCAGGAGGTTGTGGGCGTGCCCATGGAGCCGCGCTCCTTCCTCCCCCACCACCACATCCGCAGCCCGGCGCCAGCCGCGCCCCTGCGGACTGGAACCAACGGTGGTCCCTTGGACTATGGCACCTACTATGTTCCCGGGTCGGAGTTCTACCCAGGCCTGCCCAAGGAGCATTCTCTGGAGAGCCAGGACAGCTCGACGCTCAGCAGCCCTCCCTCCGACAGCGTGGCTCAGCCCGGGGCCAAAGGACCTGCAGGGGCCCCGGCCCCCGACTCCCTCTTCCAGTTCTCCATCGGGAAGATCCTGGAGGACGAGGGCGGGGCCGGCGGCCAGGCCACAGACTGCCAGATTCCGGGATTCTACGAGGGGGTTTCCTTCACTGATGGGTCCGGTGCCGACAGAGAGCCCTCGTCCCCGTCCCAGGCCCGCCCCTCCAGCAGGCCCGACGCAGAGAGCTCCTCTGCAGACCACAGACAAATCAGGAGGTGCGTCCAGCTCCGACCACGCCGCCTTTCTGCAAACCTGCTGTCTGCTACACTGTGTCGTGTGATCTGTGCGTCTCCGCAGGGTCATCATGTCCGTCAATGATAAGTGGCACTACTGCCACAACTGTGAGGTTCTGGTGGGTTCCCGGGCCATGAGGGACCGCCACCTGAGGCTGCTAGGATACATCATCCTACAGGTCAGCCGCTCACCTCCTTGCTCACCTGGGCCACGTCTCTGCTCTCTTCTCTGTTACTTCTTGTGTCCATATTTGCGATAGTCAGTCCTTGTGATAAACGACCGATGCTCACTTTCACCTGAAGAAATTCACCACAATTTTAGTGCAAATTGGCTAATGCTAACAATAGCATTAGCTTCTTCGGGACACAATCAAGTGACCTGCCTCTCTTCCCGCCTTGACAGCTGCCGTACCACGAGCTGGAGAAGCTGAACGGCATCGAGGAGGTGAAGCAGTACCTGCACAAGAAGCTGCTGGATGTCCCGCTATGACGCTGATCTCTCCCTGTGTGTGTGGGTGTGCGCGTAAGTCGGTGTGTGCGTCAGAGGGATAGAAAGAAAGATGCCATGGTCTGTCTGCTTCAGAAGTTTGTTCTGAGTGGTGGAGGGTGATGCTGTGTTTCTCATCACCGATCAATAATCCTCTGATCAGTAAGTGATTAAACCGACGGTCTTTTTCAATACGAAGCATCTTTTGACAAAGGTTTTTACAAACCAAAAAAAAGCCTCCAGTGACGAATCACTGGTCCGGATTGTTTGTTTGGACTCAGATTCCCATGAGGCTGTGCGGCATGACACAGGTTCCGCCCACTGAAGTTTTCTACCCGTGAAACCTGCCGTGGAGGGTCAGACACTCCACTGAAGCCATAGAGTTCCAGCTGCCTCAGCGCTCGCCACTCAGAACATCCTTCCTGCTGGTCACATGACTTTCTGGCTGATGCCTGATTCCAGCAGAGAAGATCACATTACAATACAGGTTTTTTGTACCTGAACCGTCTCATCTGCTCAGGGGGTTTGTTTGGCCCCTCAAAGGGTCCTCATGTTCGACACGTGCAGGCAGCGACGTGATTGGTCCATGTGCGCGTGGATGAAGAAAGATATCTTCTTAGGGGTGAGGTGTCCGTTTTTATAAGGGGAATCATGGTGACGATGAAGATGAATCGTGTGCGTTTTCTAAAAACCTAGGGGCTGATGGGTACTGTAGTTCTGCTGGGGTACGGTCACATGATGTGGTTTGTGGTAATTACTGTGTGTGTGCGTGTGCGTGTGTGTATGCGTGCCAAAGGCCTGGAGGTGAAGCCAGCTTCTGTGTGATCTGTGTGGGGGAGGGTGGGTCAAAGGTCATATTTATTGTGCACAAGGTGACAGACCAATGACGGAGAGAAGCTTGTTTATATTCTATAAATCTATGAAGCAGATGTCTATAAAACCTCGAAGCAAACAAATGCACTGTCTGTCTTGTGTTTTTCAATCACTCTGCCCTTTGTGATGTCATCACAAGACTCATTCACACAAATTTTAGTCAACGCCTTATACACACTGACAAAGGGGCGGAGTTAGAGCAGCACTACCCCATCCGATGGAGGTGGGAGGAGTTTATAAGCTTCACGGCAGCCAGCCAATAGGAGGCCATGAAGATTTCACAGCAGTCTCTGGCCTTCTGGGTCTTTGATGAACTCTTCTGCAGGAAATAATAACCCTCTCTGTCCATCCAGTTTTCAAAACTCCACCTGTTTTGAATGGGTTTGGTCACTAATTCATGATGTAAAAGGAAAAACAATTCTGGCATGTTTTTTACAGGCTAAAATATTTTGCTGTCAGAACGTTTTTGCGTCTTCACAAAAAAAGTCACAGCAGAAGAGAGAAAAAAAGTGCATTTATTTGTTAATTTTGTCAGGCATGCAGCTGATTGGAGGCTGAACACTGGCTCCTCCCTCAGCCGCAACTAACAACAAACGGTAAGCTCCTCCCCTCTCCTGGCCGCTGAACTCTGTACAATCCCCACCAACTTAAACAACCCCATCCATCCGTCAGGTAAAATCCGACCAGCACGTGATAAAAAAACAGAAACACACATGTAACAAAGCACTCCATCAGACTCCGCCCCTATCGCTGGCGGGGCGGGGCAGGGCAGGGCGGTGGGGGGGGGCCTGGTGACCGTAACACAACTGGGCCACTGCTCATTGGCCTACCAGGCTGACTGGCATTTGAGGAGGCGTGGCCTGCACAGCCTATCCTCTCCAATGAGGTGGATGGGCGGGGCTAGTCTGAGTCCGAGTCACTGGAATCCTCAGAGGAGCTCTGGTCTTCGTCGTCATCATCTTCATCGTCGTCGTCATTCTGGGGAAAAGACACACGTCAGAAGTGTCTTTCGGGAGCAGTGCCCGCCCAGACTGGCTGCAGTTGGCCGTGCTCTCGTCTCGTTACCTCGTCGTCGTCGTCGTCGCTGTCCGTGGAGCCAGACGTCTCGTCGTCTTCGTCCGAGTCCGTCGAGTCGCTCTTCTCCTCATCCGAGTCCGACATATCCTGCTGGAAGACACATGAGCCATGTCAATCCACAAAACCATGGCAGAGGATGTCCAAAACACGCTCCATTCAAGTTCAAGCTTCAAAGTAGCTTTATTGTCAACCCTACGATATATGTGACATATGCAGAGCATTGAAACTTTGTAACTCTTTGGCTCACGGTGTACGGATAGCATGCAAGTACCAGAGAGTAAAAAATAAATAGAATATAAATCACAGTTGCTGTGGAAAAAAATCCTGCTTGTTTTACTGTGGTACCTTTGCCCGGTACGCCATGGCCCTCTTGGCCACCCCGACCGTCTGCGCCGCAGCTCTGGAACCGGCAGCTTTGCCCTTTGCGGTCACGCGGACTTTGGCTCCCGGACTGCTGCGAGCTTTAGCGGTGCTGCGCCGTTTCTGAACAAACACAATCAAGCAGAAATGTTGCCGGTGAGAGCCGGGGCGGGAAAGGCGTTGGTTAACGCAATGTTATCTTAACGACGAGCCTCCTTCCAGATCAGTGTTCTGATCTGACGGAATCTCATATTGGAGCAAAGACCTGCCTTGCTACTTAGAAGATTTCACTGCACAAATTAGCTACATAGTCGTTACGTCATTTTGAATCAGTAAAAACACTCCAAGGTGAGGTCAGCTTTGGCTTTGGAATGATTTCGTGAGAGGAGTTTTCAGTGAATTCAGGAAGTGACTCACCGAGGAGGAGAATTCCTTGTAGGCGGCTCGGTCCTGCGGGGACAACGACTGAGACGAGACGAGACGGGAACGGGTCAGACCGATCAACGACTGTGTGCTACCAGTGGGCAGGGGTGCGACAGAGACTCACCTTCACCCAGGCCTCCAGCTCCACCTTGTACTCCACCTGCTGCTCCTCCACCAGCTTCTTGTACTTGTCCTTCTGGGTGGGGCTGAGTTTGTGCCACCTCTTGCCGATCTCCACCATGCGCTCCTTCAGGCTGAAGTGGTTCAGCTCGCCGTTGGTCAGCAGCTCCTGAGAGAACATCTGGTAGCCGCTCCTGTTGGGTGAAAACAGTCACTTGAGCTGTGCTGCCGTCTGGACGCTGGCAAACATTGTGGTGATGTGGGGGAGGGGCTTATCAGCAGCTCAGCTGCCAGCCCCTCGGATGAAGGCAGACAGATGAGGGGCTTTTTGATTTTGTGCGCTCGCAGCAAGTGGCTTCTACTCACACAGGAGGTTTCTTGGGTTCTCCATCAAACTTGGGCTTCCTCTGACTCTGACCAGCAGGGGGAGTCCTCATCTCCAGCAGCTCCCTCTGAAATTCAGACACAGTCAGTATGACAGGTAAATGTTAAGACAGTGTTTTTCAACCACTGTGCCAGAGCACACTAGTGTACCATGAGATAATGTTAGGTGTGCTGTGAAAAGTTACCCAATTTCACTTGATTGGTCTAAAAAATAATAACATTCCATTGTGGAGTGACTTTGCTTTTAAAGGAACATGAGCCTATTTTCCACCCTGAATTCCTACCAGGATATCAGCTTTGTGTGTATTTGAACAGGCTCAGGTTTCACAGAGCGAGTATAAATAAATTAAGAGACTATATTGTCATTATTAAGCTAAAAAAGTGACATTTTATAATATTTATGGTTTGTGGCGTGCCATGGCATTTTTGCAATGCAAAAAAATGTGACATGGCTCAAAAAGGTTGAAAAACACTGCATGAGGATGTACTATACACATGATGAATGACCACAGCTTCAGCAGTGTGTGGGTGTGGATAGCTGAACACGGGTCAACACTGAACCTCGTAGCGCTTCTGGTCCTCTGCTGCCTTCTTGATCCATGGAATCTTTTCTTTCTTTTCCATGGACTTCCAGGCTGCCTCCATCCCTGCCTGAGCTTTCCTGCGGTCGCTCTGCAAAAAGTCACATGACCAGCAGGGATCACAAGGTGAACTCGTAGATAAAGACAAAAAAACAAACAGGCTGGGAAAGGAAGCTCACTCTGTATTTGGCCAGGTAGTCTCCGATCACACTGTGTTGCCACATCTCCTCTGCCGTCTTTGGGGTCTCCGGAAGCTTGGCCTCCTTCTTCTTCCCATCCCGCCTCTCTTTTGGCACCGGAGGCTGCACCCACTGCTCCGGCTCCCGACACTGCTCCTGGGGCAAACGGCTCACTGGTTGGTTTATGGTTGTGACAGTTGAAGCGGGAAACGAGAGATGATGTCATTTTCAGACCTTGACGGAGGGCGAACGAGTTCGATGGGGGCTAGTGGTTGCAGCTCCAGTCAGTTTGGCTCCGCCCAATTTCTCTTCTGTCATGACCCGATCTCTCTCTTCCTCCGGAAGACTCTGCGTAAAGAAAGGCTTTTTTAACAAACCGCAACAGGAAGAACGCGATTGGCTGGGACCCGACGATGCCACGTACCTCCAAGAACCTCTGCAGGTCGACGTCATACTGCTTCTTTCTCTGGACAGAACAAACGGACACACACACACACAGAAAGTGACCTCAGAGTCCACGTGGAAGCGCGGTGATAGCCAGCGTGGCGGTTCCTACCTGCTCGCAGCGTTTCTGGAACATGTCCTTCTCTTTCTGCGTCATCAACTTCCACTGTTTGCTGCACAGCACCATGCGCTCCGTGCTGGGGACGTCCTTCATGTTGACCATCAGCTCGGCGCAGTACAGCGAGTAGCCGTTGCTGCACAGACACACGCCACTGTTAGCCGCCAGCTAAGTGTAGCGTTGTGTAAGTGCGCAGCGACGTTAGCAACAGTTGGCAGCACTCACGGGGGTGGTTTGGTCGGCCGTCCGTCAAACTTGTCCTTCAGCTGTCGCTCGGCTTTGGTGAGGACGGAGCGGACGTGGTCGTCAGAGTTGGCATCAGGATGAGCTTCGTGATAGGCTCTCATGCTGCCCTGCGCAAACACACAAAGTCTGGTTAGTGCAGCTCGGTTCTGTGGGCTCTGACCCTCTGTTCAGCACTCTAGGTCCGCTTTGGTCTGACTAGTTCTGGTTCAGTCCAGTTTAGTCTGTTTCAGACTTGTTCAGTCCAGTCTGGTTTAGTTGAGCTAACCACAGTCCTGTCCTGGTACCTCGTAGTCTTTCTGCAGCTCCAGGGCCTTGCTGATCCACTTGAGCCTCCTCTTGTCTGACAGCTGCGACCACTGTCTCCTCAGTGCCTCCTTCAGTTCCTTCTGACTCACCTGGACTCAGACAAGGTGGAGGCATGGTTAGGCTGTGTAGGGCTGAGGCAAACCAGGATGGTTCAGAGAGCGGCTGGGGTACCTCAGGATGGACCTTCATGTAGGCCTTCTTCTCGTGGTTGTACCAGAGCTGCTGGGGAGTTTTGGGTTTCTCTGGCAGGTCCGACTTCTTCCTCTCTTCGATTAGCTCTGGGTGGTCCTCCCTGCAGGTCATCTGACATCAGCAACGCCAGCCACGCACTAGTGCGCTACACTGACCACCGTGTGCTGTTGCAAGGACTTACTTGAATCTGGTCATGTTCTTCTCAAACTCCTCCTTCTCCCGTTGGAACTCTGTGATGTACTTTTGCTGCAAGGATCAAGCACAGTCTTTAAAATCCCACTGGGCCCTGAACGCGTCAACAGACACACTCTCAGCCAATCAACCTCCCGTTCCTCCTGACCTTCTTCTTGTCGGGCAGCTCCTTGTATTTCTTAGACAGGATCTTCGTCAGGTCCAGGTTGCTCATCTCTGGGTGGATTTTAGCATATTTGGCTCGTTTTTCCATGAAGAAGCGAAAGTACGGCGTCAGTGGCTTTTTGGGGAAATCTGGATGAGTCTGAACCACAAGAGCACCAGTCAGTCCCGAGGAGAATAAAACAGAGGAGAACAGAACGACCTGGTGATGAACCAGACCAGGATGGGGTCTCACCTTCAGTTTCTTGCCTTTGTAGGGGTTCTTCACAAATTCAATGGCGTCCACAATGAGTTCTGTCATCGTTCTATACTTACGCACCTGAAGCACAAACACAGCTTCCACTGAGCAACCATCATCCATCAGAAATAATCTGAACTGAGAGTGAACGTGATCAATGCTTTGGCTGGCTAATGGCTCAAACAACAAAACTGAATTAAGGGACATTGTTGTCCTGTGTGTGTTTTTTTTTTTATTACCTCACATGAGACTTTCTGCCACTTCTGGCGACACATGTCTCCAGTGAATCTGCCAAAACAGACCTTGTCCCAGTCAAAGTGCGACTCAGTGGTCTTATACTTCATGGAGTCTCCATCTGGCAGCAGAGTGCGGATCCTCTCCAGCAGGGTCAGACAGTCCTCCCTGCTCCAGTCATCTACACACACACACACACCTGTTAGTATCGGACAACACAGCAACCCTGAGGTCATTACAAGTGGGCAGTTACCTGGGACACTTTTGACACCACGTGCTCCAGAGATGCTGCTGCTGCCGTTCATCCTGCAGCAAGTGATGGAGAAGACTCCGGCCCCTCCGTCCTCTGAGGACAACAGACACAAGTCAAGATGTGAAGGGGATAATTATTGCATTGCGTCTTCTTCTGAAGTCACTTTCAGAGCATCAGGGGAAAACTGTTGTTGGACCTCCGAGTTATAAAAAAAACAAAAAAAATGATGCCAGCCATGGTGTCACAAAGACAATTCCACCACCCGCCGCCAGTGTCCACACCTGTTTGAACTCATGGGGGTCAAGGGGATTCCAGCGGAATTGGACTAATTTGTAAAAGCGTGTTTAATCAAAGCATTTATCAAGTGCGGTTTTCTGTTTAAAAAAAAACAAAAAACAACAACAGCTTGTAAATCTGGCACTGCTCTGGGACAGCTGTTTTATCTTAACAAACGTTTCTACCAAAACACGGCACAGGCGGCGCTAGAGAGCAGCAGATCGTCTCCGGCTGAGAGTTAGTTGGGTAAAGTGTTGCTTCGGCGTTTGTTGAGGTGCCAAAAACACACAAACGTCACATGTTTCTCAATTTAATACATCGTTTTGAGTGTGGTCGCTCGTTTTGGGATCACTAAATGGCGCCTGTAGGCGAGTTGTGTGTCCATGCAGCACCGTCGTCTGCGGCGTCGCAGAGCAGCGGGCCGTCGGCGCCAGCTGCCCCGGTAATGGCGCCCGTCCTCCGGCAGGAGTCACCACGTAGTTTCCGCTGGCACGCAAATAGCTCCTGGAGACACAAGCTAACCGTTTCTGCTCTTTAATGTTCAAAATGCGACTCGATGAAGAGAAACGAAGACCTCAGTTAGCATGAACTACATTTAGAACAGCTACGCAGCTAACTTTGACACGTGTAGCACATTAAGGCTTCATTTCAGGAAAAACTGCTAAAATTAGAAAAATCGTCGACGACTCCGTCTTCGGTCGTACATTTGATTAAACTGACGTCGGTGGAATATCTGTGTGCATCGGCGTGTATTAAATACTGAGTACTGTAGAATGTGGTGTTTTGAGGGCTGAGCGGGCTGGACGACTCGCTACTGCCCCAGAAGCCTCCACTGCGAAGCCGCCATGAATGTTCTGGCGACTCGGGGACAAACGAACAGAAAAAACACAAGAATCTGTTTAAAATTATGTTTTGCCACTTACCCTCTGTTTCAGGATGAATCCTCTTGTAATAGTGCACACGGCGATGCTCGTTTGAGTAATTTTGAGAGTTTCAAAGTGTGTCTTTTTCAGCCTAAAACCCCGGGGAGTCAGGTCGAAACGAATCCGACAAAAGGAGCGTCTACTCCGGTATGAAACTCCGCCCAGCGCCGCAGGGGGAGGAACTCCGGGGGAAAACATGAGGACAAAGGCGGAGGATGAAACCAGAGACAGCAGCCCAAAAACACCTGTCAAACCCGCTTAAAGCCAGCGGTTACATATATTTGTTGTTTTATTAATCACACAATAGCGTCCGTCTTCATTCAGAAGAATTCATGTCCGGCAGTGGCCGTTCTGAAGGTCCACCGTCCTGACTTCAACCTGGTCCGGATCCAGATGCTGAAACGGCGGAGAGACAGAGGACTTGGGCCCGGGGACGCGGCGGCCAACCACCGTAGGAGATGCGGCCAGCAAGGACGCGCAGAGGGGCGGCTGATCAGCTGCTCCAGGGCCGAAAGGGGTGACTTGTGTGCGCGGAAAGTCATCAAGTCTGCCGGTGGCTGCGAGCTACTTCCCTGGCCTGTCGCCGTGCCAAATAGCGGCTCGGAGAGGGCAGAGTAACCTGCGCCCTGCGAGACACAACCCGCGTTCACACGTCTTGCCCGCTGAGACCCGACCGTGAGGCCGGACTTAGCTCCCCGACTCACCGGTTCTCCGGGTCCACCGGAAGCATCGCATTGAGGTTCAAATAATCAGTGATCACTTCATGAAAACATCGATCGACAGCCCTCGGAGTATATCCACAGGTGTGATGGGGAGGGGGTGTGAAACAGGCTCCACCTGTTTTATTTCAAATAAAAAAAAGAACAACAAGAACAATTAAAGGTTTGCTTTCAAAATAAAAATAAGAGCATTCCCTTGCTGACGCTCCAGGACCTAAGATAGAAAATTTCCCTATTTTGTTTTCAGGGGTGTGTTGGGGAGCCATAAATTATCTCGTGAGTTGCTCTGTCATCGCCATCTGCTGGTCGGGATGATCAACTTAAACTTCATCATGTTATTAGAATCCCATTCTGGCCTTTCAAGTCAAACCTTATCAGCATTTAGCTATGTTCCCCATATTCTTTTGAGGTATAAATTAGCATCAGCGTCAAATGATAGTGGAACTTTAGGACACAGAGTTGTTCTCAAAGCAAATGCAAATCCGGATCTAAATTACAGATGTTTTGGGTGGGTGCTGTGATTTCAAAAGCTAATGATCAGTGCAGCTATGCCGTCATTCAAAACATCTGTTCAGAAGAAGCCAATGTCTGATCTTCTGACTTCGTGTTGGATGGCCATTATGACTTCTTTACTTACCCAGAAGACCCACAATCTGATTAATCTGAGCCAATAACGCTTTGCCCAATGGTTCACTCAAGAAAGTAGATTTCAGTGTTTGCAATCCTTCCTGATGTCCCACTAGACTAACCTTTTTTTTCCTAGCAACTCTAATGAAAATGAGTAAAGAAATCATAAGTTTGATTGAGGACTTTATGGATTTCAATGGTTGTTTAGATGCAGTATGGACAAATTAAAAGAAACATGTGCCATTAATAAAATATTTTATTGCATTATCACATTGGATATATAAATGTCATTTTGTCAAGGCTAAACATTTTGCTTCAAATTTCAAGAGTAGTACTTGTCAAATTAACACGTGTCATTTTAATGCTTTCAAATTCTCTCTGCTCAGCTGACAGCAGCCTCCCATCGCTGCATTATTTTTCTCTTGATCCATCGAATAAATATTGATCATTTTAATTCTCTAGCATTCATTGTTAAAAGGAAATTAACCATGCCATTAGTGCCCCATCCACATGATTGTTGACTGACACTGATTTTGTTTCGGAACAGGAAACTACTTAATTGCCAGAACCCAGATTATGTCAGAGTAACAGACGGCTGTCACCCAGAAGAAGGGGTTTGTTATTATACAGCAATAAAATAATGAATGAATTACATTGTCATCAGTGAATCATCGCACAGGATGATGGAGTCCTCTCAAGTTATTCTAACATAAAATTACATAAGTTTGTCTTTGTCTAATGACAATCCCAGATACAAACTTCATAAATAAATAAAAGCAATATTGCATATTTCCAGGATTCATTTGCAGCATTCTGAGAACAGAAACAAGAAAAACAGCGCAGAACAGATAAGTGTTTTGACGTACATCAAATTCTTTTTCATATACAGTATATTTATATTGAGTTGCTTCTGCTGTTAAATGTACTGATGTATTTCAGATTCTAATTTGTGAATATTAAAAAAAAAAAATCAAGCTTTTGATATCAGGGAATAGAACAGCATCCTGCCTGCTTGGCTGTGATTAGTTGCTCTGTACAATGTGGGGGGGTTAAACTGCTACTAACTGCTGGCTGTTAGAGCTGTACCATTTTCAAAAGTTTCACCTGCATTTTTTTATTGTTTGGTCAAGACGAAAATATGTATTATACACATCAGTGCAGGCTGTCGTCCAGTGCGGTTGAAGAGGACCAACCAGGTGTCGAGCAGTGTGGAGCCAAAGCCATTGTTCCACTCATGGGAGGGTTTTCCAATTGGACACACTTGCTGTAGCCACACCCTCATCATATTTTTAATGACAATGTACTCTTGCTCTCTGGTTAATCTGTGAGTCGCCGCCTTGCAGGACAAGGGAGGGAAGCATGCTAACAGTGAGGGAAGTTTCTGATGAGAGACCATTGGGACCCTGTGATGATGTCTGGGTGTTGCTGCACAGGAAACAGCTGACCAAGACGGATGACTGGTTACCTAGCCAAGTCCCCACATGTGTGTCAACTCCACTGTGATTGGCTGTGATCCGCCTTGTGTTAACGCTGTGCTCCTGTTTGTTGTGCTTTCTGGTCATCGCGGTAACACTTTCCAGTGATGAAGTCAATTTGCACAAGAATCTCAGTGGGTTCAGTCCTTGACTGATTCCGTCCACTGTGACTTCAGCCAAGGTGTGAGGCCTCAGCGGCTGTCAGTCATCCAGGGTGTGAACAAACGACATGGGGAAGACTCCTCTTCTGTCCGGCTGTCCATCGATGTGTCCGATCTGATAGGAGCCACAACACAGTCAGATTAGATCTCAAATTACATCCAATTATAAAAATTAAAGCATCACATCACCTGAAAGAAAAAGGTTCTGCTGGCGATGCAGAAAAATGAGTATCAGGGAACCAGAACAAATCAAACCTTTCCCAATCTGGATTTACTGCACATTTTAATCTGGGAAAGAAGGCAGGGGGGTAATTGGCCAATCAGATCTCTTCTCCACCAGTGTAGCTACTCCTGGTTTCCTATTAGTGGGAACATGGTGAGTGGTGATGGTGGCTGGAGGACACTGTTATTAACACACTACCAATTGAAGGGGACTCAAATTGATTTTTAGTCATATATCCCAAAATTACTCTGCGTGGTCCTGACTGTGGCATACACACTGATAGGGACACTGTTCACAAGCTGGCAGCTGCTTCTTGCTCCTGTGACAGCGAAACCCTGGCTGTAGCTCCGTGCTGTAGAAAATCATCTACAGCACCCTCTGCCTGTCTATAAAAATGTGAAAAGTGAAATTTAGGAATTCCTCAAATTCTTAGTGAACTTTGCTTTTATCTTTTATTGAAATGAGTGAAGAAGCCTGACCAGAGTTAGTACATCGAAATTTTCGCAGGAATGGGGGTTGTGATTAGCTGGAGGTAGCTGGTACCCACCCACCACTCCTGGTCCTCCTCTCCAGTGACAATGATGACCTCCCCCTCGGCGAATGCCAGCTCGTCCTCGTTATCGGCCTCACAGTCGTAAATGGTTTTCACCCTCCGGATTTTACTCCCCACCTGGAGAACCAAGACAGAATCGCTGTCAGAGAGCTTCATCTCTGCCTCTGCATAAAAAGACTGTTTCATGTGAGACACACTCACTGAGGTGATTTTCCGTGGCAGAGGGACAGGCGTGTCCACTGCACTGGCTGGAGGATGCTCACAGTCCTCGGCAGCTGGTGGAAGACAGAGCTCCCCCTGCTGGATGGATGACTGGCTTTCAGCTGCTGCTGTCCTTGATCCCTGCGTCCCTGGAGCAGCAGGGGTGGGGCCAGGCTTATTGCTGGACGTCACTTTGGATGGGAGGTCTTTGAGGAGGGGCTTTGGGGGGAGCTGAGACGGGTGAGGCTTCTCAGCCAATTGGACTCTCTGGAAGGATTCAACAGGGCTCAGGGACGGTTTGGGGGAGGCGTCAATGAACGGAGGGGACTTCTGGTCGGGTTGGGACGAGGGAGGTCTGTAGGGGGAATCATTGTCCACTGAGGGCAAGGCGGTGCTGTCGATCTTCCTCAGAGCCACTGAGACAAAAGACAGAAAAAGTCATGGAGGGGTCTAATACCTGGAGACATCACTGCGTTGGGTTTAAGTCCAGCCTGACGCAGTGGTGGGAGACTTACCTTTCTGAGGGAGGCGGGGCAGAACCCTGGGTCCCAGTGCGGACTTACTGGAGGTCACACTGGGGCGAAGGAGAGGTCAAAAGTCAATCCACAGCACTGACATTTCTAATTTGGACCGTTTCTCAGGCATATGAATACCTCATCTGCTGCTGGAGGCCTTCGTACCTGCCCGCTCGATGTCCAGGTGGGGGGGTGAAATCACTCCCTGCGTGAAAACCATCAGCTGTATGTGTATTCACGTGTGTCTGTGTGTGTGTGTTGCTACTCCCACCTTTACCTGCAGGACCCTGCAGCACTGGGCTCGGAGGGTCGGACAGAGCCCGCTTGTGACCAGATGGGGGCGGGGGTGCCCTCTTCTTCAGGGTGGAGCTTCCACTGAGAGGTAGAGAGGTGGGCGGAGCAGTGTCTGAGGGAGCCAATCAGAGGTCTCATTATTTCATGACCAACCAGACCCACACTTCCTCTTCTCAGCTCACACTATCTGTGCCCTTTGTGATGTCACAGAGGGGTGGTTTTCAGAGAGAAGTGTCTCAGTGGAACCACGGGGTGAGTGAAGGACTGTTCTCATTACTGGCAGGACAGAGACACTTATTGTTGGTAGCAGAAACACTAATGGAGGGAATATGGTCGAATGTGACCTTTAACCAGCAGTAGGACAGGAGGACAACCTACCAGTCCCCCTGAGAAGATCCTTACCCCTCCCCAGGTATTTGGCTGCAGCTCCGTCAGTCGAGGTGCTGTAGACAGGGTTAGCAAAGGCTCCGTAGGACAGACGCTGCTTGTCCCTGTGAGGTGGGATGAAGGCGACTGGTGGGGACGCTTTGTCCTGGCAGGAAGTGCTAGAGGACGGACAGAAGCTCTGAGGACGGACGGAGCGTTCCTTCTTCACTGGGCTGGGCTGGTGGAGGAGGAGCAGGACTTAGAGAAGGAAAGAGGGCATGCGAGCACAGGAAGTTGAGCCACCACTCACCTTTTCCTCCAGCTCATCGTCGCTCTCGTCCAGCTCATCCAGTCGGAGGTTCCAATCATATTCGACGTGAACGTGGGGGTTGAACCTGCCTGAGATGGCCTCGCCCAGCTGAGACAACAGACCAATCAGAGGCTTGCTTCATGAACAATCAGGTCAGAGGAACTGATCTTATCCTGTTCCTAATTCCACTAGATGGAAGGTTGTCAGGGAAGTCATGTGTAAACAAAGGAACTCCGCGACTGAAGAACACTGAAGATCAGAGGGGAGCGTATCAGTTAGCATCAGCTAACATCACCTAGCGTTAGCTGTGTCTAAACATCAGAATGCATGTCTTGTCAGTCTATACGGGTGTTGTCATTGGTTATTGCCTGTCTGACAGGTGAAGTTTTCCGAACAGCAGTGCGGCAGAACACACCTGTCAGCTTGATTCTTACCAGTTCTTCACACTGTGCGTTCTTCAGTCTGCGGGCAACATCCAGTGCCGTCTCCCCACTCTGATTGGCTGACAAAACACAGACAACAACACAGGTTAAATGAAGTTAAATGTTTAAGATAAGCTAACCTCAACAGTGACCTGGAGGGGGCGCTCTCACCGAGGTGCACGTCAGCATTCCCTCTCAGCAGCAGCTTCACACACTGCGGCTTGTCAAACAGGCAGCAGTAATGCAGCGCTGTGTTCCCACCGTCCGTCTGTGCATCAACGTTACCGCTGTTAGTACACACACACACACACACACACACACACACACACACACACACACAGGATCAGCATTAATGTGGCTGTTGGTGGTCAGCTCTATTGTTGACCAGAGTTTGGTACCTGTTCTGGACCAGGAAGTCGACCAGGTGCAGTGAGGTGTGGTCTGCTGTGCGAGCACAGTGATGCAGCACCGTCTCTCCAGATTCCTGAAGCAAAAACATGATGAGACAAGAACCTCGTGCAGAACTCTGGACCACGGCTAGATCCTCTTCGAGACCTGCAGATGACCTGCTGTTGTTTGAAGGACTCAGGACCAGAACTCTGGGAGGGGTAAACCCTGCTGAGATCCTCGTCAGCAGGTTTAACCTCCCTTGAGTCATCAGACTGAATCCACGCTGAAGCTGAAGCTGCCTGCCTGACCAGGTCAAAGACCAGGTGACTAAATCAGTCTGCTGGACCTCCCTTCCATCCCACCTGCAGGTGGACCCTCCTCCTTGAACTCAGCTGGTGTCCAGGTAGAAGAACTGACTGACAGGCTCAGCTGTCCAACCAACCTTGCCAGGATCAGGGAGAGGCTGCAGAAGCTCCACCCCCTCTGCGTACAGTTGGATGATTGACAGCAGGTCTCTGGTGCGCACAGCTTCACGCAGCTCCTCCAGCCCATCGCTTGCCATGGAGACGGTGCGTCTGGCGAACCTGTGCTCGATATACTTGTCGTTGATGAACTCCTTCCTCGCCACCCTGCATACAGAGTTGGACACAGCCCACCCCCCGCGTCAGCTGATGGACGTAAACACCGAAGTCGTGACCACGAGGACGGACGCTCACATGTCGCTGGAAGCAGTCGGCTTCGGAGACGGCAGGCTGGCCTCCATGGTCTCGTTGAAACTCCAGTTCCCAACATTTCTAGCGAGCTGACGGGGAGCAGGAGACAGAATTGTAGTCAAATGATGTCAAATGTCAAATGATCAGTCACAGCTCTCCCACTCTACCAGCAGCTCCGAGGTTCCCAGTTTGTCCAGGTCTAAACTCTGGATCCTGGACACGTGGACTCCCATCTCCCGGTGGATCCCAGAGCACTCGATGCATGTCAGGATACCCAGGTTGGTGGAGATCCAGCGGGGATCTACACACACACACACGCACACGCACACACACATACACACACACAGAGGCGGAGGAGAGTGTGAATAATAATAATGGATGGGATTTATATAGCACTTTCCTATGCACTCAAAGCAGTTTACAGTGAACCCATTATTCACTCACGCCACATTCACACTGCTGGTGGTGACCTACATGTGTAGCCACAGCTGCCTAAGGGAAGCATGGCAGCCAATCTGCGCCAAACGGCTCCTCCGACCCAACATTCACTTACATTCGTACGAGGTAATGTGGGTTCAGCGTCTTACCCAAGGATGCAACAAGCACGATGGAGTGGGATTTGAACTGCCAACCTTTTTGTTACTGGACAACTCGCTCTACCTCCTGATCTACAGTAGTGTGATTGGTCGCTGCCTTATATTCCACTGAACATCAACACACAAATGCAAACACACACACACACACACACACACACACACACACACACACACACACACACACACTGACCGCTGGCCCCACAGTCGCAGCAGGTGTCGTTGCCTGGCAGCCGCAGAACCTCGTCAATGATGCTCCTGACAAGCTCCTCCACCTCCTCCACACCCGAGGTCTGGTCCCCACCCTGAAACGCCACCTTCAGCGCCTCCTCCTTACTGTTGGTGAGCACTGACACCCAGCTGGAACACACACGCAGGCACGCACCCGCACACACACACACACACACGTGAGCAGTGACTGAGTGCCTGCCGGTTGAACAGGACGTGACAGATGAGTCACCTGACAAATTCTGCCTCGTCTTCGGCCTGAAAGCGGTATGTCCGGTTATCTGCAGGATATGGAGGAGAAGTGAACAGTGACCACTCAGGCTGTCGTAGCTCAGCCTTAGCATTAGCATTAGTATAATAATTAACATAAGCATTAGTGTCTGCTCTGCTGTCGCTTCAAAATTGGCTGAGGGCCTTCAGATGCGTTTCTGACTCACAGGAGATCAGGTCAAAACATTTCTTGTCCTCTGCTGCTGGGCTTCACCTGACAGGTGAGCAGGTTCAGTCGGACCGGCTGCCTGTTGGACTGCAGGACAGACGGACAGAGTTAGAAATAAAATCCCACATCAGTGTGGATCTATTGATTGTGAAACAGCTGCTGAATATTTCATCATGTGACTGGCGCTGCTTCCTGCTCTCAGCTGATCCATCAGGCCTGGGATCAATAACCCAGGCCTTCAGCCTCAGAGTCTCCAGGGACCCTTCTGATCCAGATCGCTCAGGGCAGTGAGCCGCACCTCTGCCTTCCACACTTCCTGCGTGGGCGTGGTCTGAACAGAGTGTACTCCACTTCCTGTGGGTGGTATGACGCTGTGCTGAGCTAGCGCCCAGCACTGGAGGGGTTTTGATGAGAGCTGAATTATTCAGGGAGGATCTGATAAACCCGCTAACTGTGCAAAACGGTGCAACCCCTGCTCGTCATCACCGGGGTCCTCAGCAAGGATGGCCAGAGCGCCCTCCTCTGGCCACTCCCTCCAGCTCTCTCTGCCCCAAGGCCTCCTGATCGAGCAGCTCTACTCCACCTCCTCACTAGTGATGGGTCATACGTGAACGAATCGGTTCTAAGAGCTGGCTCTTTGAAGTGAACAAGGAGTGAAAGGAGAAACAGGGTCAGTCCCTCAAAGCGGAGGCATTTAGTTTTGTTCAATGTCAATCTTGTCTAAACTGAACATTTTAGCTGAACGCTGCTTTTTGTTTGTTTTGCAAAAATATGGTTTTATCTTCTTTCTGTGTGGAGTTTGCATTTTCACCCTGTGTTTGCGTGGGTTGTCACCGGATTCTCCGGCTTCCTCCCACAGTTCAAAAACATGCATGTGAGGTGAACTGGAAACTCTGGGCACTTTGCTCCATGTTGAGTGTATAAATAATACACATTTAATATTTTTGATATCATGATCATTAGTTATCAACTTAAACAACAAATTAAAAACTGGTTCTCACTACTCCTCACTATATTCCTGGTGAGAGCCTGGCCACCCAGAAAAAACAAAAAAACAGCAAACCAGACCCTCCAGCCAATGCTGATTGATTGCAGTACTCACAGTGGCGTGGGAAATGGTGAGGATGCCGCTCTTGACTGAACACTTCCTCCGCTGCCACACCTTCCTCAGCCTGGTGGAGACCAGACACGCACACACACACACACACACGTCATCGTCAGCACAAAAATCAAGACAGACGGCTGCAGGGAGGAGGAGAGTGCGGAGGCGTGATCTCGAGGTCTCCCGCCCTCTGACACACCCCTGCACTCACAGCCGTACCCGTCGCTCTTTTTCAGCAGGTATCCTCTCTTCTCGCTGCCAAACTCCTTGTTCCCCTGCAGCTGGTGCATACTGTAGCAGCTGTGTTTGCTCTGAGAGTCCTGTCTCACACACACACACACACACACACACACAGGTAAAAGAAAGTGTTATTATTTTCTGCAGGCTGAAGACAACCATTAGACATCAGAGGCTTCCGAGGGAAATTGCTGCTCTATCCAGCCCTTTGTGACATCACCACACCAACATGGCACTGTGTTGCCAGCGGGAGGAAGAACGGTGAGGGTGAGGCGTGTTCACTTCCCGAAGTGTCGGACTTACTCTTCTGGACTTCAGCCAGAGAGGGCATTCGAGAGATCAAGAGACAGAAAGAGAGAGAGGGAGGGAGAGAGAGGTCAAAGGTTAGCAACTAATGTTTTCACCTTGATAGTGACCACACCCTCCATGCCCTGCCCCCTGAAACCACAGGTACTATGAGAGAGCTGTACCTCCCTTTGGTCCAGCTGGGTGGCGCTCTTGATGAGGTCTCTGAGGTCCATCAGCTGCTTCTTCTCATCATCCTGACTCTGCTTGATCTGAGGACACAGCACAGGGCACTCAGCGGAGCAGCAGTAGGGGGGACACCATGCAGCGCATCGTAACAGCAGCTCACATTGAACAGCTCCGCAGCCAGACTGTCGATGTGCTGCCGCAGCTTGTCGGCCGTCTTCAGCCCGTCCTGGAAAAAGCTGCATCGCAAGGAGGAGACGGGAATGTCTGGTGGCATCTTTCACAACAGACACAACTATGTGGCTGAAGGTCACGGCTCTTACTTGCACTGAGCGTGGTAATACTTGATGAGGTTCTGCAGGAGGTCCACGCCCTTTTTGGTGTTTATCTCGTTAATTTTGATCAGATACTGAGGAGTGGAAAGACACAGAGCTGTCAATTAAACCTGCGACTGCCAATCGGAAATATCAGTGAACAAACAGGTCAGAGTTAACTGAGGGTCTTGTTTCTTTGAGGTCTTGTTAGGTCATGAGAGATAAATTGTTTGGAGCAAATCCAAACCACCGTCATTCTTTGAG
>CM020504.1:12414539-12474539 GCA_009823395.1 Thamnaconus septentrionalis
ATCATGGGATTTTTTTTAAAGGTGAAAATATTTATAACAGACTAAAAATAAATCTGTTTATATGGATATACTGTTGCACACATTAATATTAGCAAATGGGCTCAGCTATCTCGGGTAAATGTTTATGTGTTGTGGTATAACGTAACTTGCATGCACCGTGACGCAGATGTCACAAAAACACTGAGCGGCGCCACGACGACAACAAACGGGGAAGAGAAACATTAGCGGGTTTTAGCTTTATAGTTGGAAAGTTTTTTTAAGGGCTTTATTATCTTTGGCTGCTATATTCTACTTTGTGTTCCCAAAGAGAGACGCTCGGGTTAATGTGTTAAATGCCTCATGTTATCCTATTCTGTTCGTTGTTGTTCCAAGCACTTGGCACTTGGAAGTGACATTAGCCTATTGAGAAAAGCTGTGCTTAAAAACATATTGGTCTATTAAATGACATGGGGTTGCAGGCTGAGGCGGTTTGTGATGTAGTTGTGCGGGGTGGCTGGAACGAGTCAGATTATTGATAACTGCAGGACCCACGGGCCGTCAAAAAGCCGCGCACCTCTACTCTCGGCTCCCGATTGTATCTACTTGCACAACATGCGCGGCTCTACCAAGTATTGATAAGGTTTTGTGACTGGCCCAAACATGCTGAAATGCCGTCGTCGTGTATTGAACGAACAGGGCGTACCAAACGCTTCGATGAAACACCAAATATTGTTGCATCCCTAACACACACAAACACGCAATCGCACGCGTGCGTGACCCACGCGATGCAGTTCTGACCCGGTCTTGTCTCTTTTCCAGGACCTATTTTGCAGGCCAGGAGCAGCAGGTGCGGCTCATCTACCAGGGTCAGCTGCTGCAGGATGACGCCCAGACGCTGGCCTCCCTCAACCTGGTCCACAACTGCGTCCTGCACTGCCACATCTCTCAGCACGCCGCCCGGGGGTCGGGAGGCGGGCCCCGGCCGCCCGACCAGGTGCAGGTGGCTCTGAACGTGGGTAGCCTGATGGTCCCCCTGCTGGTCCTCATGCTGTCGGTGCTGTGGTACTGTCAGATCCAGTACCGGCAGTTTTTCACGGCGCCGGCCACCGCCTCGCTGGTCGGAGTGACCATCTTCCTCAGCCTGGTGGCCTTCGGCGTCTACCGCCGCTAGATGCTCTGCGATTGGCTGCTGCCAACTGGATGAGTTGGGACGCTGCTAGTTAATGTTTTGTTTTCCTGTTGCCATGGAGACGCCGCGTGTTAACGGACTTTGATTTTTATCAGTCGATCACGTTTCTCTGTAGGTTCTCATCATTGTGCCTCCTTCACGTCTCGGTTAGTCTGGTCCGTTCCGGTCCTGAGCCGGTCCATGGTGGACCGGCGCCAGACTCCAGACCGGACTTGTTGTGTCTGTATATTACATGACAGCTTTTGAAGAGAAAGAAATTCTATTAAATCATTTATTTATCCCGTTTTGGTTCTTTGTGTGTCAGGCTCAAAGTCACAGCTTTAGCTTTAGTCTCGATGCTGTGGCATGGAGTTGCTTCAACCTTAACATGTTAACAAAATTATAGATGCTGGAGCCGAACTGTTAGCATGTTGTCATGTTCCATCAGCCTCCAGCTCGTTCACTCTTCACTCATGGTGCTGGAATCATGTCTTGACACTGAAGATGCGGCTGCGGTCAGTGAGCGACAACATTTGAAGGCAAAATCGATTCTACAGCAGAGGAAAACTTTAAAAGCTGCTGTGACTTTTAGCTTCTGACTTTTTCTGTCTTTTAGCCAACACATATTAGTTATTTATCATTTTCCCTCGTTTCAGTCACAGGAGGAGCAGATACATAGATATCTATACAGATGTCTATATCTGCCGATGCCTTGAACTCAGTGAAACAATCAACAGTGTGTGGTCTGGATTTATTGAATTAAATTAGAATGGCACAACGATGGCTGAGGTTAAAAATCAAGTCCAAGAAGGAAGAAAGGTCAGAAATTGTGGCTGGTAAAAGGTTGAACAGGACCACCTCTGTGCAAAGTAATGCACTTTAACGAGTCAGCTGGCTCAGGCCTGATCTTCTGAACCTGCTCTGAGCTGTGGCTGTTGGCAGACAGGTGGTGCTCCAGGTAAAAAGATGGCGATCAGGATGTGTCTTCTGTCTCCTCCTCTGGCGTCCTTGGAACATAAGAGCAGAGAAATGTTAACCACCAGAACGGAATGGGATGCGCGTCGTGTTTCAGGTCACACGTCCATCTCACCTGTCCTGTTTGTTGTCAATGGGTGTGTCCGTAGGGGCGGAGGCCTGCTCCCGTATCTGCTCCCTGAGCAGAAGCGCCTCCTCCTTCTGTCTTATCATCAGGCTGAGCACCTCCTGCACCATGCCCTCCTCCCAGCCGCGGCTGGACTCTGGGTGCTGGAGGAATGGAGAGATTCCCTGGACAGACATGCGTCCTTTAGCTTTAGTTGAGCGTCATCTGAACATATTTGGCTAAACTGATTATTTGTAGCCTTAGCAGATGCCGCTTTTTTTCTTCTTTTTTCACCTGAGCTAGCACAGCATCATCCTTAGCAACAGCTATCCTTAAAACCGGTTTTACTGGAATGTTAAAACCCAAAATATTTATTTGACCAACGGTCTTAATGAGCACAAAGTAAAATTTAATTATCTCATCTCTGATTTAGGCCAAGCTTCAAAATTTAGACTAATGCTAACTGTTCATTTTAGCATTCTAGCTAGACTTCGCTTCAACTTTCTATCAGCGCTTATCCTGCGCTCAAGAGTGCTGTAGCCCACCCCAGCCGTCGGTTTACTTCAGTTTAAAGAAGTCAAGACATTACAGTCCTCTTGGATCCCCGACTAACCTCATCGCAGAAAGCTAAGACAATGCTGAGTGCGTCCTCTCTGGCTACTTCCTGAAAGTTTAAGATTTTACTGCCGCCCTCAGCTTTGTTGACTTGGCTGCCCGATTTGGAGACACAGATGAGTTTGCTCCTGGTGCTTAGGGGGAGGTTGAGGCTGACGCAGAGGCTGCCCTCTGCATCCTGGCAGAGGAACATGTTACAGTTGCCCTCTGCATTAAAGAAACTGTTGAGGAGAATCTGATTGTCCTCCTTGGCAAGGAACTCCCGCCAGTCCAGCAGCTTCAGCTTGAAGCTGGTCATAGTAAAGTTGTGGACAGCCTCCAGGTGGGCGTCCTGGCCCTGGTTGTCGTCTGCCACTTTGCTGAAAAACTGCAAAAAACAGAACAAGTGATTTTCCACCAACAGAGGATTAAAGTCTCATGTGACACATCAAACTGGGTCAGAACCACATGGTCCAAAACATCCGGACTTCTTTCTCTTCTGAGATTAAAGTCACAGCAGGATCACAACTGTTTCTTCGATTTCTCACAGAATTCCAGGATGAAAGTTGTCCTGCATTAATCATTATTAGTGTAGCAAAAACAAAGCAGCCTTTATTAATCCCACATTGGGGAAATTTGCATAATTACAGCAACAAAAGAGTGCAAAAGAAGGAAAACTTATATTCATAAAAAAGACAAAGAAATAAACTAAAAATATTTATAGGCTAAGAACAGAGGATGCTTTATATGCATGTTGTATTGTAAATGTTTATTAGAATTAATGCATTTACTGGGAATTTGCTCTTTTTGTGTTCTTTCTCAGTGTGTTGTTTGTTCCAAAGCCTTTAACCTTTTTACAACAAAGAACTCAATCCATGTAGCCTTCACACACAGAGAATGGTGGTGGCTCGGTATGAGGACACAGTCCCAACTACTCTACCTCCACGTCACATAATTCTGGAAAAAGAACAAGGGAAAGAAAAAAGGTTTTATGTTCACAAATTTAACACAGGGCAACAAACTTATTATCCTTGTGGCCCAAATGTAAGGGTTTACGAATAAGAAAGTGGCCCATTGTGATCGGTTGCAAAATTGCTTAAAATGGGAAACGTAATTGGCCACTGAATTTTTTTTTCCCCTGGGGAAATATATTTATTAATTTATTTCATGGGGACAGTGCACCACAACATAGATACAAGCTAGCAGCCGTTGTAATGCACATAGTTTATAGCTAATGCTAATTCCCACCTCCAGTCCCCGGATGGGCTCTTCCACAATCTTTTCTTTTTAGACCATAACATACAGTTCAATAACTCACAGATCCAATATATACACACGATTTACGGGGGTACTTTGAAGTCAAAGTGAAATGTAAAGCCATTGAGCTGCTCAAACGGATCTGTCCACTGGATGGCGGTAGTAAAATTGGACCCACTTTATCTATTGCACGAAACACCAGAAGAAGACTCGGTTGCCACCCGCCTAAAACAAAAGGAGGAGAAGAAGAAGAAGAAGAAGAAGAAGAACGGAGCAGCCAGCGTGAGAGGAAGTAAAGGCAGCGGTGAGTTTGAACTGCGACCTTTTAATGGTTTATACGTGACTTTGTTACTTTGTTTCTATCGGGACCCAGCGGCCAACTGTTCGAGACTTTGCCCATCGACATTGCGCGTAGTTCCGGGAACGGTTCACTAGTTTTTGTTTTTTTTTTTTTTTGTGAACGGCGCCTGTGTCGCGGTGATTCCTGTTAAGATGGCGGCATCCCGTCCGGACCGAAGTGTACAGTTTTTAATCTTCAATCGGACTTGGTCCTGATTTCCTTACTAGTTCACGGGAATTTTCTCTGGGGACGAAAAACATGCCACCGTAGTGTATTTTCCTGTAGTTTCCCAAAGAAACACCTTCCGTGTCGTGCGTTTAGTATTTAACACAATACGACCTCACAAATACTGGCGCTGAGGGTTAGCGATAAGGCTGGAATTAGAGTTAGGGTTTCGGGGTTCCTCATGGGCCAGAAGCCCCAGATCTGGCGTGGGTGAGGATTCTGATGAAGCAGCACGTGGTCCCATGTCTCTAGGACAAAGTTGACCTTTGACCCTCATAGACTTGTATGGCATGTAAGCTCGCCGCAGAACGTGGCCCGGATCTCCTGGAAGTCCTGCCTGGAAGTGATGAAACAAAAGGCCGATTGAAACCCTCCTCACAGCAGGAGGGGCAGTGACAAAACTAACGAAGCATTTCTGATCCAGGTGGGATGAACAGGACAGAGGTAGACAGGCACAGATTTGCGATGTTTTTTGTTTGTTTTCAAACAATATATTTGTTACTGGGAATTAACTTAATATTTTTCTGCGTTTCTGATTTGCTTAAACAGAATGCCATGTGACCTCGGGCAAGGATGTGACGTCACACCGCCAATTTAGGGTAAGTGTCATCGTCACAAGATGTGAATGGAACACCTTGCACTTGTGTCCTGCCGTGCTCCCTCTTTCGGCAGTGATTTACTGTTAGCTTGGAGATGATGTGAACAAAAGGCCGAATTGTAGCGCCCTATTATGCAGTGTATTCACTGTGTGGGTGCCTTGACAAAAACTGACCGAAGCGTTCGTCTGATCCAACAGCACACTGGTCACATGAATCAATTCATGTTTGAGTTCAGCGTAGAATCTTTTTTTAATGACTCTAATCCCAAGGTGACAAGTTATTGTACAAAATCTTGATTATTATTTTTCCCCCACTATCTCTCAGGTTCCTGCAGAGGGCACAGTGTCCAGGTCTGACAACAAGATTCCTTTCTCTGTGACATTTCTATTGTCGTTTCTATTATCTGAATTTAATAAAAACACTTAAAATAAAAAAAATCACTTGTCTTATTTTGTGGGGGGCGGTGTGGCAAATCGTCTCTAGCAAAACTCACAATGCCGTGCATGAATTATATTATTTTAATCAAGGTCTGAAATTAGATTCCTCCACTAGGTGGTGGTACAGCCTCCCGGTTGCTACTCTTAGCAAAGGGGAAGATGATTTACGCGCTGGTGTGATTGGTTTAGGCCAAAGGTGGGCGTGTCACCACCGCCATTGCGTGTAAACATGTCACGGTGCTGCTGCAAAGAAGTTTCTCCTCTTCCCGCCTGTGAATCAGCTGTCCACCTGCACCAAAACCGTCAGACCTTCAGCGGCTGGACCGCAGGCCTGGGCACCGACGTAACTTCACCGGTAAACACCGCTCAGCTGCGTTCCTGGAGCCCAGGGGAGCTAGGCTAACAGCTAGCTTCAGGATGAGAGCAGAGGCGACCGGCTGCTGAACTTGATTGAAGAAAAACGGGCATTATGAGTCATCTGACTTGTTCTCTCTCTGTCTGCATAGTATGTGTCGGACATATGATGGAGTGGTCAAACACTGTCTTCTGGCCAATTCGGCCGTAACACAACATAAGTTTGGTCCAGTTGAACGGATATAAGCATGATAGTTCGCTGGACAGAGCAGGTTTAAGTCGGTGCTTTTGTACGGTTCACCGATTCAAAATGCACTGGTCTGCCGCTTAGCACGAAGAAGTAGCCGCTTTGGTGTGAACCGGAGGCCTGAGCTCCTTCAGGAAGGCTGAAATACACCCTTTGATTTTCCATCCGTGTCCTGCTACATTTCGTTGATTGAAATATTGCAAACACCTTCAGTGTTTGGTCGAGTTAATTAAGTCAAAACTTGAATACATATTCAGCCCACAGTAAATAAATAGATTGGTCAGTAGCCACGACATTTGCTGGAATTTTTTGCTCGCTTGTTTATTACATAATTTCTGCACCACTGCAGCAGTGGACTGCCTAGTCTCTCTGAAAGTTCATTTTTGATCTCGGTTTTCTTTTCAGACCCTATAACTGGAGTTTTATCTTAATTTCTTCCTAGTTAAAGCACACAGCAGAAAATGCTCATATTAAAATGGAACCAGACGGCGATGTGGAGATCGGACTGTTGCCGGTGTGCAGAGAGCTGTCAGTCAGACTAACTGATTGCAGGAAGTGGCTGCAAGAGCAGGACTTCTTGTTTCTTGGTGAGATATTTAACTTTATCTAATGTATTGACATAATGCCATTGAGACCATTCTATTGGTCAGGAGCCAGAGTTTGACTGTTTTTTCCAACCTGATGGTGAAATGGTTTCCTTCCTGCAGAAGATCACCCTCAGCTCTCCCACACAGTGAGGCGCAGCTGCTCCCCAAACAGCAGAAGGAAGATGATCTACTGCGTTGAGTGTAACCGTGGTTTCTACAAGCACTCTCACATGGAAGCCCACCAGAGAACCCACCACGGGCAAAAGGCCAACCAGTGCTGGCGCTGCGGGAAGAACTACCCCACCTTGATGAGCCTGGTGCTCCACCAGAAGATTCACGACCGGGAGCAGTGCTACAGCTGCTTGCACTGTGACAAGACATTTGCCCTCAAGAGGGACTTGAAGACGCACAACCGCACACACTCCGGGACCAAACCCTTCAAGTGCTGGTTCTGTGGCGACGGCTTTGACCAGCAGGAGGAGCTGGACGAGCATCAGGAGATGCACAGTGAGGAGAAAAGCTACCACTGCAAGGTCTGTGGGAAGATGTTTGTCTCGCACCAGGGCTTCTCCACTCACTCCAGGTCACACAACAGACAGGAGCATCTTCCGTGCCTCACCTGCGGCAAAACCTTCAGCAACCCGCAGAGCCTGAAAGTCCACCAGGTCACACACTCGAGCAAGAAGCCGCACAAGTGCCCGACGTGTCGGCAAAGGCTTCAAGCTGCTTTCCGGCCTCCGCTCCCACCAGAGAACCCACGAGGACCAGAAGGACTACCGCTGCACCGAGTGCGGCAAGTGTTTCTCCAGCCTGCAGGGTCTGAAGCTGCACAACCGCACACACACCGGTCTGAAGCCCTTCAGGTGCTCCGAGTGCGGCAAGAGGTTCACCCAGTCGCCACACCTCAAGGCCCACATGGTCACCCACACTGGAGAGCGGCCGTTCCTCTGCACCACCTGCGGCAAGCGTTTCACTCAGTCGTCTCACCTTAATTCCCACATCCGGCTATTTCACTTGGGTGAGAAGCCGTTCACCTGTCTCGACTGTGGGAAGAGCTTCACCATTGCCCACTACCTGAAGATGCACCAGCGGAGCCACACCAAGGAGAAGTTCTACCAGTGCTCCTTCTGTGAGAAGTCCTTCTCCTACCACAACTCCTGGAGGGCCCACGAGAGGATCCACACTGGCGAGCGCCCCTTCACCTGCCAGGAGTGCGGCCTCAGCTTCATCACCTCGGGCTCTCTGGTCACCCACCAGAAGTACAAACACACCAGGGAGAAAAGTCACTACTGCTTCACCTGTGGGAAGTTCTTCTTCAACAGCACACAGCTGCACATCCACCAGCTGGACCACACCGGCGAGCGGCCGCACTCCTGCAGCTGCGGCAAGACGTTTAAAACCAAAGGAGTCCTTCGTGACCACCTCAAGAGGTTCAGCAGCCATCGGCCGGCCAAGTGAATGGCGCTCTGCAGACCCACACCTCTTCAGCGGGAGCACAGCAGTTCCAGAAGCCTGTTAGTGTGTCTAAACTGCAGGTCGCGCCACAGTTTTGGCACAAAGGTAAAGGAGGTAACAACTACAGTTGTGCATCTTGTGAGTCTCAACGAGAGAAGATGTGTGACTGCAGCCTCCTCAGATGTGCCCACTACAGATAGGAGTTTTGCCAAATAACCTGTACACTACAAGGAAAAAATGGTCTGTTTGTCCTAAACATCAGTGCTTCACTAGAACTGTAGACTCCTTCATTAAAACCTCTTTACTGGTCACAGCAGTGCCATCTGGCACCAAAAGAACACAAAAGTCCTGTATTTTTGATCTGTCTCAAATTATGATTTGTAACTTCTGATAGGTGTGTATATATTATGGAGACCTGTTCCACCTCACTGTAACATGACCAAACTGCCAGCATCAGTGTCACTGATGTGACTGACATGATGACTGTTGGATCTTCAAGACTCTGTCTGGCTTCAGTGCTGCTTTCATGAATGTATTATAAGACCAGACTCTGATAGTGGACTTCCAATATGACGACGCGCCAATTTGTAATTAAATGAATGGCCACCATATTCGCGTCCAGTATCTAGTTGTTATAATATATCCATGTCTGCCTGTAGGACTACTGTTACTCACCTGGACCTTGTGGGCCTGGACCTGGAGTGGAACTTAGTTGACTTTAATCCCAACCTGCAGGACCAAGACTAACTGTGACACTCATGAATATAGGAACAAAGAATTTGGATTCTGTTTGAGTCTGTTATATGATTTTAATAAAATCCATTATAATGAAGTAAAACATTAACTCCATTATGTTTACATAACCACAGTTGAGATTTTGGTAAATTAAATCTAGAGATAACTGAAATGAATAAGTGAAACTTTTCCTTGTCAGTTCAGCTGGAAACACAGCCATTTCAAACATATAAGATATATTTGGTAAGTAACATATAAATAATAATATATCCAAATATATGTATTTGTAAACACACACACAGATAGATAGATAGATAGATAGATAGATAGATAGATAGATGGATAGATAGATTATTACAGACGGTCATTTCTAGTGTTTTTGGAACCAACTTTGGCGGTTCCTGCTGGTCAAGCGAAAGAATGCAGGTTTTTGGTACCGCGTTCGCCTCTGCGCATCTTTCCAATGATCTAAACCCAAACCGAAACACACCGATAATCTTCACAATAAATTACGGTTTTGTGTAACTGTAAAACACACACACACACACACACACACACACACACACACACACACACACACACACACACACACACACACACACCAGGATACAGCAAGACGAGAGCAAATAAACTTTTTGACTCAGAGGCTTGCAAGCGGACGTGACGTTGTACCATGTGGTAAGGAACCCGGAAGTAAACAACGACGGACCATTGTTTTGGGTGTTTTTGTGCCTATTGTTGAAGCTTGTTTGAAATGAAATAGCTGTTTTGTTTAGTAACGTAACGCATACGTACGTCAATGTACAGTTAAAATATGTCGAAATAATGACGCTCCAGCAGTTCGGTCAGCATCAATTGGCAGGCTAGTGTGTGCTAACACTTTTAGCTTGCATAGAGTTTCCTCAGTTCCGCTTTGTCGTTGGCGTTAGCCGCGTTACCTGGGTCACATGGTCAGTGTGTATTTTCTAATTTTTGTCGTTTGTTTTTGAACCGTTTCAGTATCTCTGAATGAAACTAAAATTTAAAACTTAAAATTGGATGTATCCGTCATTGATACTCGTCAGCAGTAACCTATAGGTTCTGAAATTACATGTTTGATAACATACATGAGCTGAAGTAAAAGCTGAGAAAATTCACGGAGTTATTTAATAAAGGTTCTATGTAAATGTTAGTGATGCACTTCAGGTTTCTGATCCTGATCACGAGTCCAACATTAAAGCAGCATTACTTTGTTGTCTCCACTCAGTAATGGCCGAAGTATTTAGGTGTTTACTAAAAGCCCCCGCCCTCTGATCTACTCTCCTCCCCAGTCTGCATCCTCTGTGACATCATGGTGATGTCAACAGTGAGGCAACGTTACCGTGACATCAGTCCTGTGACTCTGCAGGTGATGGGCGGGGCTGTTAGTGCAAGTCTGCACAGTGAGGAGGTGGAGGGTGTGTCAGGAGGGCTGGTGGAGTCTTTCCTGGTGGAGATTTACCGATGCAAACTCTGCCAGTTCACATGCGGCCTGAAGGCCTCCATCAGCAGCCACCTGCTGCTCAGGCACCGCCCCTACCTGGAGACCACTGCTGAGGGGGAGGCCATAACAGAGGACAAAGAGGAGGCAGAGCTCCAGCAGGACGCGTCTCCATATCGGCTAAATCTGGATGGCGAGTCGAAGCAGAGTGAGGAGGACGAGGACTTCCTGCTGTACAACATGTTGGACAACATGAGTCCAACCACCTGTGACATCAGCAGTGAGGGGGGGCTTCAGGTTGCACATACCTGTGAGGTGCGTACAGACACACACACACTAAAGTAATTTTCCAGCCGGTATGTGAACCAGGACTTCATTGCAACGAAACCCCTTTAGCTCATGACCCTTCCTCCCTGTGATGCATGCTGGAACTTCAGTTGAGCAGGCGGTTGACATTAATGCTGTGTGTGTAGGTCAGCACTCTGTTTGAGGACGACTCAGTGGCTCTATCCTGTCCCCTGGATCCGCCCACCACCCAGGAGGAGATGGCGCAGTCTGCTCACCTCATGACTCTGGGATTGTACCGCATCTCCACCGCCAAAGCTACTGGCACTGTTCCCCGACCTGTCCCTGCTCCCGCTGACCACACCCCTCAGCGCTCACAGCCCGACAGCAGCAGGAAACAGAGCGAGACGGACGGACAGACGGCCCGCTGTCAGCTGTCATGTCTGCTGTGTCCTGTCACGCTGGCATCCAGGCGGCTGCTGGACATCCACGTCCGTTCCCACCAACCGTCCGGCGGCTTCAGCTGCATCCGCTGCCGCTGGAAGGTTGACAGCTGGGAGGAGCTGGAGCCTCACTGGAGGAATCACTGCAGGAGGAGAAGCAGGAGGGAGGAACAGAAGCAGGAGAAGAAGAAGAAGAAAAGGAAAAAGAAGGAGCGAAGGAGACGGGACACGTCGGCGCTCTGTGTGACGACCTCGCCCAACCTTCAGCAAACCGGGGACAGCTCAGGTCTGAACCCCAAGTTGTGACCCTGAAATAAAAAGCCCAGAGCACTCATGACGATTTTTGCTTTCTCTAGACGGACAGAGGGACAGCCTGATTGGACAGAAAGAGCAGCAGGAAGCAGACACCACAGACAGGTGGGCTTTCCAATCAAAAAAAACAACAAGATTTTTATTTCAAATCCAAATTGAGAAATGTCATGATGCCAAAGATGGACAAATGGATGAAAGATTTGTGCTGTGATTAAAGTCAGTGCCTCCTCAGGTCAGCCTCCAGTCCGCCCAGCCGATATCAGATCAGTTTGTCGCAGTGCGTCACGCAGCACAGGAAGAAGAAGAGAATTGAAAGAGAGAAAACAGAAGAGGACCAGGATTTGGCTTTTTGTTGCTCTCTCTGTCACAGGTGACGCTCTACCCGCAATCCCTCTGCTGCAACCCCAAAATCCACTAATCAGAGAGCAGGTGCTCATCATGTGTTCCCTCCTCAACAGGAAGTTCTCCACCAAACTGACACTTAGGCGTCACATGGGCATCCACCGCGGCGAGAAACCCTTCAGCTGTCCTCACTGTCCCTACAGCAGCCGGCTGAAGAGCTCATTGCTGCAGCACCTGAGGACCCATACAGGTAGTATGCACACTGAGGAATTCCACTGCCAGGTGAGGCACACACCCCTAGGTCAGTGTTTGCATGGAGCTGACGCTGTGTCGCGTGACTGCGTGCAGGTGAGCGGCCGTACAGGTGCTCCGAGTGCTCATATGCGTCGATCGATCGCAGCTCTCTGCTCAGACACTGCAGGACTCACAGTCAGGAGAAGCCGTACAGGTGTCAACACTGTGACTATAGCAGGTAACATGCATGCACGCTCGTACACCTGTCACAGTGAAAAGACAACTTCCTGATTTGTTTCCTTTCTCAGTATCCAGAAGAAGAGCCTGGACCTTCACGCTCGCCGCCATCACACCTTTGAGTCGTTTCCATGCCAACAGTGCAAGTACTCCAGTCCAGATCGACAGCTGCTGCTGCGACATGTCCGCAAACACCACGCCCCGTCCCAGCACGCATCATTGTGACAGACCCACAGATGCAAGTGCTGTAGGCGGGCGGAACTTCTTTGCCCAGTTTGATGAAGTCATGGAAATCAAACTGCTGATGAGTCATTATGAGTTTATCTGCTGGTTGGATAATAAAGAAACACCTGAACACTTTAAACCACGTAGTTTCAGTTTTTATTTCTTTCACCAAACACAGTCAGAGTTTCCCAATTGACTTCTCTTTCACCTGCTGGTCATGTGGCACACTCAGTGGGATGAGGCGCGTTCTTGCAAGTGGCTCCACCCCTTCACTCTGTAGCTTTACGTTGTGATGATGACAGACTTATAAACACTGAGTTTAGCAGACAACCTCACTGTAGACCGTGGAATTGTGCCAATTCTGACCAATGGGAGGTGACAACTGTTTGTATCCCTGCGTCCTACTGAGCTTCAGGAAGTGGATTAACCAGAGTAAACCACAAGAAGACCAAGTCCCTCCCCCAAGCTGATTAACCTTCTTACCGTGACCTCTGAGGGCTGGAGGTCTGCATGGGGGCTTCTAGGCTGTTGGCCAATCAGCTTCTGCCCTGGTGTGAATGTTAGCTCTATTTTTAGCCTTTTCAAATCATGTTACTTTTAAATGGTCAGACATTGATCTTTGAAGTGTGGACGAGGTGGCGTGAAGGTTGTGAAAAGGTAGATGGTGATCAGATGGGAAGCTGTCAGGAAATTGGTCTGACCTCCCTGCAGAGTTAAAGGGCGGATCGCCACACCTGATCTGTGGTCGGCAACCAGCTGATTGACTCACTCCTGGATTATTTTGGATTATGATCAGAAAGTGTGACGACCGACGCTCAAAGCTGCTTTAACTTTTCAATCCTGAACCTTGCTGTGAAGCTGACACGTCTCCCCTCATCCTGCTTTCTGGTCGTCTGTCCTTACACTCTTCCTCTCCTGCTTCTTAACTGTGGAGGTCTGGGGATGTCGATGGCAGCAGGGGAAGTCGTCACTTTGGCTCAACTGAATTGGACTGAGCGGCCCGCGATGTCAGAGCAGATGTGGCCACCAGGCGTGTGTGTGGTGGATGTGTGGGTGGAGCTCCTCCCGTGCGGACAGGTCGAGGTCAGGGCGGAGCTGTCGGACGGCTGCTTCCTGCATCTGATCAGGACGGATGGAGACTTGGCCCGGATGATGAAGAGGCTGGTGGACGCTTTCCCAGAAGACAGGGAGACGCTGTCCTCCAGCCTGCTGACAGGTGAACTCACACACAATGTGTACACTTCCTGCAGTGTTTTTTATCACTGGAGCCATGCCAGCTTCAGAACATCACAGTATTAGCACTCCTGCTAGCGGTTGCAGCTGTGCTACTGACACACCAGTGTTGTCTGTGTGTGTTGGTTGTCGGTGTCATACTGATGTTGGTGTCCTGATGATGTTGGGGTTGGTGTTGCATGATGTATGGGTCATGGTGGTGTTGGTATTGCGGTCAAATTGGTGGTGATTTGTTGTGGTTTTGGTGTTGTGGAGGTGTTGCTGTTGTGGTGAAATTTGTGATGGTGTTGTGGTGGTGGTGGTGGTGTTGTGGTGAAATTTGTGTTAGTGACGTGGTAGTGGTGGTGTTGTGGTGATACTGATATCATGGTGGTGTCGGTGTTGGTGTCATGTGATGTTGATGTCGTGGTGGTATTGGTGTCGTGTTGATGTTGGGCTGTTTGGTTGTTTACAGGGCTGCTGAGAGTTCGAGCTGCAGAACAAACCTCAAACCCTCGAGTGAAGACTGTTGAAGTGAGCAAACTACTGAAAACCATCATTGACCTGCCACACAAGGTGACCAACTACACACACTGGTACTTGTGTGTGTGTGTGTGTGTGTGTGTGTGTGTGTGTGTGTGTGTAACTTTTTAGAGGAATGCTGAGCAGTTTGAGAGAGGGGTGAGATGAAATGACAATGACGTGGTGACATTTGTGTTTGCTCAGTTTTCTCAGTCGGAGGCTGTGCTGGCCTTCTTTGAACCCTCACCTTGGGACCAACCCTTCAGACTGCTGCACAGTGCCAGTGTCACAGCCGAGGAGAACCAAACAGTCAGACCAGTAGAGGACCCGACCTTTGGACCACAAGAGACCCAGACTGTCCGGGTGGAGGAGGAGCACACCTTTGGAGCAGAAGAGGACGTGACTACAAGACCAAATGAGGAGCAGACCTCTGCAGCAGCAAAGGAAGGCAGTGTTAGACTGCCACATCAAGCTGGTGTCACCCCGGAGAAGAAGGAATGCAGCAGGGAAGAAGAGGAGCAACCCTGTGGAGTGGAGGAGAGGCTGGGGAGAGAACCAGAGATCTGTCCAGAGGTCAGAGACCCGATCAGTAGAGTGGAGCAGGAACAGCAGCCTGGAGATGTTCTCCAGAGATCAGTTTTGTCAGGTTGGTCCTATCATCATCATCATCATCATTATCATTATCATCATCATCATCATCATCCACATTGTAGATAAATGAATCAACTTTAATTTGTACAGCGTTGAATCACAATCAAAGGCATCTCAAAGCAGCTTTTTTCCCCCACTTTTTATTTTTATTTTGTTTAAGTACAGGGTTTCAGGTATTACAGAAACATTGTATTTATACAAACAGAACAAACCTGAACGTTCAGGTCACTAAGGGCATTGTCTCAGGACAATATAAACTAGATGAATATACATAGGACAATACTGCGTCGAGTAGTGTAGGGCCTTAGAAGTCCATTCAAAGCTGCTTTGTACAATTAGAGGAAAAAAACTGGGCACCCAGAGCAGCAAGGTGTGACAGACAAATGCTCCCCATAGGGAAGAAACTTAGAGCAGATCCAGACTCCAGAGAGGGCTCATCTGCTTTGACCAATGGGGGATGAAAAGGAAATGTTAATAGAAGATAGAAACAGAAATAGAAGTAGGTCAGAGTGAGTTGCAGGGTGAACAACAAAGCTCTCATAATATAGATACATATATATAAGTGAATAATTCAAACACAGAACTGCAGAAGGACATGCATGCAAGTGTATGGCATATATATATGTAAACATGTAGATGTATATAAATAATATTATTGTGTAGCTATACATTGAGTCATTATACATTTAAATAGACCTAAATGTACAGTAGTGGGCTGCTTTAGCTGCTGTCCACACAGAACGTGTTTGTCTGTGTTTGTCCCACTGCTTATGAGGATGTAAAGTGGATGATGTGCGGTATAGCAGCTGGCCACCATGAGGTGTAATTTTTGTATCAATGGCTGTTTATGGGCGGGGTGGGTTGACTGGCGGCCAATGTTGTTAGTTCATGCGTCTTTCTTGACATGCTTTTACTTTGTAGAGGTGCTGAAGTCCAACGGCTTCTGCCTGGCGAACACTGAAACCATCCTCTTTGACTTGACTCCGCCCATCCACCAGCCCACCCGCTCAGACGAACAGTCAGGCAGGCGGTAAGGTGTCAGTTTGTGCTTTCACAAACAAGGGGCAAAAGGGAAGCGGCCGACACAGCTGACAGCATCTGTTTGTCTTTCTACATGTCTCTCTGTCTGTCGGTCTCAGAGCGAGTGTCGATCCTGCCGTCTGCCTCCACCTCTGTCATCCGTCTGCCTCGCCCCATCTTCTTCGTGGTTTCACAGGCATGATGGGCAAACTGGTGAAGAGGCGGAGCCTGAAGTCCAAGTCTTGCCCTCGACCCTCCTCCTCCTCCTGCAGCTCACCAGGGTTCAGGAGACGGGGATCGTGGACTGAGTGAGCGTCAACAGCAGCTGATGGCTTCCGGAGGCCTTTTTGCTGCTGGACTGCGGCTCAATTGATGGATGGATGGAAAGTTACTCAGGGTGATGGACTTCAGCTGAATTGTGGGTCAAAAAATTGAGTTTTTCTGCAGGATACAAGGTCACAGAGGAGTCGATCCAAATTTCATCAGCCCAGGAAGAAAGGACACTGGACCATTAGCGCCACGCCAAAGAGTAGCACATCCTGGTAGCCTCGCTTAGCCAAAAGCATCAGAGCAGCTGTACCTGTTAGCCTAGCTTAGCCTAATGTACCAGAGCAGCTGTACCTGTTAGCCTATCTTAGCCAGTGGGTTACGCTGACTTTGGTTCAGTCCCTGATCACTTTCCTGAGCTGTTTTCTTGATGATGCCTGTTTTCACTTTTCAGCTTTCACAAAATGCAGCCTTTCAAGTCATGTCATTTTTCATTAGTTGACATGAAGACCTGAATCTGATCTTAATGAGGCGTTTTGACTTAATTGACGCATGCTTGGGAAGCTGTGGCCGTGTTTGTGAGTTAACAGCTCATTAACCTCACTGTGTCAAATGTCATTTGCATTAAAGTGGGAGCATCCAGGTCACACAGGCTCTAAATGTTCATTTAGCCCAAGAGAATCAATGGATCGGTCTGAGGTGGCGTCGATACTCCTCCGTCATCCATTGATCGTGAAGATATAAAGAGCTGCCAAAACGGCAGAAGAGACGCAGAGGAGCCGAGGTCAGTTGACGTCCACCCAAATTGGCCATGAGTGACCGGGATGTCCTTGACAGGAAGTCTGCTGGCTGCTACGGCAGCCAGAACTGCACCACCTTCCATGACGACCAGCATCATCACAACAGAGTGCCAGCATTGCCGACACAGCCCAGCCACCTGCAGCCTCACCTGTTCCCCACCGTGGACGTCCCTGAGCACGCGCACGACATCATCGGCTCTGTCATCCTGCTGGTGGGGCTGACTGGCATGCTGGGAAACGCCCTGGTTGTCTACGTCTTCTTCCGCAGCCGCTTGCTACGTTCGCCCAGCAACCTGCTGGTGGTCAACCTGGCGGCAGCCGACTTCCTCATGTCCTTGACGCAGTCACCGGTCTTCTTTGTGGCCAGCCTGCACCGCCGCTGGGTTTTTGGTGAGGTGGCGTGCGAGCTGTACGCATTCTGTGGTGCGCTCTTCGGCATTGCCTCTATGATGACGCTGACGGCCATTGCGGCCGACCGCTGCTTTGCTATCACCCGGCCGCTGGTGCCACTGGGTGGACTGAGCCGCGGACGGGTGTTGGCCATGCTAGCGGGGGTGTGGCTCTACTCACTTGGGTGGAGTCTGCCGCCGTTCTTCGGCTGGAGCGCCTACGTCCCCGAAGGCCTGCAGACTTCCTGCAGCTGGGACTACATGAGCTTCACCGCCACTGTGCGCGCCTACACCATACTGCTCTTTGCGTTCGTCTTCTTTGTACCGCTTGGCCTGATTACCGGCTGCTACGTGGCCATCTTCAGGGCGGTGCGCAGGGCGGGCCGGGAGGTGGAGCGGCTGAGCTGTGTTGACACCAAGAAGGCGTATGAGCGGCTGCGCAGCGAGTGGCGGCTGGCCAAAGTGGCTCTGGGAGTCATTCTGCTCTTCGTCATCTCATGGTCGCCATACTCGGCGGTGGCTCTCACCGCCACCGCCGGCTACGCCCACCTACTGACGCCCTATATGAATTCGGTCCCCGCCGTCATCGCCAAGGCCTCCGCCATCCACAACCCCATCATCTACGCCATCACGCACCCAAAGTACCGCGCCGCCATCGGCCGCCACGTCCCGCTGCTGCGCCCCCTGCTGCGGCTGCAGGAGAAAGACCTTCACTCCTCCCTGAGCTCCAGTGGCACGGCAGCGCGGAGACCCACGCCCACCAACCTCAGTGCCACCCACCAGACTGGCCGAGGACGGCTGTCATCGTCTGCAACAGACGACTCCTGCTGGGTGGAGAAGGAAGCTGACAGTGGCCAGGATGTCCTGGCTGAAAATGCCAGCACTGCCCTCCTGTGTCTGCAACAGGGACCCGCAGCACCGGCGGTTAACCTCGCTACTGGACTGAACTCACCTGAGGGGTGCGCTGCAGCAGAAGCTAAACCTCTGCTTCCACTGTGACTCCTGCTGAAGATGTGGCCCAACCCCCCACTGCTGAACAGAGCAGAAGGGTCTCCATGCCTGACTAATGGGATTGACAGAGAACAATAGTGTGGGCGGGGCCTCATGTCTTGCGAGAGGTTAAGAGAGTTCTAAATTTACCAGATTAATTAAAGTGTTAGGTTAGTTCGTTTTAGTTGTCATTGTTCTTTTATTGTGAGGAATTGTGATCATGGAGCTTCTTTTATTTCTGAAATATTTAATACATAAATGAGTAAAATAATTCCAATGTCTTCCTCCTTCTTGCACACTTCCTTCCCATTTGTCTGAGAACAAACAGATTTTGTGATGGTTTTTCTACATCTTGTGTCACTGCTGTCAATAAAGCCCTGCTGGACTGAATGTAATCCCTTTGGATTAGCCCTGTGTTTACTTTGTTAGCAGTCTGCAGATTAGCCTTTTATCCTTCTGTGCTGCTGCTTCTCCTCAGTCAGTCGTGATGGCCGTGAGGAGGAACATAGCGCTGCTCTCAGGTATGTCTAGTAGCTCCCAGCAACCCTGGAAAGGAACCTGCTTTGCGGTTCTCATGTGTATCTTTCATGACTTCCTGTCTGTTTGGCGACCACACTCCTGACAATGGAGAGGTTTGTTTGTGATGCTGTCGATCCAGAAATAACAATCAGTTAATGGATCATTGCTGATGCTCTGTCACATGGCACAACCTTGGAGTCTTCAGGTTGTTGGGCACCACTGAGATGAGTGTGTAGCTGAATTTCACCCCGTTGTGTTGGTGACCATGAAGACAGAGAAGCTGGCCATAAGTGAGTTCTGGTTGTTGACTGTCTGTCTGATGTTTCAGCGCTTCTGCTGGCGTCTGTCTCTGCCTACGTAGAGGAGCTGGATGACAGGTGAGAGGTCTTTTTTCCTCCTAAATGCCTACATCCCACTTGTCCCGTTAGATCAGGTCTTCAGTTGCTGTTTTGCTGGGCCAGTAATCAGTGTTGACTGTGTTGAACAGCTTCCTGGAGACGAGAGGAGTCGATGACATCTGGCTCATTAAAGTAGGTCTTCAACTGTGCAGCTGAGACCAAAGTGACGGTGTGTGCAGACAAGCGTGTTGTTATTGATATTGTGTTGTGACCTTTTGCAGTTCTACACGCCCTGGTGTCACCTCTGTCGGCAGCTGGATCCTCTTTGGCATCAGGTCGGATCGGAGCTTAGAAGTCTTGGATCTCCCGTTAACGTTGGCAAATCAGACGGCAGCGCCAATACTGGTCAGTGAGTGATGTTGCAACCCGTGTCTGTAGAGCCCGGGGGGGTTGGGTGGAGGTGGGGGACTGGACTTACCTGTTGGTATGTCGGTCACATCCTGTGACGCCTTTTGCAGGAATGGCCAAAGAGTTCCATGTCAGAGGATATCCAACCATCCTGATGTGAGTCCGCACCTCTCTGATTGGCTCATCTCTCCCTGTGGTGCCCTCATCACAGCATCAACATTCTGTTGTCAGGTGGAAAAAAGACGTCAAGTACAGTTACCCCGGCCCGAGAACCAGAGACGGGATCCTGGACTTCGCCAATCGAGTTGGAGGGTGGGTATATCTGTGTATGTGTGTAATGGATGATGACACTATAGCCATTGTGTGACATCACTGCGGGCCCTTCTGTAGGCCACTGGTCCGCTCTCTGAGCAGCCTGCAGCTCTTCCAGCATGCCATGAGCCGGCACGACGTCATGTTCATGTACGTTGGAGCCACGTCACCGCTGAAGGTAAAACAGACTTTCATGTGTCTGTCCACGTTCTGTACCCCTGCACACACACGCCTCTCACCTGTCATATTTTTCCAGGGGAACTACACGTTGGCAGCTGAGGAGCTGATCATTCACACGTACTTCTTTTCTGGCACTAGAGATATCCTGCCCAAGGTTCGCACAGCCCAGCACTAAAATATGTAAAGTACAGTAGAGGGCAGTAGCGTTACTAATGGTAATGTAGCAGAGAAGAGTCAATAGAGCACAGTAGATGTAGCAGAGACCACAGATATACTAAAATAAGGTACTAAGAACTAGATATGGGATCACTGATGGCAGTCCATCCATTTCAATGGAGCTGCTCGCCCATAAAAAGTCTGACATTTTGAATTGGCTTCAGGGTTAATTCCGCATTATGCGGCTCATAGAGCATGCGTAGTAGTCACTTCTCATAGTGCCTCTGTAGCTCCCATGATGCATCAGATGGCATCAGCCAATTAGAATGAGCCAAGACACGTAATGTGATGTCATGCTCAGAAGTCTTCTCTGGTCTTTAGAACTAATGTGGTCAATGGGAAGAATGCTTTTTGGGCCATATTGAGATTTTTGGCTGCAGTAACTCGATTAGCTGCTCCTTTTTGGAAATCCAGTATCCTGTTGGATAACAGGATACTGGATGTTGCAACATCACTCACAACATCCATTGCAGAGGTTTCTGAGTTGTTGTGATGTGTTAACTGTCTGCTGTTAAAGTTGGTGTCTGTCTGCAGGCCGTCTCCCTCCCGATTCTGCCGGCTGTGCTGGTCTTTAAAGATGGTACATACTACACCTACAATGGTGAGACTGACTCTGTTTGTGTGTTCACTCTGTGCACTGACTGAAACTATCTGGAAGTCTGCAGAAAGACTCAGACCCTCCTTCCCCTCTATGTTAGCAAGCAGGACATGGACACAGTTTTAAAATGTAGTAGGTTTTTTCATGCTGATGTTTCTTCCAGTGGCTATTTTCCCCATCACCTCAAGTTGAGTCCTTGTTTCATTAACATTGGGTGGTGCATCATGACCGACAGCTCCTGATTACAGGTATGTGTAAACCTCCAGTTTTGGTTTCTGATTGTGTTCCAGAGGAACGTGACGGAGAGCTGAAGTCGTGGATCAACAGAGAACGTTTCCCAAACTACTCCAATATTGACAGCTTCACTCTGTACGCCATGGGCGACTCAGGTAACCCTGAGCCACCTGCAGGAGAGAAGTGGAGCTGGTTGGCTGACACTGTCACTGAGAAAGACGTTGAGCGCCCAGTGTAAAAATGTTCTCCACAGCTCAATGCTACTGATTAGTTGAAGTAACTTTCCGTGATCTCCTGCAGGTAAACTGGTGGTGCTGGTTCTGGTGGAGGAGCTGGGTTCCAGTGACGAAGGTCTGAGGTGAGTTTCAGTCCAGTGTGCATCAGAAATCTGATGCTGTGTGTTGGCTCATTTTAGCTTTATATTTAGGTTGAAAGGGCTCGTGGAGAAGGTGGCAGCAGACTACAGAGAGACCTACAGCAGGTCAGAGTCCTGCTGGACGCATAGGTCCACACCATGTCGTCTGAAAAGTACCTGTCTGTCTATCTGACTGACTGTCTAACTTCCTGTCTGCCAATCAGAAGCTTCATTTTTGGTTTCATGGAGGGAAGTGAATACATTCAAGGTCTGGTGATGGGGTGAGTTTGTAGCCACATTCTTTTGATGGTTCACTGATGTCCACCTGCTGGTGTCAGCTGTGTCACATCTCATCTCTTGTTGGTTGCAGTGAGGTCACCCTGCCGTCCCTCATCGTTGTTGATCTCTCCATCGATGCCTACTTCCTGCCGCCTAGCACCACCAAAAAGGAGAAGGACTTGCTTGACTTCCTGGATGGAGTTCTGGACGGCAGCATCCAGGTGAGTCCTGATTTACCTGAGCGGCGTTTGAAGGTGTGAACCAGGATCAACCTTTGTCTCTGTGTTGTATCTCAGTATCAAGGTGGAAACAGCATCCATCAGCGCATTCTTCGTATAATTTATGAGGTCAAATCTACGGTGTTGGTACGTAGCAACGTTGTCTCGTTTCTGTGTTTCCTGCCTGCGTCACCTGACTTGCTCTGTACCTGTTTGTCTGTCCAGCTTGTGTACGACCAATCCCCAGCGGCGGCCTGCTTGCTAGTCAGCTTCCCCTTCCTCATGATCAGTGTCTTTTTCTACACCTGCTGGAGGGTCCGATCTGCGATGAAGGATGTTGACGGCGATGAGGCCACACATCCGTCGGCTCCATTGCCCCAGAGACGCAAAATCCTGGCAGACAAAAAGTCTGATTGATGAAGACCATCAGGGCATCAGGATGATGAGCTGAGGTCCAAAAGACCATGTAGACTCTCACTGTTCATCTCACGAGGACATCAAAAAAACATCCTCTGTAAACAAAAGAATAACACCTGACCTCCAATTTAATGATGACTTAGGCTATGGTTAAAAGAAAAAAAAACAAACTTCTCCTCTATGAAAAAACAGTGATTAGTAATGTTGTAGCTTTGTTTTTTGTCAGTAAGTAACATACTTTTTATTCTCAGCTTCTTGCACTGCAGTTAATCAAATGTGAACAGTTTTGTCTGCACAATCGCTGCAATGCTCTGAATGACAGTTGAAGTGAGAGGGAATGGAAATTTCTCTGTGGGTTAATGACGAAAGTAAACAAAACATGAAGAGATGTTGTTTTGTAAAATCATTTAATAAAACGAGATACAATAAATTAATGGTTTTACTATGTGCATCTTCTTCTGCTCCTTTGTTCTGTTGCCTTCAAGGTGGCCGCAGACAATCAACTGCCTCCATCTAACCCTCTAATCCTTTGTATCTCCCCCTCACACCAACAACATGATCGCCACATCCAAAAATCTCTTGTCTACTTTTCTTTGTATGCTTCAACAAGGTTCCTGCTCTGAGTCCTCAACTTGAGTCTTCTTCTCTATCTGTTGACGTGCGTGCGCGCACACACACACACACACACACACACACACACACACACACACACACACACACACACACACACACACCTTTCTTCTCTCTTTCTCTGACCACCTTCTTTGTCCAAATTCCACTAGTCCCACCCCTTGTAGGTCAACCTTACAGAACATATTGTTGAAATTCATTTATTTGTTTATTTATTTTAATAATTGTATGAAAAGGACACGATAGAAATGCTTAGCCCCACCCCACCACTATAAAATCAGATAGTTCCATCAAAGTTTAAAGAGGACGCTTTCTTACGAACAGACGCGGCAAGCCAGCGTCTCTTATTTTGGAGGTCAGTCATCCAGACCGGATGTTACAGCGGAGCAGCCGTGCTAACTGCTAACAGCTAATAAACTGTGTTAAAGTAGCGGAGCTCGGCGTCCAGCAGTCCGCGGACAGACTGCGGCGCTTCCCCTGATGGTGCTGCTCGACTGAAGAAGCTTCTGGAAGCTGTGCGTGCCGGCGGACAAGTCTCCATGGCCACGGAGGAGTTCTACGAGGTGGGGGTGGGGGGCAGCTAATGCTAGTAGGCTAAAAATCGCTAGCCGCAGAGTTCAGAGTTTAGTCGGGAAACTTTAGAAAAAGCTCAACAACAGATAAGATAAGCACAGAGAACCGTTTTCTGCGTGCCGGCCCGTAAAAGTCAGCCAGACACCGAAAATAGTTTTATAATATACCACATAGTGTGAGTTACCATCGCCAATTAGCCTTAGCATAGCTTATAAGCCCAGCGGTGAGAGGTGTGTTTGTGTGTGATAACAAAGCTGGCTGGTTAAGAAGTGTGTCCGAGTGTATGCGTGGGACTGGTGTTGCTGTATTCCATATGTAAATGTGTGGACGGGTTCCGAGGGTGAAAAGGAACTTTGGTTCAAAACTTGCAGTAAACTTTGACTTCCTGGCAGAAGGCTGTAACCTTTGCTGCTCATCATGTCCACCTCGATATGGCATCAGTGCGAACCTGGCCAGCAAAAAATGTTTGGGTGCTTTCCTCCGTCCCCTCAAAGGCTCTTTTTGTCATTTACAAACAGGCTGTGAAAATCTTTTTATTTAGTTTATTATAAATATGTTGTGCAGAGAACCTGCAGATGTACGAACTGGGGTTAAAGTGTACCAACATACCAAATGTGAAAAGAAACTAAATATCTTTGATTTTTCTCAGCATCATGCAACCAGGCCCTCCTGATGGTGTCGCTGTTGCTGTTGCCCCTGCAGGTGGACAGGGTCATTGACAAGAGGAAGAACAAGAAGGGGAGGGTGGAGTACCTGGTCCGGTGGAGAGGTTACGGATCGGAGGGAGACACCTGGGAGCCGGAGACGCACCTGACCACGTGCATGAACTACGTTCAAGACTTCAACCGATTGTGTGCCGAGCGACAGAGAGACACCATGCTACTGCGCTCCACCCGCAACCCCACCCACAGACAGTCCAACTGGCCGCCGCCCACCGTCGTTGCAGCTGACACCGGCGTTGCCAGCAGCGGTGGTGAGATGAACCGAGGTGCCGCTGCAGACTGTCGCCCGGCCCCCTTGGTCCCAGTCGAGCTACCAGGCCCCGCCTCCGTCAGCTCCCCACAGCCATCTGGCGGCTTTGGCAGCGGCCTGATGTCTCCGGGAATCTCCGCCCGCCGCAGCATGGACTTATCCAAGACGGGCATTAAGATCCTGGTGCCCAAGAGCCCCATGAACAACCGGCTGGACTCGGAGGAGTCGCCCATCGAGGCGCCTCATGGTCTGGAGGCAGGAGCGCAGGAGGCTCACCTAGTCCCACCGGAGGTGGCCTTGCTGCAGAAACCTGCAGGAGTCCACCTGGCCCCTGGGGAGGAAAGGGCGCGTATGGGGTCCCGGCCCCGCAGCCAGAACACTTTGCCCCAACCCCGGCTGCCGCTCACGCCTGCAGCCATGCGTTCAGTGAGCAGCTCAGGTGAGTTTAGTGTCTTTTTCTTTCACACCTGTCCAATTTTTCAAGCTAGCCACGCCTAGCCACGCCTAGCCTGACACCTGCTCCGACGACTCCAGGTAACTCCCCGCTGATGGAGGCCGTAGCGGCCAGCGGTGCGGCCGCTGTGCAGAGCTCTGGGGCTGCGGCGACTGCAGCCACGGGGAAACGGCGTCTGGAGGAGCGCTGTGCCTTTGACAAGCGTCTCCGCTTCAGCGTGCGACAGACGGAGAGCGCCTACCGCTACCGGGACATCGTGGTGAAGAAACAGGACGGCTTCACCCACATCTTGCTGTCCACCAAGAGCTCTGAGAACAACACGCTGAATCCCGAGGTGAGCCCCCTCTCGCCCTACCATCCCCCCTGAGCACCATGTGCATTTACTCGCATCCCAGTTGTGGCAGCACTTGGGTTTTTGCCATGGTAACGCCCCTCCCCCTTTCACCAGGTGATGAAGGAGATCCAGAGTGCAATGGCGACAGCAGCGTCGGATGACAGCAAGATGGTTCTGCTGGGCGCCGTCGGCAGCGTGTTCTGCTGCGGCCTCGACTTCCTCTACTTCATCCGCCGCCTGACGGAGGACAGGAAGAAGGAGAGCATCAAGATGGCGGAAACCATCAGGTACTGGCCACTGCCTGGCGTCGTTGGGGTGGATTGGGTGAGCTGAGCGTTGACCTGCGTCTCCTCCGCCTCTCAGGACCTTCGTCGACACCTTCATCCAGTTCAGGAAACCCATCGTGGCGGCGGTCAACGGGCCGGCACTCGGCCTCGGCGCCGCCATCCTGCCACTCTGCGATGTGGTGTGGGCCAATGAGAAGGCCTGGTTCCAGACACCGTACATGTCCTATGGCCAGACGCCAGACGCCTGCTCATCATTCACCTTCCCGCGCATCATGGGCTTGGCCTCGGTCAGTCCGCTGCCTCACAAATACTGAACCAACTGTTGTCCGTTGCTTCGATTCCTATGCTAAGCACCTAGGTTCTGTTGTTGTGTTTCAGGCTAACGAGCTGCTACTGAGTGGCAGGAAGCTGACGGCTCAGGAGGCGTGTTCCAAAGGCCTGGTCTCTCAGGTTCTCTGGCCAGGAACCTTCACACAGGAAGTGATGCTGCGTATCAAAGAGCTGGTGACGGTCGACTCATTGGTCAGTGTTGTACATTTTTCAAGTTAGGCGTGTGTATGAGGTCCGTGCCGCCGCAAGTTCTCACCCCAGTATTTCCGCCTCCTGTCCTGCAGGTTCTGCGGGAGTCCAAAGCCCTGATGAGGAACATTAGCCACAGTTCTCTAGAAGAAGCAAATGAGCGCGAGTGTGAGGCGCTGAAGAGAATTTGGGGCTCATCCCAGGGAACCGACTCCATCTTGCAGTACCTGCAGCGGAGAACCGAGCTCTTCTAGAACCAGGACCGGGACCGGCCCTGAGTCTGATTCGGCAGTTTCTGGGACAGATGGGGAAACTCTTGCCGTGGTCTTTAATTTATAACTATATCGGACTGTTGATGTGGATAACAGCCTTGGACCTTCTCTGCAGTTCCACTTTTAGTACTCTGCTCTTCAGCGCCACCTTCCTCCCTAAGGCTAGAAGAGTCAGGAAAGTGGATGGATATTTAAAAAGAACTTCAGAATAATTTGAGTTGCTATTTTTTTTTAATGACTGACGAACCCATCAGAACAAACTGAGGGCATCTGTCTCAGTTGTCAAAGAACATCTCAGGAGCAAAACAGCCTCATCATCTGGACAGTTGACTGTTTGAACCACCACAAGATGCCTGGAGAAAATCCAGGCAACACACACCTTATAGTGCTAACAGTTTCCCCTCTATCTAAGCTAGGCTAATTCTCTGTACTGACGTGTGTCAGAGAGTGAGTGGGTGGGCCTGGGGCTTTAGAGTTGAACTGTGATTTGAAGGCCTCTTCCCCCACAACTCTGCAGGAAGTTGTAGCACGAATGACTTCTCCTGTGCCCGGTAGTGCCCCCCTCAGGTCAAGTTGTGCAGTGCAAATCTTCAGAGCAGGTGAATCATCAGAGTGCCTGATGTATCTAGTGACGTCTAATCAGGTTCTGAATCATCGGTAAGCCGAGCGGCACTGTGTGGCCTCCACCCTTCAGAAGACTGTTGTTGGTCCCTTTTTTATAGAAAAAAATAAATAAAATTAAATAATTTTGTTAAGCAGTTTAACTCTGGAAGTGTCTGTATGTGTTGGGCTCATCCTGAGGGTTGCGGCCCCCTCAGAGGGCCACGAACATGGAGGAACCAGCTGGACTAGTTTTAAAATGAAAAAACTCAAACCAGAAAAAAAATGATTTATTTCTCCATCTCAAAAACAAAAGGCTTATTTCAAACTGACCTCAGAGGGGTTTCTACAACGAAACCACGTATGTAAAACAAACAAACAAACAAACAAAAACACACAGTCCACTGGAGGAAGTCTCAGCTCACAGCTGTGGTCACTGTGGACAGGTGTCGTGCGCTCCTGTCGCCAGGTGTAGCTGGTAGGTGTGGTCACGGAATATCAGCAGACTGTAGAAGTTCTCGCCGCCCCTCAGGACTCCGTGTTCGCTCCCTCCCCAGGACACCGGACTGTCGGTGAAGCCGTGAACCGTCAGTGCGGCCCAGGACTCGTGACCAGGCTGTTCCAGGTAACACCTGTCGCACAAATGGGGACACTTTAACTCAAGAGTTCCCCACTTCACCTGATCACAGGCCTGCTGAGCTGTGAAAGCCAGCCGACCTGATCTGCTGGATGAGTTGGTGGATGTGGTGCGGTAGCAGCAGTCCGCTGACGGAGATGCTCAGAGCTTCGCTCAGCGTCGCCTTGGGCTCGGGACAGACCAGCGAGGACAGGAAGCTGTCCGCCGAGTTCTCACTGAAATCATAAAACGAGAGTTAACAAGGAGAAGGAGAGAAGGACGAGAAGGTCTCTCACTTTGTCACAAGACTGAGTGAGAGACGTCGTCACGGTGCGTGTCCTGCCCACCAGCTGATGTGGGCGTCCACTGCTCCCAGCCACTCCAAGAAGCTGTGCGGGTCACATGACTGCTGGTCAGGGCTCAGGACTGGGCAGGACAGTTGTGTCAGAGTGCGTTTGCTGACCTCGGGTCTGTGCTCTGTCCAAACACAACGGCTCAGGAGGGCTTGCAATGAGGCCCCTCCTCCTACAGGGCAAAGAGTAACAGTCAGACGACTGTGGTTGGAAACATGATCCTCCTGTGGACGGCGTCACACTCACCTGGGTGATGCGCCAGCAGGAAGTCGGTCTTCAGTTGGAGTCGTGACTTCAGACCTGTGAGGAGCCTCTGGTGGCCCCGCCCTCCAGGAGCCATCCTGCTGTCAGTCAAATCTACAGATATCACTGTAATACACACACACAGTCGCGGCTTCAGAAAGGCAAAGATGTTTTGTTTAGCTTAATAAAAATACTTTGTCTTAAAAATGAAACCCTGCCTCCTAAATTGAAACCAATCAGAAGTCCCTGCTTTATTCCTCGTACAAAACATTATTACAGCATTAGCTTCAGCGTGAGACAATAGTGTTAGTGTGCGACGTCGACATTCAGACCGTATCTGCTCTTTGTCCTGAAATTGAATCGGGAGGGTTTGCCTTCCACGCCCAATTTCTCAAACGAGTCTTTGTCCAGGGAGAGACACAGGCGTCCTGCAGAGAGACACAGGGACAGGTAGTGGAGGAGCTGCCACGGCAAAACTACAGGACGCTTCCTCAGTGGGCAGACAAAGACGGTAGGTTTTACCGTTGGGCAACAGAGCGATGCAGTTGTCCTCGTCCAGTCTGGTCCTGTGGGAAAGGCCATACACACTACCTGCACACATGACAACACAGAATCGTGTATACAGGCCGGGTATCAGGTGTGTCATCAGCTGACGCAGCTGTACGTTGACGGCTGTTACCTTGGTACACCGCCGACTCCAGGAAGTCTTTGTCCAGCAGCTCGTGCACCGGCAGGTTTTTGAGTAGGTAGAAGCTGCTGAAACTCTTCAGGACATCTTCAAGGCTGTTGGGGGCAGAGCTACAACCGGGCAGCAACAGAGACACCTGCACAGGTAAAAAGCCTAAGTTTCTGACTCTCACAAGGGGATGGAATCGCTCCTCACCAGAGCTGGCAAGTAACAAAGTACAAGTACGAAAATACTACAAGTACTGTACATGAATAGATTTTTTTTTCAGATATTTGTACTTTACTTGAGTATTTCTTTTTCTGATTACTTTAATTTTACTCCCTATATGCTTAAATGCGTCGGATCTCTACTTTCTACTCCTTGCATTGAAAAACATGCTTGTTGCCTTTGTGTTTAGTCTTTAAGAGATACAAATTTTATTCAAAGTAATTCACTAATTATTTATTACAGTTGTTTTTGCAAGTGGAGCTATTTCAGCTATGCCATTATGTAGATCAATATAAAGGTGGATCATATTTTAGAGGGTGATTATTTAGAGTACCCCAGCTTTGGGGTCACTGTTCAGTATTAATTCAATACATAGAAAAACAGAAATGTAGAACATTGGTTGTTTTTACTAGAAGTGTCAATATGAATGGTCTCATTAGTCAGAAAAGAAAACATTCTTACTTTTAACTTAAGTACAGTCAGTACTTTTACTACTACCAGAGTTGTAGACTCAGAGTTGGTTTTATACAAGTATCCATACTTTTACTTTGGAGCAGAAAGTGAATACTTTTAACAACTGTGGCCCCCACTGGTTGTAACGAACCAAAGGAGGTGAAATTTGTCACATGCATTTTAATCCCCTAAAGGCCGCGGTGAGGAATCACTGGCTGATCCAACCAGCAGGGATGCTTGATCAAAGCCACGACGTGCCACTCTAGGCCGGCCAGCCACCACTTGCAACTGACGTCATCGACTTTTATTTTGAAAACTCACGCCAACACGTGGATTAAAAGCTCGTGGTATTCAGTTAGTTACTAGTGTTGGCACATTTTAAGACCCCAGCTGAGCAGTTATCAGAACCGGACCAGTGTTCGTTAAGGGAAGCACTCGCACAGCCGCTCTTACCTTGTAGTTGAAGTGCTGCTGCTCCACCTGCTGGCTGAGCCGGTTCTTCTCGTCCAGGAGACTGGAGCGCTCACACACCAGCAGGGTACGGGGAGTTCGACCCAGGTCGCCGAACATCTTCACCAACTTCACTTCAGTTGACTGCAGTGGAACCACAAGATCAATGCTGTGATCTGGACAGGAAATAACACATTTCAACGCACTTCCTGCTCAAGGATTCCATATTAAAAGCATATAGACTCCGCCACAATCTGTTTTTGGTGTTTTTTTGTGTGTTTTTTAAGGTGTTTGTGCATATGCAGTGAGTCTGGACGTGTTGTAAATAATTAGCCACACACACTAGAATGTTCACGAAGAGAAGACACCGTTTCGTGTACTGGACAACAGAAAGCTCTTGGTTGAATTTGGCCATACGGGGCTCGTCACTCGCCGTAGTCACGTGCTCCGACCAGGAAGTGAAAACAACACGCTTCTTCCCGTGGAGAAAGCCGTGGTTCTGTGTGGATTTGTTTTGGACCGGGCTCTGTTCGATTCAGTGTCGGTTACGTGTTGATTTGTGACGTCATGTCGGTGGTTGGCTCCTTACCCGGACAGTTCGATGACGCCGAGGAGGACAGGTGAGAACCAGCGCACGCTAGTGTTCGATCTGCCAAGTGAAGTTGTTATTAGTGATTGAACAACTCATCACTCAATCAACGAAGACTTTATTGATCACCATTGAGAAAGTCAGGTGTGTCGCCCACCCAGGTACACGAAAGGCTTAGTGTTTTAACAGCCTAAGGCCAGCCAATGTGATGAGTTCGTCTCTTTAAACATGACGTCATTCATAGTTCTTTTTGTTTGATTTGACACATGATCTCCGTACATGACATAACAAAAGTGACGTCAAAACACTGATTTTAGAATTCTTTTTGCCGTCAGCAGCAGCAGCAGCCAATCGCAAGTGTCGGCCGTGGCCAATCAGATGAGTGACGTCACTGTGCAGCCGACGTCAGAGCCGGAGCAGGATGATGACGAGGAGGACGATGAGGATGAGGAGGATGATGAAGAGTGGGCGTGGCATTCAACAGCGGGAGACCTGACCAAAAGATACAACAGGGCCGGTCTCAACAGCCAGGTGTGTAGAATCCTGATCAGCCTGATGATTGATTATTGATTATCACTCACTCACCCACTCTGCTGTCATTGGTCAGGCTAACAGGCAGAATCTGTCCAATAAGAGTCTACCGTCAACTCCCTCGGATAAAGCTCTGAGGAAATATGAAAACAAGATCAATCTGGGTAACACACATGCGCGTGCGCACACACACACACTTGCACACCTGCCTACCGCAACAACTGTACACATGTTGTCGTGTTGTGTTGCTTCCTGATTCCAGATAAGCTGAACTACGCCGACTCTGTCATCAACAAAGTGACGCTGATGCAGAAACAGAAGGACGCCGACACGTACGTACACACCCTCGTCAGCGCGCGTCCACGTAGCCGGTGATGTCACCGCAGTGTTGCAGTAACGCTTTGACTGCCTGCTGCTTCCCGCAGGTACCGAGTGAAGGACAAGTCGGATCGTGCCACAGTCGAACAGGTGGGCTACGACATGCTTTTATTTAGAAAGTCCTAGACAGGAAGAGGCTCCACTACTCATCAACAGCTTAAATGAAAAAAAGTGCCAAATTATGGAGAAAACAAGAGAGCTTTAATTTGAAAGTTCACTGGCACTGCCTTTTCCTGTCTGCTATTCCGTTTCCTCGCCTCCTGCCGGTGTCCATTAGTCTGTCACAAACATCTGCTGCAGGTTTTGGATCCTCGGACTCGGATGATCCTGTTCAAGATGCTGAGCCGAGGCGTCATCAGTGAGATCAACGGCTGCATCAGCACAGGCAAGGAGGTCAGAGATCTCCGCTTCCCTGATCACCTGATCACTCGATGACCTTATCTGCTAGTTACGACAACGCCCTTTTATGTGTGTTTGTTTCCGTGTTTGTGTTTGTGCGTGCGTGTGTGTGTGCGTGCCTCGACCAGGCCAATGTTTATCACGCCAGCACGTCTGCTGGAGAGAACCGGGCCATCAAGATCTACAAGACGTCCATCCTGCTGTTCAAGGACCGAGACAAATACGTCAGCGGAGAGTTCAGGTGGGTCGCACACCAATGAAGAAGACACCTCCCAGTTTTCAAGTCTGTCCAAAGACCGCGTTCCGAGCGAGTCTAATCGGAAACGCTACTTCTTCTGCTGTTGTGAAGGTTCCGCCACGGCTACTGCAAAGGGAACCCTCGCAAGATGGTGAGAACCTGGGCAGAGAAGGAGATGAGGAACCTCATCAGGTCAGAACTCGGAACACAGCAAAACCTGGTGTGATGTGGACTGTCGGCCCTCACAGCGTGTGTTTGTGTGTGTGTGTGTGTGTGTGTCAGGCTGCAGACGGCAGGAATCCCGAGTCCAGAGCCTCTCCTGCTCCGGAGCCACGTCTTGTTGATGAGCTTCATCGGAAAGGACAGCATGTGAGAAGCCGTCAGACGACGGATTGACACGATTGGTCGTGGTGGCCCCGTACTGACACGTCATGTGTGGGTTCCGTAGGCCCGCCCCCCTCCTGAAGAACGCCTCACTGTCGGAGTCCAAGGCCCGCGAGCTCTACCTGCAGGTGGTGCAGAACATGAGGAAGATGTTCCAGGACGCTCGGCTCGTTCACGCCGACCTCAGCGAGTTCAACATTCTGTACGTAGCCACTCCCCCATCCACCCTCCTCAAAATAAAACTGGCTGCTGTAACCTGCGCCTGCCTGCCTGTGTGCAGATATCACAGCGGAGACGCCTACATCATCGACGTGTCGCAGTCGGTGGAGCACGACCATCCTCACGCTCTGGAGTTCCTCAGGAAGGACTGCAGCAACGTCAACGGTCAGATTCCGTCCATCCATTTTCAATACTCGCTTCTTCCTGCACTCAGGGTTTCGGGGGTCTGCTGGAGCCTCTCCCTGCTTTCATTGGATGAAGGCATAGTGACACCCTGGACAAGTCGGCAGTTCATTACAGGGCCACGTAGAAACAAACAACCATTTGCTCTCACACACAAACCTACGGTCAATTTAGAGTTCCTAATTCACCTCGCACGCATGTTTTTGGAGTGTGGGAGGAAGCCGGAGAACCCGGAGAGAACCCGCGCAGACACAGGGAGAACATGCAAACTCCACACAGTGTCGCCCACGGTCAGATTCAAGATTTAGGATGGTTTACTTGTCATTGTGTGCACATCACGAAATTTCCTTTTGAGGTGGTTCTCAGCTAAAAACAGTCAGAATAAAATACACAATAAAATAAATTCAGGGCAATAAATGACAAAAAGCACTGAGTGTGCAACAGCAGTGGGGTCATTGTGAATTTGTGGCAGTTGTTGGTGAAATGGATTTCACAACTCTTTGGGGGATGAAGCTGTTCCTGAGTCTGGTGGTTAGTAGTTTTAATGGTTCTGTACCGTCTCCCTTAGTGAAGCAGTACAAACTGGTCAGATTCTGCGCTTTTGTGTCCCTGCGAGTGTCCACCCCCTTGAATTTTAAAATGACGTCCTGTGCTTCCATCCAGACTTCTTTGTGAAGCACGGTGTGGCGGTGATGACGGTCAGAGAGCTCTTTGACTTTGTCACCGACCCCTCCATCACCTGCCGCAACATCGACCAGTACATGGACAAGGTATGAGCACCTCACATGGCCTCCTTAAAAATTCAGAAGGACAGAGAAAATGTTGCAGCTGGCGGCGTGTGATTGGTCGGTAGGCGATGGAGATGGCAGCGGAGCGCACGTCGGAGCAGCGATCCAATCAGGACCGAGTGGACGAGGAGGTACAAACACTCGCAATTCAGCAGATCGCAAGCGGTTCCAGCGTCTGAGCCGCCTCCTCTCTCCCTCCCCTCGGCAGGTGTTCAAGAAGGCCTACATCCCCCGCACCCTGACGGAGGTGAGTCACTACGAGCGAGACGTGGACCTGATGAGGGCCAAGGAGGAGGAGTCAGCCATCAGCGGACACGACGACAATGTGAGAACCATCACCTGCGGACTGTAGCGAGTCGACTGCCGATGTGTGTCGCTGACATTGTGAACACCTGTTGTCCAGGTCCTGTACCAGACACTGACGGGCCTGAAGAAGGATCTGTCCGGGGTTCAGACGGTAGGCCTTGACTCAGGGGTGGGCAAACTGGTTTGACTGGTGGACCACAATGAGGTTCTAAAATGTGACAGAGGGGCCGGAGCAGGAGCAGATGGATGGAGTGTTTTGGTGACCCACCTAATAGGAGAAAAAATATATCATGGGATATTGTAGAATACATGTTTTCTATCAATAGAAAATGAACCAAAGCAAAGTTCCAACAAAATATGTGTCTTTGAAGCCCCACGGTATTTGATTGAAATGACTCTCAAAACATTGAAAAGATGCTTTTTTTTATGACTTACTTACTATTAATATAATTTGTTTAAGTTTGGCTGGCCGGCTTAATGAGGTTAACGGGCCAGATATGGCCCCCGGGCCGTAGTTTGCCCATGCTTGACTTAACAAAGTTGCTCGTTGCGCGTGGGTGTGTGCGTGTGTGTGCGTGTGCGTGTGTGCGTGTGTGCGCGTGTGCGCGTGTGCGCGTGTGTGTGTGTCTGTCTGTCTATTTTCAAATTTAATTCCATCAGTTGTAGATTTGCTACTACACCCTCTGGTGGTTGGCAGCAGCAAAACCCACTAGCACCCCAGCTGGCTCGCGTGCTAAATTCTAAATTGAAATACGTCCTTCTGACTCGTCAGGTTCCTGCTCTCCTGGAAGACGACCAGACGTCATCATCCTCAGAGGAGGAGGACGAGGACGAGGAGGAGGGGGAGGAGGAGGAGCCGGAGGAGGGAGAGGGCCAGACGCAGCAGGGTGAAGAAGCGCCTCAGGACAAAAAGGTGATGAAGTCGCTCTGTGTTGCAGCGGCCATCGGCGATCCAGCTCAGACCTTGAGAAAAATCTGTAGTTTTTGGCTGTTCTCCTCCAGGGGGCGCCACAGTGAATTGTGTTACATGTTTATTTTGTCCTTTCTGGCACAACCTCCTATTTAATCTTGGATTGGGGACCTGCACACAGACTCCCCCTACAGGCTGCTGCGTTACACTGTGTGATGCTTTAATATTGGTGGCCTTCCACATTAGCTTCAAAACCCAATGTTCATGGTTTGACTCTAAAAATATGAGCCAAAAATATGAATGTTCATCAGCTGTTAACGACAAATGGACGGGTGATGAAAGTCAGTGTCTTTGATTAGGTGCAAAAGTCTCTCTCCAAAACTGATGGTGGTGTTATTCCTTCAGGAGAAGAAGAAGATGGTGAAAGAAGCTCAGAGAGAAAAAAGAAAACACAAAGTGCCCAAACGCGTGAAGAAGAGGAAGGAGAAGGTGGCCAAGTCGAAGAAAGGAAGATGATGATGATGATGATGATGATGATATCGACGATGATATCGACGTTCTGTCAGACACAGTCCTCCTCCAAACTGGGAAGCAGCTCTTGCACAGCTGTTAGCTTAGAACTCTGTTCCTGGAAGTCTCGATATCAGAGACTCCCGTGGCCTCATCAGACGTCCTTCTGTTCGCTGCCCAACAACTAAACATCAGAGAAGCTGCTAATAAACCATCAAACAATCAGAGTCCAGTCCTCTGTACTTGAAGTTTGCTACGCCCCTAATGTAACACACACACACACACACACACACACACACACACACACACACACACACACAGGCCAGACATTGCTGTGTGTTATTCATCCAGTTTGTGCGTCTTATCAGTTTGTGTGTTCAGTTTGAGAAATCGAGCAGATAAAGTTGTGCAGGAGCAGAATGTGGGGAGACCTGCTGCAGTGGAGAGTCGTGACAGACACACAGCTTGGACGGCGAGTTCAGACTGACCGAATGACTTAAACAGAACTTTCGAGTGATTCCTGTGGCTCTGGTGAACGAGCAAACGATGCAAAATCTCAACATACCAAAAAACGTCACACTGTAGCGTGTCTTTTTTTTCTGGGATAAAAAAATCATAAACAAACTAACATTGAATTAGGGTGGATTTACATTACATTAATGTCTCTGCTAAAACTCAGTGATGCAGGCAAGAAGAAATATATTGTATACGTGTATGATTTCAACACTTTTTGTAAAGGAAATAGTATAGTTTAAACTAAAACAAATTCATTATTTTGTTACCAAATATTCAGTTCTGGATTGTTGGTCAGTGTTTGTTTGTAATAGTGCTGATGGCAGATGTGGCACCAGATCAACTTTCAATTCCCTGTGGTGAGACAGTGACAATCTTGTCAGAACCACTAGGAAGTAAAAGTTGAACTCGGTTTCCTTTACGGAACTTCTGACTGCAAGTGATCACATGACACAAATCTACTGCGACCAACCCGACAAGCTGAGCCGCTGGTCTGGCGTCAGCGCTGTTTGCATTGAAGTCTGACTCCGGACGCACACACACACTAACAGAATTAGGCGTGAGGTCAACTCTGAACAGGAAGTCTGTCTGCTGTCACGTGAGGCTGCTTCCTCGTGAGGAGGATCATATGGAAGCGGGCGTTTCACAGTGAGGTGAGGAGAATCCTCTCAACAGAGGGTCAGGACAGGGAGTTGGACGAAGGAGATGTGAGAATCTTGCAGAGCCACCTGAACCTCTTTGGCTGGACGTCTGACTGGGAGGCGGGAGCCGAGCTCTGATTGGCTGCTGGCTGCATAAAGCCTTGACGCTCCAGCCCTGGTTCTCCTGATCATCTCTCCGGACTTCGGCTTCTTAGGTCTCATCACAGAATTTATGTAAAGTGAAATTGGTTTTCCTTTGTTGAAAACTGATATTCTTTACTTTTAATTGTTTTTCCCTCCTCGTCCTCCTCCTTCATCTCCTGTTCATCTTTACGACTCTTCTCCTCTAACCCTCCTCATCTCCTCCCTTTCCTTATCGTCTTTTCTTCCCTTTCGGTTGTTGCAGCTGCTGTTTCCTCCTCTTTTGTCTGTCAGTGGTCTTCATCCTCCTCTTCTTCCTCATAGTCACCATCATTGTCTTCGTCATGGCTGATTGGAGCGACTGTCTGAACTTTGGCATCTCCATAGCCAAACAGGCCAGAGAGGTGAGAGATGCACTTGCTGAAACATTTTCTTGTTTTTAAAAAAATCTGTAAGTGACTGAACTTCTTTGAATTTAACTAATTTCTTCTTAAAAAAATAGTTACAACTTTATTTTACTGAAAAGTCCCATCTAGTCACAAGAACTTTAGCACATGTCAATTACTGAAAATAAACCGTTTTATTTGCATAAATAATGTGGAAATAAATGTAAATGTTTTGAAGCCACAGAACGATTGGTCAGGCAGAGCACTCCAGCACAGCATGCATGTTTAACAGCTAATGTAAATCAGTGTTGCACCAACCAGGCAGGTTAAACTAACAGCTCTGGAGAGGTCAGCAGCTGGCGAAGAGAACTGAATCCTGTTGACCAGGCAAGCCAACAATTGGAACCTGAGTCAGGTTCTGCAGTGTTTTGTAACATCCTGATAAAAACTGCAGAATGTGAAGAATGAACACACACACACACACACACTGTATTCAGGAGGTCATGTAGTCTCAGCACACATTACAGAAAAATGAAGTGAGCAGGACCATCATATAAAGATATGAGCTTTTTTTGTGAGTCGCTCACTGGGTTCCACTTAAGTGTTTTCAGTACATTAGTTCCCCTCGTGGTTCCTTCAGGTTTGTGTATCACGGACGGCAACACAGGGAGCTAAATGTTTATCACACTAACAGCTCAAACAGCAACATGTTACGTGTGCTAAAAAAAACCAAACATCATCAGTTCTATTGACTAGATGGGAGAAAAGTGCTAATGGGACTTTTTCAATAAAATGAAGTTGCTTTAAACTATTTTAAAGAACAAATTAATTTCATTCAAAGAAGTCCAGTAAAGCAACATTGTAGCCTCAGCTAATTAGCGTAACGACATACTAAATTCCACAGCACTGGTCCTGATGTGGTCTTGACCTATGTGTGTCAGATAGTGCTGGCGGCGTTCCAGCAGCAGAAAGACGTGAAGCTGAAGAGTTCTCCGGCCGACCTGGTGACGGAAACTGACCAGCAGGTGGAGAAGATCCTCATCGCGGCCATCAGGAGGCGCTACCCAGACCACAGGTTTGCCTGAAACAGACTCTTGGTTTGACAGCAGGGTACAGGAGGTGACGCTGCCGTCTGCTCTCTGACCCGCAGCTTCATCGGGGAGGAGTCTGTGGCGGCGGGTGAGCGGGTGGAGCTGACCGCCGCACCCACCTGGATCATCGACCCCATCGACGGCACCGTCAACTTTGTGCACAGGTGACATGCCCCGCCCGCTCTGTGATGTCACAGATGGGTGAACGCAGGCTGTCATCAATGATGGAGCAGCGATTCATCAATCAATCAATCAACTTTTATTTGTACAGCACTAAATCACATCCAAACAATACATTTAAATAGACCTAAATCTACAATAGTGGGCTGCTTTAGCTCATCCTCACATCCTGTCAGTCATCCACAGCAACACCTGATGTGTTCAACCCTCCAACCTCCGGCCCATCTGATCTTTGTCGTGGCAGGTTTCCGTTCGTGGCCATCTCCATCGCCTTCGCCGTCAACAAGCAGGTGAGTCCAGCAGGCGGCGACGGGCTGGCGGCGGGGCCTCGACGCCGTAGACTGACGGGCACTCTTCTTCTTCTTCTTCTGCTTCTTCTATTTCTTCTATTTCTTCTTCTTCTTCTGTGTGTGTGTCCACGGCTGGCAGACAGAGTTTGGGATTGTGTACAGCTGCGTGGAGGACAAACTGTTCCACGCTCAGAGAGGACGGGGCTCCTTCCTGAACGGGGAGCCGCTGCACGTCTCCGGACAGGAAGGTGACATCACACGCACACACACACACACACACACAAAATCACGGCTAGAGCTGGCCCGCTGCTACTATACAGCACATGTACTACTAATACTACAAATCCCAGAATGCTCTGCTGGTATTTTGTTCCATATTCAGGTTGAAGCAAAACTTGCTTGGCTCCATATAAAAAGGTTCACTGCTCTGTCTGGAGGAAGATTTTTTTTCAATAAATATCAATGTTGGCCCACAACTTTGTCCAGGTTTTTACATTTTGGCCCACTGTGTATTGTGAGCAGGACCAGATTATAAAGATAACCTGTTTTGTGACTTCACGGCTGTGGCTGGTTCTGATGGTTCTTTGTTCCTCCACCGATCAGACATCCACCAGTGTGTGGTGGTGACGGAGATCGGGGCGGAGCGGGACGACCTGGCACTGTCCACCATGACCTCCAACATTTTCAGACTGCTGCAACTTCCTGTTCATGGGTGAGAACTTCCTGGACACGCACCCTCGGTCCCACACCTGTTGTTTGTGGCCTTCTGTTGTTTGTTTGGTGACTCCTGAGTGTGTGCCTTCGTTGTGTTGTTGCTGCGTCGTCTGCTGTGTCATTTGTCTCCTGCCGGTTACTGTGTTGTTCACGCTGTCTTGTGTTTGTCTGTTTGTGTTGCTGTTTATGTCGCTGATTATGCCTAGTGTGTTTTATTGTGTATTTTTTCTGAACTGTTGTGTCATTCGCATCGTCTGTTGCGGCGGTAGTGTGCGTGCCCTGGGCACGGCGGCGGTGGACATGTGTCAGGTCGCGGTGGGCGGAGCCGACGCCTACTATCACATCGGGATGCACTGCTGGGACATCGCAGCCTCGGCCATCATCGTGCAAGAAGCCGGGGGCGTGGTCACCGACACGGACGGTGCGTGTGGCTGCGTCTCGTCACGTCACAGTCACGCCGCAGCTGCGTGAGCCTCTGAGCCTCTGATTGGTCCGCGTGTTTTACTACAGGCTCAGACTTCGACATGATGTCACGGAGGGTCATCGCCGCCAGTTCCGCCGCCGTGGCCCGGAGCATCGCTCAGGTGGTTCAGGCGTTTCCCTGCCGCCGCGATGACCTCGAGCCCAGCAACACGTGTGCGTAAGGGACTGACAGGAAGTGGACCAAACTCCTTCTGATGAATGACGTACTTAAAAAAAAAACACTAAATAAAGGTTTGTCTACACATGTGACGTCTGTTGTCTTTGTGCACCAATCCAGGGGTGTCACACTCAAATGCACAGTGGGCCAAAATTTAAAACTTGGACAAAGTCGCAGGCCAACATTGATATTTATTGAAACAATCTTCCTCAAGTTTTGCTTCAACCTGAACATAGAACAAGGAAAGCTTAATACTATACAATGAATAACTTAATATTAGACATTTCAAATTAATAAACTCATCAAAATAAATAAAATGTGAATAAAAATCATGCTTCTTTATTTTTCAGCCTTCTGATTTAAATTTCAACAGAACCTTTTTCCACGGACTAATGATAAATGTGAAAATAAAATATCAACAATAAACCATTGAAGTCATAATAATATCCTTCAATGAATGTCCTGTCCTGATTGACGAGCCAAATTACCAGCAGAGCATTCTGGGATTTGTTGCATTGGCAGTACATGTGCTGAAAATGCAGACGGGCCGGCTCTAGTAGTGATTCTGTATTACCTCGCGGCCCAAATATAATTGCAATGCAGTCCAAATTTTGACACCGATGAACTCTATACTATACAGTGTCTTTACTGTATAATAATGGGTTTTTGTTAATTCCTATTCAGGCACAAAGAAGAATGAGAGAATTTCCAAATGCCTGCATCACAACTACTTCATTTAGATTTAAGGTTTGTTTCAGATTGTTTGGTTTTTTTTTCTATTTTTGTGTTTGTTGGATAGCTTGATAAAAGAAAAGAATTCTCATTGATCGAGGTAGACAACAATATTTAGCTGCACATAAACTCCAAAACTGATATCATTAAAACCTGATCCATTTTCACACATCCAAGTGTTTACACCACGTACATTCACATCAGTTCTCTACGTTAACAGTCTATAACTACAGAATAAAGGTGACAGAATCTATTACGGAATATTGTGATGTTTGGTTGACGTCCTGATTGCCAGTAATCGCTTTTTGTTCTTTTAAGGTCAAATCTATTAACTCTGTTAAGAGTTGATCGTGTGTCCTGTATGCGCAAGTTCAGTATCCCATTCTCCAATCGTTATTTTTCTCCGAATGCAACGTTAGCTGCAAAAGTTAACCATAAGCCTTATAAAAACTCCTTCCACATACAGTATGTTCGTATTTCTCTTGCTGGGGCGCACTGCAGTAGTGTATTGTGAACAGTGGAGGTCGTCCGCGCACCGTTAGACCCAGACGAGAACAGACCCGGAAGTGGGTAGAACCGCTAATCGCTCCAAGCAACGGCAGCGGTCGGAGGTGTAGTCAGGCTGAAGGGTGGAGGAGCTCAACGGCACCAGGTCCAGCAGACCGCAGGTGAAAGTCGGCCTTGTTGTCTCTTCCGGCGGAAGTTGGAGAGTGCTGTTCCGGTGGTGAGCGTGAACCTCCATCCAGTCGCCGTTCTGTTAGAAAAAAAGAAGAAACCCGCTGCTTGAACTCGGGTGACGGCTTTCTAATACAACGTCACACACCGACGGTGAGTACACGAGTTAACAGTCCGCCCGTCTGGCTCCCGATTCAATTAAAAGTAATTAAATAAATAAATCTGTAAAACCGAAAAGCGAACCGCCGACAGACTTAAACAGTGCCCCTGGTGGCCACAATGCATTTTCTGTTGCACATCCAGAGCAAAACTAAAAACAGCCGGTGCGTTAATAGAATCACTGTGTTCAGTAGAATCCGAACTTAACTGATTCGTCCGGTAGGTTGACTTTGACCGGGGGTGTCAAACTCAAATACACAGTGGGCCAAAATGTAAATCTTGGACAAAGTCGCGGGTCAACACTGATGTTTACTGTATATATAAAAACTCTTCCTCCAGATAGAGCAGTGAACCTTTTTATATGAACCCAAACAAGTATTGCTTCGACCTGAATATGGAACAAGCTAAGCTTCATACTATACTGTAAATAAATTCATATTGCACACATGCAAAATTGAATTTCAAAGTTAAAAACTCATCAAAAATAAATTAAACTCGCACCCACAACTTTATGGCCATTTTCACTCAAAATTAGACCAATTTCGACTTTAGACAAAATACAGTCAGTGCTGTGGAAGTTAAGATCATGTGATGTTTGTTGCTGTTCACTGCTCAATGGACCTGGAGTGCCGCAGGTCACGTGATTCTAACTGCCTGCACATCTTTAAAAGGAGCTGCTCCTCCAGGATGACTGACCTGTGGCAGAGTGCCATGGACCATGGAGTGGCCGTGGCACGCACAGCTGGGAAGGTGTGTGTGTCTGATCCCTGACCACACACACACACACACACACACACACATGCACATACACTAGGGGTGTCAAACTTATATACACAGTCGGCCAAAATGTAAAATTTGGACATAGTCGCTGACCAACATTCATATTTATTGAAAAAAAAAAAAAAAATCTTCGTCCATATGTAAACGTGAACCTTTTTATATGAACCCGAACAAGTTTTGCGTCAACACTGAATATGGAACAAGCAAAGCATGACACTATACAATAAATAGCTTGCAACTGGGGTTGCAAAAAAACCCACATCAAAATAAGTTAAATGTAAGTAAATAATAATATTTATTATTATTTTTTATAGATATTTATTTATTACTTTTTATTTGCAGCCTTCTGGTTTAAATTTCAACAGTAACCTTTTTCCAGGGGCTACATTTAAAAATAAAGTAATAAACTTTATTAGCTATGACTTACAGTACACGCAAGAAGTTTTAGAGGAGACCACCGGGGGGCGACACAGATCAAATGTGTTGTTGACCAGGTGGTGCGTGAAGCTCTGCGAGACGACCGGAAGGTGATGACAAAGAGCTCCTCGGTGGATCTGGTGACTCAAACTGACCAGCAGGTGGAGCAACTCATCATCCAATCAGTGAAGGAGAAGTTCCCAACACACAGGTGAGAGGCTCCGCCTCCAGCACTGCCAGTGGTATTCATTGTTGATCATTATAGTCCACGTTGAGAAACCACAGTGTAGTTAGAAGTGTGTGCGTGTGTGTGTGTGTGTGTGTGTGTCAGGTTCATAGGGGAGGAGTCTGTGGCTGCAGGTGAGCCCTGTGTCCTCACCGACGAGCCCACCTGGATCATCGACCCCATCGATGGCACCACCAACTTTGTTCACGCGTGAGTTTTTCCTGTTTCTCATGGTCAGCTGCCACGGAACAGGATGTGACATCATTGCAGGCGTCATCACATGACGACCGACCGCTGTGCGTCAGGGCCCAAATCAACCAGGTTCTGCGCCCTTTTACCCTGAAAACCACGGCTGCACCAATAGCACTTTTTTCACACAACGAATAGAGTACAAGTACTTGCATTTCAGTACTCATTGATAATAAGTACTTAATAAGGCCATTACACATTCCAAAATTGCTGAGATTTTTTCCCCACAAATGTTCTGTTATTTGAACATTTCTCAGCATGTTTTTTCGAGAACATGGGCTGCAGTACAAACACAAATTTAACAAAATTGTTATATGTACACATATACAGCTGGTGTCGCTGTCATGGTATTGACCGTGACATGACATATTTTACCAGTTCAAATGAAGTACTCAACCCCGGTATCAGTGAATCTCTACTGAATACTCTCCCTGGCTCCTGTTTGCGGTGCCTTCTCCTGCGCCTCAGGTTGTTGTAGTGTGCAACTCTTCCACTAGGTGTCATTAACCCTCCTCTCACTCTTCAGCTTCCCTTTTGTCGCCATTTCCATCGGATTCTCCGTTAAAAAGCAGGTGAGCCACGTTGAGAACATGGGGGAAATGAACACTTGTAATGAAAGTCTGATTTTACTGCAGTGTGAGCTCATTTACGGTCACCGTCTGGCTGCAGATGGAGTTCGGTGTGGTCTACAGCTGTCTGGAGGACAAGATGTACACAGCCAGGAGGGGCAGGGGAGCCTTCTGCAACGGAGAGCCGCTGCAGGTTTCCCAGCAGCAAGGTCCCCCATCCGCTCTGCCGTCACGTCACGTTGACCATCTCGAGTGTGGGGTTTTTTCGGGGGTTCAGTCTGTTTTTCTGTCTCCCGCAGACATCGGGCAGTCCATCGTCGCCACCGAGTTCGGCTCCAACAGAGACCCCGAGGTCGTGGACAAAATCTTCACCAGCCTGAGGAGCGTCCTCAGCATCCCTGTCCACGGGTAGAGCAGCAGCCGTCGTGTGTGTGTGTGTGTGTGTGTGTGTGTGTGTGTTTTAGGGATGAAACAGTATTGGGTATTTTCCCAAACCGTTGGGTACGCCCAGTTTGGTTGAATACACAACGGTAAACAATGGTATTTCGGTTTCAGCCAGTCACAAAACTTTATCAAAACTTAGTACAGCCCTTAGTACAACATGTTGTGCCAGTAGATCCATTCAGGAGCCAAGACTTGCGGCTCAGGGTTTTCAATAGTCAGTAATTTGACTCATCCCAACCCGCCCCGTGCAACCGCATCAGTTATCACAACCCAGCTCAGCCGCAACCCGCTGTCATTGAATAGACCAATAATATGACCAATATTTGAATGCAACTTTTTTTATTCCGTCATAAAGGTCACTTTCAAGTGCCAAGTGCATGAAACAGCAACGAACAGCATACAATAACATAATGCATCTACCACATTAACCCGAGCGTCTCTCTATGGGAAAACTAAGTAGAATGTAGCAGCCTAAAATAATAACTCTGGTCCAACTATAGTCCTAAAACTACTCATATGCATTTACTGAATGAATCAGCATCAGATCGCTGAGCCCATTATGTAATATTACCGAGTGTAATAGTACATCCATATAAACTGATTTATTTTCAGGCTGTTAAAAAAATTTCATGATTTGAAGAAAAAAAAATCCCATTATGAATTATCTGTGCCGCCTCAGCCCAATAAAGTGAAAATGTCTTGACTCGGCTGTGAGTGGGTTAAAATTTTGTTTATTTTTATTGAGCAGTCAAAAACTTTATATTTAATTTGTGTGGGCTTTTTTTGTAAATAAAGTTTATGGTTTGATTATATCAGTGCTAGTAATTATTTTTACAATACAATATTGCCTTTGCTAGCCAGAGCAGTTTTATACAGATACAGTATATAAGATAGATGAGATATTGAAACTGTCCCGTTAACGTGGCCCGAACACCCTGATGCATACTGAACTGTGGGAAAACCGTACCGTTGCATTCCTAGCGTGTGTGTATGTGTGTCTCCAGCGTGCGTGGCGCCGGGACGGCCGCCGTCAACATGTGTCTGGTGGCGTCGGGCTGCGTGGAGGCCTACTACGAGATCGGCATGCACGTGTGGGACCTGGCTGCCGGCTCGCTCATCGTCTCCGAGGCCGGCGGAGTCCTGCTGGACGTGGAAGGTAGCGACCGTCCGACCGCAGCCGCGCCTACCGGGCGTCATCAGGGGGCGAAGCTTCACCACCTCCACCACCTCTGCGTCCCTTTGCAGGGGGACCGGCCGACCTGATGTCCAGGAGGATCCTCGCCGCCAACAACAGAACCATCGCGGACAGGCTCGTCGAGGAGATCGTCTCCTTCAGCCTGGTCCGAGACGACGCTCCGCCCACGGAGGAGGCTCCGTCCAAACAGTGACCCCCAGTGGAGCCGCGGATGGATTTTAATGTATTTAGTTTGGAAAATTTTTCAATAAGTGTTGTTCTTTTAATAGCTCGTGCACAGGTGCTGTTTTGCTGCGCAGTATTACTCAGAACCTGGATCTGGACCTGGATCAGAGGACCAACACAATGATGTGTTATAGTTGAGATAAGTCAGTGTGGCCATGCAACACAACTTTGGTTTTACTGCCTACGGCAAATGAACTCACACCAACGGCAGAAACTGTTTTAGTTTTTTATGTCATTTTTAACACAAACTCAAAAGAAAAATCCAGAGAAGAAGAAATAAAAAAAGCTCCTTCGTGGCCAGCCAATAGTTGCAAGTGTGTGTTCTTCTTCTTGCGCAGCTCCAGTGCAGTAGCTCTCAGCCTGCAGGTTAATTCCATTCTCAGACATTGTGATAACGACACTCATTTGTCTTAATTTTCTCTGCTTATGTTCAATAAAAAAAAGGAACAATAAAAACTGCTCAAAATGCAGAAAAATAAGTGCGTTTCCTTTCATCCTTGTTTTGTACATTCAGCTTTTATTTTGCATAAAAATTTGAGCTTGAGCTCATTTGTCCAGATCCATTTAAAAAAAAAATGAATGGATGACGACTCTAACCACAGTATACCTGGTAAGAGTAAAACACTGAGTGTCAGAACATCACTGAACAGACGAGGACAGAAGATCATGACCTTCTAATTAGGATGACACAGTTAAAAAAAACAAAAAACCCTACAACACTGTGCGTTCCGATTGCTGCAAATGGTGCTGCCCCCACCGCCTTAACACTCACAGGAAGAATGAATAGATAGTCTTGGTTGTTGCCAGATTAATTTTTGACAAGCTTGAACTTATTATTATTTGTTGGCTGTACCGTGATAATGTGGTCAGACTGAGAGCGGACGATCGGTTATCTTTTTATTCGTGCGGACAATTCGCACATGGACACACATAGTCTAGTGGAGTGTAAAGAGAGCACAGAAGGAAACGACTTGGTCCCAGTGAGCGGCCGGTTTCCACCAGTCTGGCGCCTCCTTTGCAGCACTTTTCAAGGCATTTTAAACATGCAAACACATGCAAAACTTTGCGAGTCCCGTAGATTCTAAGTGGCCCCGTTAGCGTGTTAGCATTCCATTCCCAGTAGCCAATTAATTATAAGGCACCACGGCGGTCTGGAGGAGCCTGTCAGTCTCTCAGCAGCAGGCGGGGGGGCAGAGCTCCAGGGGCCACAGCAGCAGCAGCAGGAACAGCAGCAGCAGCAGCAGGTCCAGGGCAGCGGACGTCGTAGGGAGGAAGCAGTGGGGAGCGACGTCGGCCAGTCAGAGGAACACTGCTGGCCAGTGTCTGAGGATACACACACACACACACACACACACACACACACACACACACACACACACACACACACACACACACACACACACACACAAACAGCACTTCCTGTCAACAGTGGCTGGCCTGCTTGCTGTGACCTCTAGACAAGATGATGATTGGCTGCTTGACAGCGTGGTGTCACTTACCATCTGAAGGCGACGGCCGTAAAGTGCTACTGCTTCTTCCGGCTGCCTGGTGGGCACGGCCACGCCCCACCTCTGCAGCTCCGCCCTGATCTCAGCGCTGGTGAACAGCATGGCCGGGTCGCAGCCGTAGTGGTTGATCAGCTCCACCAAGTGCTCCTTGTAGTGCACCCTGCCGGAAGAGACGGGCGGAGATGACCGATGGCGCCCTCTGTGTGTGTGTGTGTGTGTGTGTGTGTGTGTGTGTGTGTGTGGGTTCAGTCAGAGCATCCGTTGAGCGTGCTGCCTGTTACTGGGAGCTGTGGTCTTACTGGCAGTAGCCTCCGTGTTCCGGCAGAGCGGCTTGTCCACACGGCACCTCCTGCACGCTGCCGTCCTCCGGCTGCTCCAAGACCAAACACACCCCTGGAAGAAAGCCACACGTCAATCAAATTGGAGGAGAAGTTGAAGGTGGGACATGATTGGGTGGGCAGCGCTCACCTGTCTGACTGCTGTTAGCTGAGCTGCTGTTGGCTGCTGCCAACAGGGTGGAGGGAACTTTGTAGCACTAGAGAGAAGGAATATTGTCATCACCATCATCATCATCATCATTATTATTATGGTCATTATTGCCATCATCATTATGATCATTATCATCGTCATCATCGTCATGATCATTTTCATCATCATCATCATTAACATCATCATTATTGTCATCATTGTCATTATCATTATGATCATTATCATCATCTTCATCAACGTCATCATTATTACCATCATCATCATTGTCGTCATCATCATCATCGCCATCATCCCCAGAGTTCTAAAACCTGTGGCGTCGTACCTGCAGCAGCTGCAGCAGACGGGCCACTCCCCAGTCCCTCAGGTGGTACAGGCAGTTCCTGGGGTGGTGGGCGTGGAGCCCTTTGGAGACGCAGTCAGCGGAGAAACGGCAGGCCTGTGGAGAGATGGCGCCGTCCAGAGACGCTGGTTGGACAACTTTAAAGGTCCAGTGTGTAATATCTGGCTTGATTTATGATTTTTATATTGGTAAAAGCTTAATATGCTGGTCATAAATACATTCATAAAAGTGTGTACTCGCAGTACAATAAAAGTCATTTGGTTTTCCGACCCTTAGAATGATTCATATAAGAATATACACAGATCAAGGGTCTTGCTCCTTGTTAGCTGCCATCTTGCACTGCCATATTTCTAAGGAAGCCCAGTGTGGACAATCCAGCTGCTGACAGTGTGTTTCGTAATTAGGTTGAACTCTCACGTCCTCAAATAAACCAACATAAGAAGTAGGTGCACGAGGTTTCCAAGTTTTTGTGTGCAGGCCAAGTAGTTAACTGGCAAGCCCAGTATGAGGAGGGGGAGTGTGAGAGCGCTGCAATCTATATTTGAACCACTTGATATCGCAGTTTCTTCCCAAAATCTCCAAATATTACACACTTAACCTTTAAGCCGGCGCAAGAGCTGCGCTCGCTGTGTGAGGGTCAGAGAGGTGCAGCACTCACAGCTCCAGGGGTGAAGGTCCGACTGCAGCCTCCGCAGAACTGATGCTGACACTGACTGCAGGTGAAGTGGAGGCAGCCTCCCCGAGACAGGCTGAAGACACACCGACACCCTGGGCACTCTGAGCAACACACACACACAAACTGTCACCACAGTCAGCACACGCTCTGTGTGTGTGTGAGACTGTGTGTGTGTGTGTGTGTGTGTGTACCAATGCTGTTTCTGATGAGAAGGTTCTGGAGGTCTGGCTGATTCTGCAGCTGCAACTGTCTGAACTGCTCACATGACAGTCCCTGATGCTGAGGAGACCACTGGAGACAGAGAGACACGCTGATGTCCATTATCTGTCCACGTCCATTTACGTGTGTGTGTGTGTGTGTGTGTGCTTGTCTTACAGGTGCTCGGCACTGACAGCAGGTGCTCTTCTTGCAGCTGGGACAGTCCATCCTCAACCGGTCGGCTTCATGAATTATTCCAAATGAACACTGGAACACACACACACACACACACACACACACACACACACACACAAACCCATCAGTAACTGATGATAACTGGTCAGCTGAATGTCCTCAGACCGCAGACTCCATCTTGGCCTCTGATTGGCTGGGAGCAGCTTACGTGAGAACACCAGCGGAAGTTGGGCATATCCTGCAGGGCGTGGTCCCGCAGCTTCCTCTGGAAGAGTTCGTGGATGTCAGGAGGCAGGAAGTGACGAATCTGCAGAAGAAAAAAAACACACCTGCGTGACTGGATGACCACCTGAGGCCAGAGCGAGGACGCCTCCTGCAGGTGTCCACTAGAGGGCAGCGGCTTGTGGACACTCTGACCTCTGACCTGTGTGTCCAGCAGGTTGAAGTACTCCATGGACTCCTCTGTACATTCCTGCCCTTTGACCTCTGGCTTCCTGCACTGAGGACAGATCAGGTGGTCAATGCTCTTCTCTTTGATGGCCGATGTGAAACACGTCTTGAAGCAGCTCTGACACAGGAAGCAGGAGCAGTGCGTCATGGTGATGATCTGTAGCCAGAGAGCAGCAGTAGGTCAGTGGTGTCGCCCGGTGTGATCAGCTGATCGGCTGTTAGTGACGACGTCGTGTCTCGCCTTGCTGAAGGACACCTGCTCCTGACAGATTGGGCAGCAGTGGGATAGAAATTTGAGGGCTGAAGGAAAATCTCTGCTGTGCTGGACCGCCTCCATTGCATCTGTAGCAGTGAAGCTCCGCCCCTCCGTTGACATCAAGGCCAGGAAGATGGCGGCCCTGTCCTGAGGAAGAAGAGACGCCACCTGGAAGAAGAAGAAGAAGAAGAAGAAGAAGAAGAAGAAGAAGAAGAAGAAGAAGAAGAAGAAGAAGAAGAAGAAGAAGAAGAAGAAGAAGAAGAAGAGGAGGAGGAGGAGGAGGAGGAGGAGAAGAAGATTTTTTGATTTTTACAATCACACTTTATTTACAAAAACAGACTGAAAATGATGCATCTTTTACAGACATAAATAATAAGATAAAAAAATAATAAAAAATAATAAATGAATAGAAAAATATGAACAACAATCATACAAAAATCAAACCCAAGCCAAGGAGACAAAACCCCTATTAACAAAAAAAGAAAAAAAATATATAAATAAATAGAGAAATAATAATAAACACACACAAAAAACAAACTCAAACCAAGACCCAAAAGGGAAACATTTGATCTTTTAGTGCATCAGAAAAAAATAATTCATTGATCAAAATAGCACAAAGTGTTTTTGTGGCACCAGATTGTCGAGAAACTTTCAAGGTCATTTATCATTTTAAAAAAAGAAAACTCCAGGTTGATTCGACAACAAAGGTTGCAGCGAGAAGAAGAAGAAGAAGAAGAAGAAGAAGGATGAGAGCGACAAAGACCTGAAGACATCAGCTTCATCAGAGACATCAGAGACCTTCTACAACCAGCTGAAGCTCCTCACCTTGGTTTCGTCACTTGCAGCTCCCAGCTGGGCCTTCATCCTCCCAGAACCTGGAGCCAGGACCACGGAACCTGCCGTGGGTCTCTCTCTGGCTCCGTCTGATTGGACCAGTTGGGGAGGTGCCTCCGCCTGCTGGAGCGTCAAGGGACTGTCGCTCAGCTGCAGGGCACCAATCATCCTGCTGAGAGGGTCTGTTGGAGGGACACCTGCAGGAACAAGAGGAGAACTACAGTGCTGCAGTGCTCTGGACCTTTTCAGTTGAAAACATTCCCACAAAAGGTTCAAAGCGGAGGTGGTTCTCCACCACTAGCGCAGAGACCAGGTGTGTCTCACCTGCGGAGGAGCCGGGGACGAGGAGAGGATTCGGGGAGGAGGAAGATGAAGGATGAAGAGCGCTGAAGTCGATGCCCCGCAGCTCATCGATGTATGAGTGACCTGCCCTAGTCACCACTGATTGGCTAGCTGCAAGAAACAGGGCAGGGCTTCACTTGATACATACATGTTACATAGTGTGTAAGATGTAGACAATGAGCTGGAATCATCAACATCATCATCATCATCATCATCATCATCATCATCATCATCTCTGTCAGTGGAGGGCTGACTTTTCTGGCCAGAGGCGGAGCGAAGGCGGGATTGGCTGCCAGGGTTCTGGTTGCTGCTGGAAGACAAAAGTTGAACAAATGATCAGTTGTGACATTGTGGAAATACTTTTCGCCAGACCACTTGCGATTTAACCAGGGCCACAAAACCTGAAAGTGGCCTGCGAAGCAGGACGCGGTGCCAGCAGTGGGGACTTGGTGTAAAGGGGCGTGTCCTTCTGGAAGGCCCACCTCATCTCCGACATAAGCAGCGGCAGGTTGGACACACCCTGGAAGGAAGAAGATGATTAAAGATTCATTCTCTAAACTACTGGAGAATATATGTATTTAATCTGGGTCACGCTGTTAATGTCCCAAATAATTCATGAACTAGTACTTAATAACTTTGCGTTGCCTTGATAGCTGTACATTGTTTCTGTCAGAGCGTTACACCTTTTTAATTAAAATAGTTTACAGAAAGATCACTAAGTCTATAAAAATGTTTTTATTAGATATTACAAAATATTTAGATGAGTATCTATCGATCTATTGCTCGCGGTGGAAAAATTAGCGTTGAACTGTGTGATGTGTGACAACTTGACTTTTAGGGGCATTTCCGGGGGATGAGCAAGCCTTCAGTGTATGCAAGCTGTAAACAGGGCCTTTTGCCTCTGTGTGTGCAGGCTATGTGGCGAGCCACACCGAAATTAGGTCAGCCTGGGGTCAGGTTCACCAAAACAGATTGGGGGAGGCAGCTTGTGGCTCAGATAGGGGTTGCATCTTTTGCCTGCTGACATTTTGTATGTGGCGAATCCAGATACTGTTGGGGAGGTTTTCAGCAAATTTCAATCAATCAATCATGATTGAACATATGTATCTGCTCATCATATGCTCATGTTTATTCATCTCATGCTCATTATTTTATACATGGTATAAAAGACTTGTACTCCTGATGCTCGGGAAACAACAGACACAGGAACCGGCTGCTCATCTCAACTTCCTTATAGTGTCGTGTCGTGGAGTCGTGGAGCGACACTATCTATCTATATGTGTGTATATATGTATATATATATATATTTATGTATATATAGCCGTTGTTCTTCTCGTGAGGTTTACTGAGTTTCCTACATGTAGTTCGTTCGCACAAACTATTCAATCCGTAGAACATTTAGAAAACGTCTTTTGTGCCTCCAGGCTTTTGCCTCTGCGATCTGGCACGGTGCTTAAAAAACAGTCTTTGCAGTTGGAAGCATTTTTTCTAGTTCTTTTTTTTCCTTTTTCGGTAAGCCAGCTAAACCCTCGTATAGTGGAGGGGTTGTGGGTTATAAAAGGCCCAAAAAATCTAAATAAGCTGTGGTGGGGCCCCGGCGGGGCACTGAGCGCGCTCAGTGGGCTGTACCTGTGTCCAGTTCTTCAGGGCATCCAGGCTGATATTCCCTGAGGAGTCCAGGTAGGAGCAGGACGGGTTGATCACCATGGAAGCAGAGGGACAGACATAGCAGCGAGGCCGGGACACGGGGTGCGTCTCATGCAGCCAGATGCACACTGGGAAATTATATTCACTTCCTGTAGAGAGAGAGTTCATTAGGCTGCGTGTCCTCATCACAGGTTTAGTCAGGCCGTCACTCAGCGCCTCCATGTTGGTGGGAGGCGCCACAGCAACTTTTGTTTATTTATTAATAATTCCATGAAAGCATCTACGACTGTAAACAAAGAATTCCCACAAGCCCCCTGGTGGCCATCTGCAATAAAGTCCCACTGGTCGTGCATCGAGACGGATGTCTATTCAAAGGCACTCGGCCCCACCTCTGAGGCCACAGTCTACCACTTCCCAGTCTCAGAGCGGACACTGAACGGAACAGCTGCCCTAAAACCCACTGATACACAAACAAGATGGCGTGAGCCGAGAAGACACTGCAGAGTCTAAACCTTTCCAAACAAAGATGGAGCGCATACAGGAAGTTGATACCTTGGTATTGAACCGGAACAGTGCCGGCCAGGTAAACAAGCCTCTTCTTTTCTTTGTTGGGAAAACCTGGGAGAGGAAACAACACCACGCTTCAGCGTCATATATTTTTAATGGCAGAAACAAGCTTAGCTGCCTCGCTGGTGCTCAGATGCACCATTCTTCTTCTATAGCAGGGGTGTCAAACTCAAACAGTGGGCCAAAATGTAAAATTTGGACAAAGTCGTGGGCCAACATTGATATTTACTGAAACAATCTTCCTCCAGATATAACACTGAACCTTTTTATATGGACCCAAACAAGTTTTGCTTCAACACTGCATATGGAATGAGCAACACTTCATACTATACAATAAATAACTTCATATTGCACACAAGCAAAATTGAACTTTAAATTTGAAAACTCATCAAAATAAATCAAATGTAATTAAAAAGTGTATGCCTCTTTTTTTCTTTGAAGCTTTCTAAGTTTAAATTTCAACAGTAGCCTAATATCTTTCACTGGACATCCTGATTGATGTGCCATAATACCAGTAGAGCATTCTGGGATTTGTATTATTAGTGCTACATGTGCTGTAAAATACCGGCAGTCCAGCTCTAGCAATGATTAAGTATTGCCTCGCTGACCAAATATAATTACACAGTGTAATTATAGGAGTCATATACTTACAGTAGAAATCCACGTAGAGATGGAGGTCAGTATAGAGCGAGCGAACTCTCTGTAGGTCGAACAGAGTCTCTGCTGGGTGGTTGTACTGACACTGAGGATGAGGAGGTGGAGGAGGAGCAGGGTCAGGGTCAGTAGGAGGAGAGGTAGGAGGAAGTGGAGGGGGTGCATGGGGAGGAGCAGAAAGAGGGGATGGGGGACCAGGGGAAGGAAGAGGAGAAATAGGAGGGGGGTGTAAGAGGAGGACAAGGGGGGGAAAGGGTTGCAAGGGAAGGAGAAGAGACAGGAGGAATTTCATGAGACGACAGAAAGTGGAAAAGCAAAATGAAAGAGTGTTGTGGAGGAGGATGAAGGAGAAAACAGATGAACAAGGAAGTGAAGAAGGAGGGCGAGACAGAGGAAGATAAAAGAAAGAAGATGTGGGGGAAATGAAGCAGCAGGACAGCAGGTGGTGGAGGAACTCGACAAGGTGACAGCAGGTGGGAGAGGAGGAAAACAGGAGGGGCAAACAGGAAGCGAAGAGGAAAGGAGAAACAAGAGCGATAAAGAAGTGAGAGGGGGAAGAAGAAAAGGTGACACAAGGAAGGAGAGAAGAAGGGAAGGAGGAGGTGTGGGGGAGGGGGCGAGGGATGACAGGAAGAAGACAGGAGACGTTAGCCGGTTGTTTTTAGCACGGAGCTAAATCACCCTCCCTGTCTGCCTTAGTTAGCTGGTTAGCAGGCAGGTCCCTGTTCATGTTTCGGCTAAGAAAGTTCGCTTTTGAACCGAAAGTCAAAGTTTGAAGTTGTGTTTCACCTCCGCCAGAGTCTGCAGCTCCACCTCCGCTCCCACCTTCGGCATGTTCTCCTCACGAAACTCTCCCCATCAACTATTTCCCTCCACCTGCTAACGAGCTAACAGGCTGGCTGCTGCTGCCGACAGGCAACAACGTACGACACACCCAGCTCCGCTTCCGGTTTTCCAAATTAAAGGCGCGTTACGCAAAAGAAAATGTTCTAATGTGGTGTCATAATGCTGAATTAATACTTTTGAATGAAGCGTTTTAGGTTTACTAGAGAATGAAAATCAAAAATAATAAAAAGGGCTCTCAATCCACTGACAACCAAATCTATTTTCCCCCTTTTCATTACGGTTATGTATCTTTAATTCCAACTTCACAAGGGTATTTATATGGTTCCCTTCTTTTCTTCCAGGAAATAGGCATGTCAAGGCAACAGCTGCTTGCTCGGCGATTCCGAACCTCAAACTTAAACTTGCTGCTGTGACAAATGAGAACAGAGCAGGAAGAGGCTGCAAAGCTTCCATCTTTAATCATAGACTCTTCCATCGTTTAACAAACATAGGGACATTACTTACAGAAAGATCAAACAAGGTTGATTAAACTCAAACATTTTTATCACTGCTCTTCATTCATTTGCAGATTAATTCCCACCGGCCGCAGCACGGGCAGTCTGTGGCCTCAGATGGGTGTGGCCCTCCACTCCTTGCCCTCTGTCAGAGCTCTCGGTTGGTGGATGAACACGCTGTATCGGACACCCTGATTGGCTGCTGCCCTGACGAATCGACTGTTTGCCGTCATGGTGACGGCCCTCAATGAATCCCCGGTGCCGAAGATCATGAGCGAGCGCTGGTTAATCTTGGCGCTCGGCAGCAGCCGCAGAGTGCGCTCCGAGGGGTTGTCGTCGACCACCTGCACGCGGGCCAGCAGTTTCTCAGCGCGCTCCTTCTCCCCCGGGCCACCCAGCGTGTCCAGGATCACCCGGAAGTCGTGGACAGCGGCGCGGCAGGCGAACAGCTCCTTGCCCTCCATGAAGGCGTCGAGCTGTGGCAAGACCTGCTGGAGGCGCTCTTGCGCTGCCTGCTCCGTCAGCACCGGCTCCTTGAAGGTGAAGTGGCAGCGGCCGTGGCACAGCGACGACACGTAAGTGATGAGGGTGGTGATGTCCAGGTTGATCCGCTGACACTCCTCCACCTGCACCTGAGTGGGAAACGCCAAGCGGGCCACCACAGTGCTGCGGTCCACGCGAGTCAACTCAGACTCCTCCTCCTCGTCCTCCTCGCTGTCAGCATGTGGCTCCTCCACTTCCTCTTCATCCTCATCCTCCTCCTCCTCCTGCTCTCCCTCTCCTCCTTCGTCTTCTGTCGTCACTGTGTTGACAGCCACGATGTCTCCCCGGATGGAGATGCCCATGTCCTTGAGGCGGTTGGCCATGGGGCAGGAGACCCCATTGTAGAAGGCGAAGACGATGACGGGGTGTCGGTACTGGACGGGCTGCTGGCTGCTGGCCTGCAGGAAGTCTTCCGCTTGCCTGATGATACTCTTGTCTCCGTAATGGCCCCGCCCTTGCCAGATGTTGTGCAGGGCCTCGGCCTTTCGGCCCACCGCCTTCACCCAGGTGTGCCCCCCGTTGGCCACCACGTCCACCACCAGAGTCTGCCTGCAGCCAGTGGCGTCCAGGTAGGTGAAGACGTGCAGCAGAGCCGACACGTCCTCCAGACTCTCTGCAGAGTCCACGATGGCAGTCAGGTGGGTCAGGTTGGTGCTCTGGAGGTGCGATTCTTTGACCTGCACCTCCCCAGCCTCCACCCGCCGCAGGAAGCGGAGCTCCGACCGCAGTTTACCGCACAGCTTCTGGTGTCCCTCCGCGCCTGGATAGAGCTTCTCTGCCCGCTGCAGCAGTGCCTGAGCGGCACTGATTCTCTGCTGCAATGAGGCCTGAAGAGACATGTCTGCTACATCATACCTGCACAACACATAGACAGACAGACAGCTGCAATGAGTCTCAATGGGAAAGTTTGATCCACACTGGCCTGTCATTTTCCCAGGGACCCGTAGCAAAACACTGGTTCACCGGGTCTGACTTGCGAACTTTCCCCAGTGTTTGTATTTCTGATGGTTCCAGTAACAAACCAAAGACAGTTGGTGATGGTGGCCGACTGCTTCACAGACTTAACTGTGAGAAGATGCATCTATCTCAGGGGTGGGCATAAATTGATTTGAATGTTCTTGTAACTACTGTGATCACTGTACAGTTTGTTTTTTGTACTGTTTTTTCTTTTAGTGCTGCAGCAGTATAGTTTTACCAATTTGGAATCAATAAAGTACATCTATCTACGTATATAATAGTATCCCCTGCATGTTGTGCATTCATTCTAAAATGTAATGTTTAGTCACAGATCCAACAGTATTTGTGTGTGAAGTTCCTCGGTTGCCCAGGTAATCCGTGTTTTTAAAGGTTAAGCTAAAGGCAACTGGTTGCTGGTTTTGGTTTCTCATGGAGATCATTATTCTGACGAGCCAATGGGTGTGAATTCTTCGGGGAGACCCTGCCATAATGTCAGACATGAAGCTCACTTTGGAAAAGGTGTGGTTAAACAAGGGTCTTCATGGCATAACAGAAGAAGTTTGCTTATGGGGTGTAAACCCCTTTAGGATTACCACCAGGTTTTTGCTCTACCCACCTTTGCTTCCCACTGAAAAAAGGCCTTGGGTCTGATTGGCGAAAATCCCAGAGAGCTATTTCAAAATAAAGGTGTGGACGACTATTTGTCATTTCAGGGATTTCTAAGCCTATTGTGGGATTTGTTGAGCTAAAACAGGTCACAATTGGTCAAGATTAAAGTGGGCTATTTCAAACGTGTCATAATAATCACAAGAACAACCATAAAATTCTATATCAAGAATATTTATCCTACTGACAACGCCAATTCTTTTTGAATAAAAAAATTCAATGGTTTTATAAATCGAAAATGCGGATCCTGTTTTTTTTTTTTTTTTTTTTTTAATTATTTTAGGACGGTCTCTAAGCCCTCCGGTTGCCGCATGGTGTTCGTCAGGATATATATGGTTGTACGTTTGCTGTAAACACTTTAGTCGGTGAGTTGACAAGACTTGTGACCTGCCTTCGAAACAAACTAATACCAGTCTGGACGGAATGTGTGTTATTTTCACGACGGTATTACAGAATGAAACAGAAAAAACAAGTGAATATCAAGTTTAAACTAGTTTCGATCTTATGTAACGGCCATACACCAAACAAGGTTACAGGACATAAATTAAATTGTATGCCAACGTATCACGATATCACGACGGACTGTTGTTCGAATATAGCAATAACCGATACGTCAAGATAGCATTAGAACACAAACATGTTTGAAGAAGCAGATAACACATATTCGATGGCTTCTTTTATTCAACACAACTAGCTATATGCTACCACCGGCTTTCTCAACTCCGCGGACACGAATTCATTTTTGAACGTCCAATGACTTCGAGCCATACAAAGTCCCGAGGTACAATTACAGAGTAAATATAAGGTGAACTTACAGCAGCACTGTCGCTTAAAATGAGTTGGCCGTTCCTGTCCACTAGCTAACTAGCTAGCGCAATGTTAAACACGTTCGGACTCTGCTTCGCTGGCAGGAAGATCAACAAGACTACTTCCGCTCTTCCGTCATCGGCTGGAGTCGTTCAAAAAATAAATAAAAATAATAATAATTGAAAAATTAAATTGACACATTTCAGTCTGCAAAATAATACCAGACAAAAACAAAAAGCAGGAGATAATAAATACTTTTATTGGACTGATTGACAATATGCTGAACAGAGCTAAGGCACATGAAGCTGGGAGGTCAGCGGTCAGGTGTGAGTCACCTGTTTCATTTGACATGAGATACAAAAACACACATGAGGTGTCGTGAGGTGAAATGCCAGATTATTCCTAATTTTAAAAAAAAATCATAAATGATAATCACAACCTGTTGAAACCATAAGCAGCTCTCCTGCAACACAACATAATACAGTCAATCCATTCAGTCAGGGTTCATCACACCTGCCTCAGGGCTGCATTGCCAGGAGGTCACAGCAGGTCATGGTAGGAGGAGGTGGAGTCAGGAGGAATGACCCTCAATCAACTCAATCAACTCTTGGCCTGTTTCCTCTTCTGAACAAGCTCAGCTAACATCTTGCAACGAATCATACACTCCTCCTGAAAGGAAAACCAAACTGAATTAATACAACAGCAAACCTGGACTGACTTGTTTATTGACCAGATGAAAACTCTGAAGGTCAGTCAACAACTAGGAGAACAGGTTTTTACTGAAGGTGCAGCTACCCTGCTGTTCTGTAGGAGGGGTTCTCACAACCTCCCAGCAACTTCTTTGCTAACAGAAATACTATTAATTACTGAAGCAGAGTCTCAGGCCCACCTTGGTTTTCCCAGGAACCACCTTGGCGATGCGGTCCCACCTTTCACTGGTTCCCCTGGGAAACTGCTGCAGAGCCAGTTCCAGGAGCTTCTGTTGGTTCTGAGTCCAGACACCAGTTTCTGCCTTCTCCTTACTCTCCTGAGGCTCTGCCTCCTCTTCCTCTACCGCCGTTGGATCGAAGTCTTTCTGCCGCCGACCTCTGACCTTCCCCTCGCCTGCTTCTGCTCCTGCTCCTGCAGGCTTTCTGTTCCTCCTCCTGACCGTGGCAACTCCCTCCTGCTCCTCCTCCCCCTTCTCTTCCTCGTCGCAGGCCACGCTTTCCCTCTGGCTGGTCATGTTGTCAGCAACAGGAAGTGACCTCACAGTGGAAAGTGGTCCCTTCAGCTCTGACAGCTTCACCAGACCTGAAACATGAAGGAGTTGGTCAGAGGTGAGAGGAGAACCTGCAGATCCTCCGCAGGGCGTCAGGATGTTTACCTGTCGAATGGCTGACATTGTCCTTGATCTGTTTGACTTTCGTTGTCACCTGGATGGGGAGACAGCATCAAACACCCGATCAGTTTTCACTTGCATGCTTAACCTAGCTTAACATGCAGACAGGATGTGGGCATAATCCTGGCCACTTGGAACCAATTCCGACTGACTTACATCGGTCACCGATCGTCCCAGTTCATGGGCAATCTTCTCCCAGCGACCCGGAGTACCGCCGGGGAATTTGACCATCAACCTGCTGAGGAGGCTGACCTCGTCCTCCGTCCAATCAGCTGCC